>OZ024914.1:42622780-43193455 GCA_964017125.1 Flabesymbios commensalis | reverse complement strand
TAGACAGGTCTATAAGTCTCAAATTTGCCTTACATGTCCCACACTCGTTCTACACGTCTTAAGTAGGCCTACGGTTCGCATATTATATATTTGAAATATTTCTAACAGCCAAAAAAAATCATTTCCCCAGATCATTCTATTATGATTATCTAAACAAATTGAAAAAAATATATATTCTAAGCTGTTTTTATCATACTTTTTTCACTATATTATTCAATTATATTGCGTAGTAGTAGGCCTATCTAATTACAATCGAGCCTATCTATAACGAACACGCTTAAAGCGAATTTCCGGATATAACGAAGTATTTCTCTGGAAAGGATCGTTGACCATAGAGTTACGTGTATTTAAATTTTGCTTATTGCGAAGTCGTTTACTGCGAAATTCGTTTATTACCAACTACTTTCCCAAAAATCACATTTCACCCTATTATTACGAATTAAAATATGCTACCGACAACTAATTTAACTTAGTGAATATCGAAATTTATAAATAATTCACATGCCGATGAAATATGAGCCCGGTATATGAGAGAGGTGAGGTACGTCAATATCAGGTTGCGCATCAATGATTATCACACCTAGCTGACCTTTAGGCCTACATGTCGGCTGATATCCATTCATTGCATCAATAAAATCAGGTTGAAATGCGGCAGTGTGTCCATGCTGGGTCGCCCTATTAACCCTTTAAATGCTGGATTTGATAATTAAATTGCATTTGCCTAATGATGTTTCAATGGAACTACAGTTTCGTTGGGTGATCCAGAACCAAGCACAACACTTTCCAGCGATGCTAAATCTTTAGCTGTGAACAAGAATGGCATCAGCTTGGCCCAGACCATAGTGTCGATGTTCTTGTCTAAACATTATGTCAGAAGGAAGACTACTTAAGACCCTTAAAACAGCTACATAAATGTCACAGCAGCTTGCAGTTGGGGTAGCCATTCTCCAAGCCATCAATAAGAATGTGATCAACATATTGTATGGCGTCCGAAGTCATGGTTATAGATGGAGACGTCAACTCCAGCTGTACAAAAGAATTATTCAGTCCAAGTCCTGGACACCGAGAAACAGACTAACTCCGGAGCGTCAACCACTCTCCGGCTTCACGTAAATAAAATAGATCGAAAAATGGCGGTCATCTTGGATTGTACCTTTAGATGACCTTCAAACGTAAAAATAACAATTTTAATGAATTTGTCGTCATTTATTTAGTCTAAAATGAGGTATTGCATCATAAGATCGGATTTTTATTTCAAAAGGTATAAAATATTAAGAATGGGCCAGCGGGGGACATTTTCTTGTTCACTAGGTAGTCCACCTAGGTTGTGATGCTGGGCACATGAGGGTAAATTATGATTTTCACAATCAAACCTTTTACAGCAGACCATGTCTGGTAATAAACCAGTCTGCCCCCCCCCCCCCCGTGGGTAATGAAATGAATATGCCACCTTCGTGTGGATAAGAATTGAGGGAGAAGCATTTCTTGTGAATCCTAATTAAGTCATAACTTAATTAATAAATAAATCGACGAGGAAGTTTTATGCACAGACACGCTCTTTCAAACAAACCAAACACAATTAAAATCGGATAAGAATTGAGGGAGGAAATGCATTTCTTATGAAATGTGGACAGAGTGTCCTAAATAGGTCATAATTTAATTTACAATTTCTAAAATCCGCGAGGACGTTCTATACACAGGTACGAGCTCTTTCAAAAAAAAAAATCGGATAAGAATTGAGAGAGAAGCATTTCTTGTGAATTGTGGACAGACGACGGACGCCAGACGACACACGATGCCATAAGCTCATCTAGGCCTAAAGGCCGGATTAGCTGATGAGTGGGTAAGATGAAGTGAAAGAGGGAGTGATGTGCAGATCACCAGGCAAACACAAGACATTATGTAACCGAACTGGGTTCATATAGCAGGCTCAACGACAACAACAGTGATGGTTCATCTTATACTTTATTTATGTTTAGCATATTACATGTTGAAGAGCAGTCAAAGTCCACAAACAACACCTGTCAGTAAAAAAAAACAATATTCAGCTATATTAAATATCAGTGACTAATTTCTATCGCAATTACAGCAAATAAAAAGTCTACATGATTTAATAAAATTCACACATTTTATCTGTACATTTATATCGTGACCACAAGGATGAAAATTTACTCACACCTGTCATAAAACGGCTAGGGCCAGCGCCGCTGCATTACACATAATGAGCGCTACCCATGCATGGAATGTCACCAGCATATTTTCCTGTACAAAAGCAATCACTTACACCATTATCAATGTGCATTTCGTGTAAACCTTTGTTATTTGTTTATTATTAAATAAATCAACTTCACGTTTTATACTGTAAATCCGTTAAAATACAGTTTAATCTCAATAACTTATCATAAGCTTTTAATAACTATAACAAGCTTTTAATAACTATCATAAGCAAGTAGCTTAAACTAATTTGATTCCAAGATGCTAAATGATTCCAAGATGCAATTATTTCATCCAACTCTGTGTTTAGATTATGTTATTTATTACAACTCCAGATGACATAAAAGTACTTAAAACAGTAAGAGTAGATTATATATATATATATCCCCACTCCTGAAACTGCAAATACCCTCTATGAAGTCTCACATTTTGTTTAATTTCAAACGATCTTTTTCCAGATATAACACATATTAAAAAATAATTGCAGATAGTATGTTTTTTTGGTCGCTGCAACATCGTTATTGCCCCATAAGCATTCATTATTTTTTTTAACTTTTACAAGCTATTGGTGAAATAGCTATATCGTATACATTTTTGAACGATACACAGGAAATTGTTTAGTGAATTGCGTGAACGAGAAAAATTACCAGTCGGGAAAACATCAAGGTCATATACGTCACAGAAAGGTCAAATGTGAGCTCAATCAAGCTTTAGCCATGATTAACCTTGCATTGAGTATCAGTGTGGTGGCACTACACACTGATACCCCATGTGCTGATTAATGCGGACTGCAGATGGCCTCACTCTTCTATAACGTGTCGGCTTATTAATTATTTAAACAATACAGCCGCTTGCGCAGAATTCTCAGAGTTACAAGACAGTGTTTACAAGGGGACATTGTAGGCCTAGATTAAAATGAATGTGAAGTTTGATATGCATTGCATTAACGTGGCTAACCCCTAAAAAATGTCATTAAAAGGGATTATAATGTTTGTTCTGAACATCAAATCCACATTCCAATCCTTGCAGAAAAAAAAAGATTTGAGCAGGCACTTTTTAAGACAAAACACACAAATGCTTACGATATAAAAAATACAACACAGTAAATTTGTGCAGGAAATTTTGCTAGATAAGTTGTGAGAATAAAAAAGTACAAGAGTTTTCTGTTGTTTTTGACAAGATGTTTCACTTCCGTTGCATGTTCATGAGGCTGACAACTTTTATTAGGTTAATGCTGAGGCACTATCTTAATAAAGGTTGTCGTGACCTTAATATTATGGAACAGCTCTCTTTTTCTAACCTCACCAAGCTGTATTTTTTTAATAATTAGATAAATATTCACTAGCACATCATGCTTACACCATACTGGACACAGTCACACTCAGGCAAAGGGTAATTCTAGGTCGCTGGCCCTTTCTTTAAAAGGACAATATACTTAAAGTCTATAATGTAGCACTTTAAGGGTTAACAAACATATAAAGATGTAGTCATAAATGAATCAGAAAGTTCTTCTTGTTAGAGTTACAGCATTGTTTGTGTCCAGAGTAGATATGTCTGAGTCATGTCCGATAACTTTCATAATTTTCCTGCAACAGAGACGAAGTAATTAATTTATGAAAAAATACTTTTGTGAATGGAAAAGAAACAATTATTGTGCAAATAAATGTTAGGTCCTAACACTGAAAATATCTCTTAAATTGGTATTCTAAGTCAATGCTTATTAGCTCACTGCCTAACATATGTCACAGTACTGACACTGTACCCCAAATTGTCCAACCAACATGTAGTAACCCGAAATTAGCCCATATTTTAGACAATGGTGGAAAAAAATCGTAGGAATCTAATTTCAAATGATTTGGTTGGGCATGGTTAATTGACCAAAAAAAGTAAGGTTTGATAGGGGGTTAAGATAAAAAAATTTTGAGAAAATCTAAAATGGCCGCCATTAGCACATATTGCCCCATAACTTTTGAACCATTTGCCACAGAATATTGTGTTACATGTCTTTTCCCACTACTTTTGACATAAAAATTACATTTCCGAATTTATTTTAGCACTTAATAGTGCCCCTCTGCAGAAATCCGAGATGGCCGCCACCGCAATATGCACATTATACTTTTTGAGCCATTGCTCCAGTAGCTGATGACCTAAACTCTTCAGCAATAAACAAATTGGAAGGCCATTGAACAATTTTTGTTAGGCGATGCATTTAATTGGCACTTACACTAAAAGTATGTGAAATACCCCCCCCCCCCCCCATTAAGCGGTTTACCAGTAAAAACAACCGTTACGACCATTTATTATGTTAACTGTTCTCTTTTGTGCATTTTGCACATTGTAAGTATTGTAATATGTAGACTTCTGTATTTTTCATTCATTACAACAACAACGCACAACACATTTTATATAAATTTGTCTGCTACTAGGTTTTGTTCTAATATTTTCACATACATTTTGTATGGAACGAGCAAGTGCTCCTAGACGGTACTAGACATATTACTGGTGTTATTCCAACACCTGCGATATACATGTGCAGATGGCGACCGTCTTGAATTTCTGCAGAAGGGGACTATTAAATGCTAAAATAACTTCAGAAGGGATACTAATGGATGACTGATAGTAATCAAACATGCAAGTTTACATACGTTTGGAATTGAAATACATGCCGCAGAGAATGAAAAAAAATATTCAACACTTTTCAAGTCAATTTTAACTGAAATACAGTCTTGAGGACCATGATTACTTTATAAATTATATTAACATTTTCGAGACATTTTCACCCCCCCCCCCAAAAAAAAAAGAAGCCATTAGTGGGCTGCATAAGCCTATATGGTTTGACCCTGGAAAAATTGCTACAAAAGGTTTCTCAACGGTTTATTGTAGTATAAGGTTTGCTTAATAACATATAGAAAGTTTACCAAAATCTGACCATGCAAAAGTATTATTTTCAAGATGGCGTCCAAGATGGCCGCCAAATCTTTAAAATTCAAATTATTTGCCCATTAATCACCCGAAATGACTCATTGTGATGCATTGTCACTCGTTTTGGGTCTAATATGGTATATAGGGTACTTCACACACACCACAGTCAAAATGTAAGTTCAGTTATCAAATCCAAGATGGCGGACCAAAATGGCCGCCAAACTGCAAATATTGAAGGAAATAATAAGAATTATTCCCTACATCAATTCTTATCTAATACGGTATATTATTGCAGGAGCTAGTTCAGGTTGGGTGGGCCTGTCGAAGTCCATTAGGCTTGACTTAAAAATTTGATTATATATTGCCTGGACACAAGAAACTGTAGATTGACCTCAAAATGTGGTCAAAGGTCACAAAAATCTATCAAAATTAAATCTTTGTTATATAGTTATATGTATACTCAAATTGTCGAAAATGTAATACTGATTACTAACATATACTTGATATAATTTGAGTACGTTGTCACTAAGAGGGTATATATATCCCTCACTGAAACCATACATTTCGTTTCATAGTATTTATTGGACTCGTATATATCCTATGTAATTTTTGGGCCGATGCTGTGAATAGATTTAATGCATTATCAATGTTGAATTTTGTTGGTAGATTTTAATTTTTATGTCTTTTTCTCTAGCAAAAAAACACGTTTTTTACCCTAAAAAGTGACCCATTTTTTGCCCGCGGCTGCTCCAAAACTATATTGATGGGGTTTCGAAAGGGACGCAGCCCCTTCGCCGTAAACAGTGATAGTACACGGTTTAGACAATGACTCACTTTGCTTCTCCTGTACACAATTAAAAAAGTTGAATAAAAAATAGTCTTTCAATATGTAAAATGGTTCATGTCTCAGAAACTAAAGGGTTGACTGTTGAGCATCTGAGTCTAAAACATACCTACTATGAAGCATGTCATGATTCCCAATGGCACTGGTCAAATGACACTTTTTCAGCACCTGGCTACGGTCCCTTTTTGACCTAGAGCAATCAATATCCATCAGAGCAGTCTGAAAAATGAAAGATATGTGCATTGTCTATCCCTGATAAGGTTCCTAGAGAATTTTTTTTTTTTTCAATTTTCCCTTGAGGCCCCAGGGAGGGTGGAAGTGATGTCCCGTCCCAAGAAATATAGTACGGTCCTTTTTTGGGCCCTAGCATTTAAAGTGTGTCCTGAAGGGTGATAGATGGTACTGACCACTTGTCTAGCATTTCAGTGACAGGTGTAGCCTAAATAAATCTCAACTTAAAGGGTTGACTGTTGAGCATCTGAGTCTAAAACATACCTACTATGAAGCATGTCATGATTCCCAATGGCACTGGTCAAATGACACTTTTTCAGCACCTGGCTACGGTCCCTTTTTGACCTAGAGCAATCAATATCCATCAGAGCAGTCTGAAAAATGAAAGATATGTGCATTGTCTATCCCTGATAAGGTTCCTAGAGATAAAAATATTTTTTCAATTTTCCCTTGAGGCCCCAGGGAGGGTGGAAGTGATGTCCCGTCCCAAGAAATATGGTACAGTCTTTTTTTGGGCCCTAGCATTTAAAGTGTGTCCTGAAGGGTGATAGATGGTACTGACCACTTGTCTAGCATTTCAGTGACAGGTGTAGCCTAAATAAATCTCAACTTAAAGGGTTGACTGTTGAGCATCTGAGTCTAAAACATACCTACTATGAAGCATGTCATGATTCCCAATGGCACTGGTCAAATGACACTTTTTCAGCACCTGGCTACGGTCCCTTTTTGACCTAGAGCAATCAATATCTATCAGAGCAGTCTGAAAAATGAAAGATATGTGCATTGTCTATTCCTGATAAGGTTCCTAGAGAATTTTTTTTTTTTCAATTTTCCCTTGAGGCCCCAGGGAGGGTGGAAGTGATGTCCCGTCCCAAGAAATATAGTACGGTCCTTTTTTGGGCCCTAGCATTTAAAGTGTGTCCTGAAGGGTGATAGATGGTACTGACCACTTGTCTAGCATTTCAGTGACAGGTGTAGCCTAAATAAATCTCAACTTAAAGGGTTGACTGTTGAGCATCTGAGTCTAAAACATACCTACTATGAAGCATGTCATGATTCCCAATGGCACTGGTCAAATGACACTTTTTCAGCACCTGGCTACGGTCCCTTTTTGACCTAGAGCAATCAATATCCATCAGAGCAGTCTGAAAAATGAAAGATATGTGCATTGTCTATTCCTGATAAGGTTCCTAGAGATAAAAATATTTTTTCAATTTTCCCTTGAGGCCCCAGGGAGGGTGGAAGTGATGTCCCGTCCCAAGAAATATGGTACAGTCTTTTTTTGGGCCCTAGCATTTAAAGTGTGTCCTGAAGGGTGATAGATGGTACTGACCACTTGTCTAGCATTTCAGTGACAGGTGTAGCCTAAATAAATCTCAACTTAAAGGGTTGACTGTTGAGCATCTGAGTCTAAAACATACCTACTATGAAGCATGTCATGATTCCCAATGGCACTGGTCAAATGACACTTTTTTAGCACCTGGCTACGGTCCCTTTTTGACCTGGAGCAATCAATATCTATCAGAGCAGTCTGAAAAATGAAAGATATGTGCATTGTCTATTCCTGATAAGGTTCCTAGAGAATTTTTTTTTTTTCAATTTTCCCTTGAGGCCCCAGGGAGGGTGGAAGTGATGTCCCGTCCCAAGAAATATAGTACGGTCCTTTTTTGGGCCCTAGCATTTAAAGTGTGTCCTGAAGGGTGATAGATGGTACTGACCACTTGTCTAGCATTTCAGTGACAGGTGTAGCCTAAATAAATCTCAACTTAAAGGGTTGACTGTTGAGCATCTGAGTCTAAAACATACCTACTATGAAGCATGTCATGATTCCCAATGGCACTGGTCAAATGACACTTTTTCAGCACCTGGCTACGGTCCCTTTTTGACCTAGAGCAATCAATATCCATCAGAGCAGTCTGAAAAATGAAAGATATGTACATTGTCTATTCCTGATAAGGTTCCTAGAGATAAAAATATTTTTTCAATTTTCCCTTGAGGCCCCAGGGAGGGTGGAAGTGATGTCCCGTCCCAAGAAATATGGTACAGTCTTTTTTTGGGCCCTAGCATTTAAAGTGTGTCCTGAAGGGTGATAGATGGTACTGACCACTTGTCTAGCATTTCAGTGACAGGTGTAGCCTAAATAAATCTCAACTTAAAGGGTTGACTGTTGAGCATCTGAGTCTAAAACATACCTACTATGAAGCATGTCATGATTCCCAATGGCACTGGTCAAATGACACTTTTTCAGCACCTGGCTACGGTCCCTTTTTGACCTAGAGCAATCAATATCCATCAGAGCAGTCTGAAAAATGAAAGATATGTGCATTGTCTATCCCTGATAAGGTTCCTAGAGATAAAAATATTTTTTCAATTTTCCCTTGAGGCCCCAGGGAGGGTGGAAGTGATGTCCCGTCCCAAGAAATATGGTACAGTCTTTTTTTGGGCCCTAGCATTTAATGTGTGTCCTGAAGGGTGATAGATGGTACTGACCACTTGTCTAGCATTTCAGTGACAGGTGTAGCCTAAATAAATCTCAACTTAAAGGGTTGACTGTTGAGCATCTGAGTCTAAAACATACCTACTATGAAGCATGTCATGATTCCCAATGGCACTGGTCAAATGACACTTTTTCAGCACCTGGCTACGGTCCCTTTTTGACCTAGAGCAATCAATATCTATCAGAGCAGTCTGAAAAATGAAAGATATGTGCATTGTCTATTCCTGATAAGGTTCCTAGAGAATTTTTTTTTTTTTCAATTTTCCCTTGAGGCCCCAGGGAGGGTGGAAGTGATGTCCCGTCCCAAGAAATATAGTACGGTCCTTTTTTGGGCCCTAGCATTTAAAGTGTGTCCTGAAGGGTGATATATGGTACTGACCACTTGTCTAGCATTTCAGTGACAGGTGTAGCCTAAATAAATCTCAACTTAAAGGGTTGACTGTTGAGCATCTGAGTCTAAAACATACCTACTATGAAGCATGTCATGATTCCCAATGGCACTGGTCAAATGACACTTTTTCAGCACCTGGCTACGGTCCCTTTTTGACCTAGAGCAATCAATATCCATCAGAGCAGTCTGAAAAATGAAAGATATGTGCATTGTCTATCCCTGATAAGGTTCCTAGAGATAAAAATATTTTTTCAATTTTCCCTTGAGGCCCCAGGGAGGGTGGAAGTGATGTCCCGTCCCAAGAAATATGGTACAGTCTTTTTTTGGGCTCTAGCATTTAAAGTGTGTCCTGAAGGGTGATAGATGGTACTGACCACTTGTCTAGCATTTCAGTGACAGGTGTAGCCTAAATAAATCTCAACTTAAAGGGTTGACTGTTGAGCATCTGAGTCTAAAACATACCTACTATGAAGCATGTCATGATTCCCAATGGCACTGGTCAAATGACACTTTTTCAGCACCTGGCTACGGTCCCTTTTTGACCTAGAGCAATCAATATCTATCAGAGCAGTCTGAAAAATGAAAGATATGTGCATTGTCTATTCCTGATAAGGTTCCTAGAGAATTTTTTTTTTTTTCAATTTTCCCTTGAGGCCCCAGGGAGGGTGGAAGTGATGTCCCGTCCCAAGAAATATAGTACGGTCCTTTTTTGGGCCCTAGCATTTAAAGTGTGTCCTGAAGGGTGATAGATGGTACTGACCACTTGTCTAGCATTTCAGTGACAGGTGTAGCCTAAATAAATCTCAACTTAAAGGGTTGACTGTTGAGCATCTGAGTCTAAAACATACCTACTATGAAGCATGTCATGATTCCCAATGGCACTGGTCAAATGACACTTTTTCAGCACCTGGCAACGGTCCCTTTTTGACCTAGAGCAATCAATATCCATCAGAGCAGTCTGAAAAATGAAAGATATGTGCATTGTCTATTCCTGATAAGGTTCCTAGAGATAAAAATATTTTTTCAATTTTCCCTTGAGGCCCCAGGGAGGGTGGAAGTGATGTCCCGTCCCAAGAAATATGGTACAGTCTTTTTTTGGGCCCTAGCATTTAAAGTGTGTCCTGAAGGGTGATAGATGGTACTGACCACTTGTCTAGCATTTCAGTGACAGGTGTAGCCTAAATAAATCTCAACTTAAAGGGTTGACTGTTGAGCATCTGAGTCTAAAACATACCTACTATGAAGCATGTCATGATTCCCAATGGCACTGGTCAAATGACACTTTTTCAGCACCTGGCTACGGTCCCTTTTTGACCTAGAGCAATCAATATCTATCAGAGCAGTCTGAAAAATGAAAGATATGTGCATTGTCTATTCCTGATAAGGTTCCTAGAGAATTTTTTTTTTTTCAATTTTCCCTTGAGGCCCCAGGGAGGGTGGAAGTGATGTCCCGTCCCAAGAAATATAGTACGGTCCTTTTTTGGGCCCTAGCATTTAAAGTGTGTCCTGAAGGGTGATAGATGGTACTGACCACTTGTCTAGCATTTCAGTGACAGGTATAGCCTAAATAAATCTCAACTTAAAGGGTTGACTGTTGAGCATCTGAGTCTAAAACATACCTACTATGAAGCATGTCATGATTCCCAATGGCACTGGTCAAATGACACTTTTTCAGCACCTGGCTACGGTCCCTTTTTGACCTAGAGCAATCAATATCCATCAGAGCAGTCTGAAAAATGAAAGATATGTGCATTGTCTATTCCTGATAAGGTTCCTAGAGATAAAAATATTTTTTCAATTTTCCCTTGAGGCCCCAGGGAGGGTGGAAGTGATGTCCCGTCCCAAGAAATATGGTACAGTCTTTTTTTGGGCCCTAGCATTTAAAGTGTGTCCTGAAGGGTGATAGATGGTACTGACCACTTGTCTAGCATTTCAGTGACAGGTGTAGCCTAAATAAATCTCAACTTAAAGGGTTGACTGTTGAGCATCTGAGTCTAAAACATACCTACTATGAAGCATGTCATGATTCCCAATGGCACTGGTCAAATGACACTTTTTCAGCACCTGGCTACGGTCCCTTTTTGACCTAGAGCAATCAATATCTATCAGAGCAGTCTGAAAAATGAAAGATATGTGCATTGTCTATTCCTGATAAGGTTCCTAGAGAATTTTTTTTTTTTCAATTTTCCCTTGAGGCCCCAGGGAGGGTGGAAGTGATGTCCCGTCCCAAGAAATATAGTACGGTCCTTTTTTGGGCCCTAGCATTTAAAGTGTGTCCTGAAGGGTGATAGATGGTACTGACCACTTGTCTAGCATTTCAGTGACAGGTGTAGCCTAAATAAATCTCAACTTAAAGGGTTGACTGTTGAGCATCTGAGTCTAAAACATACCTACTATGAAGCATGTCATGATTCCCAATGGCACTGGTCAAATGACACTTTTTCAGCACCTGGCTACGGTCCCTTTTTGACCTAGAGCAATCAATATCCATCAGAGCAGTCTGAAAAATGAAAGATATGTGCATTGTCTATTCCTGATAAGGTTCCTAGAGATAAAAATATTTTTTCAATTTTCCCTTGAGGCCCCAGGGAGGGTGGAAGTGATGTCCCGTCCCAAGAAATATGGTACAGTCTTTTTTTGGGCCCTAGCATTTAAAGTGTGTCCTGAAGGGTGATAGATGGTACTGACCACTTGTCTAGCATTTCAGTGACAGGTGTAGCCTAAATAAATCTCAACTTAAAGGGTTGACTGTTGAGCATCTGAGTCTAAAACATACCTACTATGAAGCATGTCATGATTCCCAATGGCACTGGTCAAATGACACTTTTTCAGCACCTGGCTACGGTCCCTTTTTGACCTAGAGCAATCAATATCCATCAGAGCAGTCTGAAAAATGAAAGATATGTGCATTGTCTATCCCTGATAAGGTTCCTAGAGATAAAAATATTTTTTCAATTTTCCCTTGAGGCCCCAGGGAGGGTGGAAGTGATGTCCCGTCCCAAGAAATATGGTACAGTCTTTTTTGGGGCCCTAGCATTTAAAGTGTGTCCTGAAGGGTGATAGATGGTATTGACCACTTGTCTAGCATTTCAGTGACAGGTGTAGCCTAAATAAATCTCAACTTAAAGGGTTGACTGTTGAGCATCTGAGTCTAAAACATACCTACTATGAAGCATGTCATGATTCCCAATGGCACTGGTCAAATGACACTTTTTCAGCACCTGGCTACGGTCCCTTTTTGACCTAGAGCAATCAATATCTATCAGAGCAGTCTGAAAAATGAAAGATATGTGCATTGTCTATTCCTGATAAGGTTCCTAGAGAATTTTTTTTTTTTTTCAATTTTCCCTTGAGGCCCCAGGGAGGGTGGAAGTGATGTCCCGTCCCAAGAAATATAGTACGGTCCTTTTTTGGGCCCTAGCATTTAAAGTGTGTCCTGAAGAGTGATAGATGGTACTGACCACTTGTCTAGCATTTCAGTGACAGGTGTAGCCTAAATAAATCTCAACTTAAAGGGTTGACTGTTGAGCATCTGAGTCTAAAACATACCTACTATGAAGCATGTCATGATTCCCAATGGCACTGGTCAAATGACACTTTTTCAGCACCTGGCTACGGTCCCTTTTTGACCTAGAGCAATCAATATCCATCAGAGCAGTCTGAAAAATGAAAGATATGTGCATTGTCTATCCCTGATAAGGTTCCTAGAGATAAAAATATTTTTTCAATTTTCCCTTGAGGCCCCAGGGAGGGTGGAAGTGATGTCCCGTCCCAAGAAATATGGTACAGTCTTTTTTTGGGCCCTAGCATTTAAAGTGTGTCCTGAAGGGTGATAGATGGTACTGACCACTTGTCTAGCATTTCAGTGACAGGTGTAGCCTAAATAAATCTCAACTTAAAGGGTTGACTGTTGAGCATCTGAGTCTAAAACATACCTACTATGAAGCATGTCATGATTCCCAATGGCACTGGTCAAATGACACTTTTTCAGCACCTGGCTACGGTCCCTTTTTGACCTAGAGCAATCAATATCTATCAGAGCAGTCTGAAAAATGAAAGATATGTGCATTGTCTATTCCTGATAAGGTTCCTAGAGAATTTTTTTTTTTTCAATTTTCCCTTGAGGCCCCAGGGAGGGTGGAAGTGATGTCCCGTCCCAAGAAATATAGTACGGTCCTTTTTTGGGCCCTAGCATTTAAAGTGTGTCCTGAAGGGTGATAGATGGTACTGACCACTTGTCTAGCATTTCAGTGACAGGTGTAGCCTAAATAAATCTCAACTTAAAGGGTTGACTGTTGAGCATCTGAGTCTAAAACATACCTACTATGAAGCATGTCATGATTCCCAATGGCACTGGTCAAATGACACTTTTTCAGCACCTGGCTACGGTCCCTTTTTGACCTAGAGCAATCAATATCCATCAGAGCAGTCTGAAAAATGAAAGATATGTGCATTGTCTATTCCTGATAAGGTTCCTAGAGATAAAAATATTTTTTCAATTTTCCCTTGAGGCCCCAGCGAGGGTGGAAGTGATGTCCCGTCCCAAGAAATATGGTACAGTCTTTTTTTGGGCCCTAGCATTTAAAGTGTGTCCTGAAGGGTGATAGATGGTACTGACCACTTGTCTAGCATTTCAGTGACAGGTGTAGCCTAAATAAATCTCAACTTAAAGGGTTGACTGTTGAGCATCTGAGTCTAAAACATACCTACTATGAAGCATGTCATGATTCCCAATGGCACTGGTCAAATGCCACTTTTTCAGCACCTGGCTACGGTCCCTTTTTGACCTAGAGCAATCAATATCCATCAGAGCAGTCTGAAAAATGAAAGATATGTGCATTGTCTATTCCTGATAAGGTTCCTAGAGAATTTTTTTTTTTTCAATTTTCCCTTGAGGCCCCAGGGAGGGTGGAAGTGATGTCCCGTCCCAAGAAATATAGTACGGTCCTTTTTTGGGCCCTAGCATTTAAAGTGTGTCCTGAAGGGTGATAGATGGTACTGACCACTTGTCTAGCATTTCAGTGACAGGTGTAGCCTAAATAAATCTCAACTTAAAGGGTTGACTGTTGAGCATCTGAGTCTAAAACATACCTACTATGAAGCATGTCATGATTCCCAATGGCACTGGTCAAATGACACTTTTTCAGCACCTGGCTACGGTCCCTTTTTGACCTAGAGCAATCAATATCCATCAGAGCAGCCTGAAAAATGAAAGATATGTGCATTGTCTATCCCTGATAAGGTTCCTAGAGATAAAAATATTTTTTCAATTTTCCCTTGAGGCCCCAGGGAGGGTGGAAGTGATGTCCCGTCCCAAGAAATATGGTACAGTCTTTTTTGGGGCCCTAGCATTTAAAGTGTGTCCTGAAGGGTGATAGATGGTACTGACCACTTGTCTAGCATTTCAGTGACAGGTGTAGCCTAAATAAATCTCAACTTAAAGGGTTGACTGTTGAGCATCTGAGTCTAAAACATACCTACTATGAAGCATGTCATGATTCCCAATGGCACTGGTCAAATGACACTTTTTCAGCACCTGGCTACGGTCCCTTTTTGACCTAGAGCAATCAATATCTATCAGAGCAGTCTGAAAAATGAAAGATATGTGCATTGTCTATTCCTGATAAGGTTCCTAGAGAATTTTTTTTTTTTTCAATTTTCCCTTGAGGCCCCAGGGAGGGTGGAAGTGATGTCCCGTCCCAAGAAATATAGTACGGTCCTTTTTTGGGCCCTAGCATTTAAAGTGTGTCCTGAAGAGTGATAGATGGTACTGACCACTTGTCTAGCATTTCAGTGACAGGTGTAGCCTAAATAAATCTCAACTTAAAGGGTTGACTGTTGAGCATCTGAGTCTAAAACATACCTACTATGAAGCATGTCATGATTCCCAATGGCACTGGTCAAATGACACTTTTTCAGCACCTGGCTACGGTCCCTTTTTGACCTAGAGCAATCAATATCCATCAGAGCAGTCTGAAAAATTAAAGATATGTGCATTGTCTATCCCTGATAAGGTTCCTAGAGATAAAAATATTTTTTCAATTTTCCCTTGAGGCCCCAGGGAGGGTGGAAGTGATGTCCCGTCCCAAGAAATATGGTACAGTCTTTTTTTGGGCCCTAGCATTTAAAGTGTGTCCTGAAGGGTGATAGATGGTACTGACCACTTGTCTAGCATTTCAGTGACAGGTGTAGCCTAAATAAATCTCAACTTAAAGGGTTGACTGTTGAGCATCTGAGTCTAAAACATACCTACTATGAAGCATGTCATGATTCCCAATGGCACTGGTCAAATGACACTTTTTCAGCACCTGGCTACGGTCCCTTTTTGACCTAGAGCAATCAATATCTATCAGAGCAGTCTGAAAAATGAAAGATATGTGCATTGTCTATTCCTGATAAGGTTCCTAGAGAATTTTTTTTTTTCAATTTTCCCTTGAGGCCCCAGGGAGGGTGGAAGTGATGTCCCGTCCCAAGAAATATAGTACGGTCCTTTTTTGGGCCCTAGCATTTAAAGTGTGTCCTGAAGGGTGATAGATGGTACTGACCACTTGTCTAGCATTTCAGTGACAGGTGTAGCCTAAATAAATCTCAACTTAAAGGGTTGACTGTTGAGCATCTGAGTCTAAAACATACCTACTATGAAGCATGTCATGATTCCCAATGGCACTGGTCAAATGACACTTTTTCAGCACCTGGCTACGGTCCCTTTTTGACCTAGAGCAATCAATATCCATCAGAGCAGTCTGAAAAATGAAAGATATGTGCATTGTCTATTCCTGATAAGGTTCCTAGAGATAAAAATATTTTTTCAATTTTCCCTTGAGGCCCCAGCGAGGGTGGAAGTGATGTCCCGTCCCAAGAAATATGGTACAGTCTTTTTTTGGGCCCTAGCATTTAAAGTGTGTCCTGAAGGGTGATAGATGGTACTGACCACTTGTCTAGCATTTCAGTGACAGGTGTAGCCTAAATAAATCTCAACTTAAAGGGTTGACTGTTGAGCATCTGAGTCTAAAACATACCTACTATGAAGCATGTCATGATTCCCAATGGCACTGGTCAAATGCCACTTTTTCAGCACCTGGCTACGGTCCCTTTTTGACCTAGAGCAATCAATATCCATCAGAGCAGTCTGAAAAATGAAAGATATGTGCATTGTCTATTCCTGATAAGGTTCCTAGAGAATTTTTTTTTTTTCAATTTTCCCTTGAGGCCCCAGGGAGGGTGGAAGTGATGTCCCGTCCCAAGAAATATAGTACGGTCCTTTTTTGGGCCCTAGCATTTAAAGTGTGTCCTGAAGGGTGATAGATGGTACTGACCACTTGTCTAGCATTTCAGTGACAGGTGTAGCCTAAATAAATCTCAACTTAAAGGGTTGACTGTTGAGCATCTGAGTCTAAAACATACCTACTATGAAGCATGTCATGATTCCCAATGGCACTGGTCAAATGACACTTTTTCAGCACCTGGCTACGGTCCCTTTTTGACCTAGAGCAATCAATATCTATCAGAGCAGTCTGAAAAATGAAAGATATGTGCATTGTCTATTCCTGATAAGGTTCCTAGAGAATTTTTTTTTTTTCAATTTTCCCTTGAGGCCCCAGGGAGGGTGGAAGTGATGTCCCGTCCCAAGAAATATAGTACGGTCCTTTTTTGGGCCCTAGCATTTAAAGTGTGTCCTGAAGGGTGATAGATGGTACTGACCACTTGTCTAGCATTTCAGTGACAGGTGTAGCCTAAATAAATCTCAACTTAAAGGGTTGACTGTTGAGCATCTGAGTCTAAAACATACCTACTATGAAGCATGTCATGATTCCCAATGGCACTGGTCAAATGACACTTTTTCAGCACCTGGCTACGGTCCCTTTTTGACCTAGAGCAATCAATATCTATCAGAGCAGTCTGAAAAATGAAAGATATGTGCATTGTCTATTCCTGATAAGGTTCCTAGAGAATTTTTTTTTTTTCAATTTTCCCTTGAGGCCCCAGGGAGGGTGGAATGATGTCCCGTCCCAAGAAATATAGTACGGTCTTTTTTTGGGCCCTAGCATTTAAAGTGTGTCCTGAAGGGTGATAGATGGTACTGACCACTTGTCTAGCATTTCAGTGACAGGTGTAGCCTAAATAAATCTCAACTTAAAGGGTTGACTGTTGAGCATCTGAGTCTAAAACATACCTACTATGAAGCATGTCATGATTCCCAATGGCACTGGTCAAATGACACTTTTTCATCACCTGGCTACGGTCCCTTTTTGACCTACAGCAATCAATATCTATCAGAGCAGTCTGAAAAATGAAAGATATGTGCATTGTCTATTCCTGATAAGGTTCCTAGAGAATTTTTTCTTTTTTCAATTTTCCCTTGAGGCCCCAGGGAGGGTGGAAGTGATGTCCCGTCCCAAGAAATATAGTACGGTCCTTTTTTGGGCCCTAGCATTTAAAGTGTGTCCTGAAGGGTGATAGATGGTACTGACCACTTGTCTAGCATTTCAGTGACAGGTGTAGCCTAAATAAATCTCAACTTAAAGGGTTGACTGTTGAGCATCTGAGTCTAAAACATACCTACTATGAAGCATGTCATGATTCCCAATGGCACTGGTCAAATGACACTTTTTCAGCACCTGGCTACGGTCCCTTTTTGACCTAGAGCAATCAATATCCATCAGAGCAGTCTGAA
The DNA here is from genome assembly GCA_964017125.1 of Flabesymbios commensalis. Taxonomy (NCBI): domain Eukaryota; kingdom Metazoa; phylum Annelida; class Polychaeta; order Terebellida; family Flabelligeridae; genus Flabesymbios; species Flabesymbios commensalis. Next base: position 43,175,682 of record OZ024914.1, on the reverse strand, counting down.
AAATGAAAGATATGTGTATTGTCTATTCCTGATAAGGTTCCTAGAGATAAAAATATTTTTTCAATTTTCCCTTGAGGCCCCAGGGAGGGTGGAAGTGATGTCCCGTCCCAAGAAATATGGTACAGTCTTTTTTTGGGCCCTAGCATTTAAAGTGTGTCCTGAAGGGTGATAGATGGTACTGACCACTTGTCTAGCATTTCAGTGACAGGTGTAGCCTAAATAAATCTCAACTTAAAGGGTTGACTGTTGAGCATCTGAGTCTAAAACATACCTACTATGAAGCATGTCATGATTCCCAATGGCACTGGTCAAATGACACTTTTTCAGCACCTGGCTACGGTCCCTTTTTGACCTAGAGCAATCAATATCTATCAGAGCAGTCTGAAAAATGAAAGATATGTGCATTGTCTATTCCTGATAAGGTTCCTAGAGAATTTTTTTTTTTTTCAATTTTCCCTTGAGGCCCCAGGGAGGGTGGAAGTGATGTCCCGTCCCAAGAAATATAGTACGGTCTTTTTTTGGGCCCTAGCATTTAAAGTGTGTCCTGAAGGGTGATAGATGGTACTGACCACTTGTCTAGCATTTCAGTGACAGGTGTAGCCTAAATAAATCTCAACTTAAAGGGTTGACTGTTGAGCATCTGAGTCTAAAACATACCTACTATGAAGCATGGCATGATTCCCAATGGCACTGGTCAAATGACACTTTTTCAGCACCTGGCTACGGTCCCTTTTTGACCTAGAGCAATCAATATCCATCAGAGCAGTCTGAAAAATGAAAGATATGTGCATTGTCTATTCCTGATAAGGTTCCTAGAGATAAAAATATTTTTTCAATTTTCCCTTGAGGCCCCAGGGAGGGTGGAAGTGATGTCCCGTCCCAAGAAATATGGTACAGTCTTTTTTTGGGCACTAGCATTTAAAGTGTGTCCTGAAGGGTGATAGATGGTACTGACCACTTGTCTAGCATTTCAGTGACAGGTGTAGCCTAAATAAATCTCAACTTAAAGGGTTGACTGTTGAGCATCTGAGTCTAAAACATACCTACTATGAAGCATGTCATGATTCCCAATGGCACTGGTCAAATGACACTTTTTCAGCACCTGGCTACGGTCCCTTTTTGACCTAGAGCAATCAATATCCATCAGAGCAGTCTGAAAAATGAAAGATATGTGCATTGTCTATTCCTGATAAGGTTCCTAGAGATAAAAATATTTTTTCAATTTTCCCTTGAGGCCCCAGGGAGGGTGGAAGTGATGTCCCGTCCCAAGAAATATAGTACGGTCCTTTTTTGGGCCCTAGCATTTAAAGTGTGTCCTGAAGGGTGATAGATGGTACTGACCACTTGTCTAGCATTTCAGTGACAGGTGTAGCCTAAATAAATCTCAACTTAAAGGGTTGACTGTTGAGCATCTGAGTCTAAAACATACCTACTATGAAGCATGTCATGATTCCCAATGGCACTGGTCAAATGACACTTTTTCAGCACCTGGCTACGGTCCCTTTTTGACCTAGAGCAATCAATATCTATCAGAGCAGTCTGAAAAATGAAAGATATGTGCATTGTCTATTCCTGATAAGGTTCCTAGAGATAAAAATATTTTTTCAATTTTCCCTTGAGGCCCCAGGGAGGGTGGAAGTGATGTCCCGTCCCAAGAAATATAGTACGGTCCTTTTTTGGGCCCTAGCATTTAAAGTGTGTCCTGAAGGGTGATAGATGGTACTGACCACTTGTCTAGCATTTCAGTGACAGGTGTAGCCTAAATAAATCTCAACTTAAAGGGTTGACTGTTGAGCATCTGAGTCTAAAACATACCTACTATGAAGCATGTCATGATTCCCAATGGCACTGGTCAAATGACACTTTTTCAGCACCTGGCTACGGTCCCTTTTTGACCTAGAGCAATCAATATCCATCAGAGCAGTCTGAAAAATGAATGATATGTGCATTGTCTATTCCTGATAAGGTTGCTAGAGATAAAAATATTTTTTCAATTTTCCCTTGAGGCCCCAGGGAGGGTGTAAGTGATGTCCCGTCCCAAGAAATATGGTACAGTCTTTTGTTGGGCCCTAGCATTTAAAGTGTGTCCTGAAGGGTGATAGATGGTACTGACCACTTGTCTAGCATTTCAGTGACAGGTGTAGCCTAAATAAATCTCAACTTAAAGGGTTGACTGTTGAGCATCTGAGTCTAAAACATACCTACTATGAAGCATGTCATGATTCCCAATGGCACTGGTCAAATGACACTTTTTCAGCACCTGGCTACGGTCCCTTTTTGACCTAGAGCAATCAATATCTATCAGAGCAGTCTGAAAAATGAAAGATATGTGCATTGTCTATTCCTGATAAGGTTCCTAGAGAATTTTTTTTTTTCAATTTTCCCTTGAGGCCCCAGGGAGGGTGGAAGTGATGTCCCGTCCCAAGAAATATAGTACGGTCCTTTTTTGGGCCCTAGCATTTAAAGTGTGTCCTGAAGGGTGATAGATGGTACTGACCACTTGTCTAGCATTTCAGTGACAGGTGTAGCCTAAATAAATCTCAACTTAAAGGGTTGACTGTTGAGCATCTGAGTCTAAAACATACCTACTATGAAGCATGTCATGATTCCCAATGGCACTGGTCAAATGACACTTTTTCAGCACCTGGCTACGGTCCCTTTTTGACCTAGAGCAATCAATATCCATCAGAGCAGTCTGAAAAATGAAAGATATGTGCATTGTCTATTCCTGATAAGGTTCCTAGAGATAAAAATATTTTTTCAATTTTCCCTTGAGGCCCCAGGGAGGGTGGAAGTGATGTCCCGTCCCAAGAAATATGGTACAGTCTTTTTTTGGGCCCTAGCATTTAAAGTGTGTCCTGAAGGGTGATAGATGGTACTGACCACTTGTCTAGCATTTCAGTGACATGTGTAGCCTAAATAAATCTCAACTTAAAGGGTTGACTGTTGAGCATCTGAGTCTAAAACATACCTACTATGAAGCATGTCATGATTCCCAATGGCACTGGTCAAATGACACTTTTTCAGCACCTGGCTACGGTCCCTTTTTGACCTAGAGCAATCAATATCTATCAGAGCAGTCTGAAAAATGAAAGATATGTGCATTGTCTATTCCTGATAAGGTTCCTAGAGAATTTTTTTTTTTTTCAATTTTTCCTTGAGGCCCCAGGGAGGGTGGAAGTGATGTCCCGTCCCAAGAAATATAGTACGGTCCTTTTTTGGGCCCTAGCATTTAAAGTGTGTCCTGAAGGGTGATAGATGGTACTGACCACTTGTCTAGCATTTCAGTGACAGGTGTAGCCTAAATTAATCTCAACTTAAAGGGTTGACTGTTGAGCATCTGAGTCTAAAACATACCTACTATGAAGCATGTCATGATTCCCAATGGCACTGGTCAAATGACACTTTTTCAGCACCTGGCTACGGTCCCTTTTTGACCTAGAGCAATTAATATCCATCAGAGCAGTCTGGAAAATGAAAGATATGTGCATTGTCTATTCCTGATAAGGTTCCTAGAGATAAAAATATTTTTTCAATTTTCCCTTGAGGCCCCAGGGAGGGTGGAAGTGATGTCCCGTCCCAAGAAATATGGTACAGTCTTTTTTTGGGCCCTAGCATTTAAAGTGTGTCCTGAAGGGTGATAGATGGTACTGACCACTTGTCTAGCATTTCAGTGACAGGTGTAGCCTAAATAAATCTCAACTTAAAGGGTTGACTGTTGAGCATCTGAGTCTAAAACATACCTACTATGAAGCATGTCATGATTCCCAATGGCACTGGTCAAATGACACTTTTTCAGCACCTGGCTACGGTCCCTTTTTGACCTAGAGCAATCAATATCTATCAGAGCAGTCTGAAAAATGAAAGATATGTGCATTGTCTATTCCTGATAAGGTTCGTAGAGAATTTTTCTTTTTTCAATTTTCCCTTGAGGCCCCAGGGAGGGTGGAAGTGATGTCCCGTCCCAAGAAATATAGTACGGTCCTTTTTTGGGCCCTAGCATTTAAAGTGTGTCCTGAAGGGTGATAGATGGTACTGACCACTTGTCTAGCATTTCAGTGACAGGTGTAGCCTAAATAAATCTCAACTTAAAGGGTTGACTGTTGAGCATCTGAGTCTAAAACATACCTACTATGAAGCATGTCATGATTCCCAATGGCACTGGTCAAATGACACTTTTTCAGCACCTGGCTACGGTCCCTTTTTGACCTAGAGCAATCAATATCTATCAGAGCAGTCTGAAAAATGAAAGATATGTGCATTGTCTATTCCTGATAAGGTTCGTAGAGAATTTTTTTTTTTTCAATTTTCCCTTGAGGCCCCAGGGAGGGTGGAAGTGATGTCCCGTCCCAAGAAATATAGTACGGTCCTTTTTTGGGCCCTAGCATTTAAAGTGTGTCCTGAAGGGTGATAGATGGTACTGACCACTTGTCTAGCATTTCAGTGACAGGTGTAGCCTAAATAAATCTCAACTTAAAGGGTTGACTGTTGAGCATCTGAGTCTAAAACATACCTACTATGAAGCATGTCATGATTCCCAATGGCACTGGTCAAATGACACTTTTTCAGCACCTGGCTACGGTCCCTTTTTGACCTAGAGCAATCAATATCCATCAGAGCAGTCTGAAAAATGAAAGATATGTGCATTGTCTATTCCTGATAAGGTTCCTAGAGATAAAAATATTTTTTCAATTTTCCCTTGAGGCCCTAGGGAGGGTGGAAGTGATGTCCCGTCCCAAGAAATATGGTACAGTCTTTTTTTGGGCCCTAGCATTTAAAGTGTGTCCTGAAGGGTGATAGATGGTACTGACCACTTGTCTAGCATTTCAGTGACAGGTGTAGCCTAAATAAATCTCAACTTAAAGGGTTGACTGTTGAGCATCTGAGTCTAAAACATACCTACTATGAAGCATGTCATGATTCCCAATGGCACTGGTCAAATGACACTTTTTCAGCACCTGGCTACGGTCCCTTTTTGACCTAGAGCAATCAATATCCATCAGAGCAGTCTGAAAAATGAAAGATATGTGCATTGTCTATTCCTGATAAGGTTCCTAGAGATAAAAATATTTTTTCAATTTTCCCTTGAGGCCCCAGGGAGGGTGGAAGTGATGTCCCGTCACAAGAAATATGGTACAGTCTTTTTTTGGGCCCTAGCATTTAAAGTGTGTCCTGAAGGGTGATAGATGGTACTGACCACTTGTCTAGCATTTCAGTGACAGGTGTAGCCTAAATAAATCTCAACTTAAAGGGTTGACTGTTGAGCATCTGAGTCTAAAACATACCTACTATGAAGCATGTCATGATTCCCAATGGCACTGGTCAAATGACACTTTTTCAGCACCTGGCTACGGTCCCTTTTTGACCTAGAGCAATCAATATCTATCAGAGCAGTCTGAAAAATGAAAGATATGTGCATTGTCTATTCCTGATAAGGTTCCTAGAGATTTTTTTTTTTTTTAATTTTCCCTTGAGGCCCCAGGGAGGGTGGAAGTGATGTCCCGTCCCAAGAAATATAGTACGGTCCTTTTTTGGGCCCTAGCATTTAAAGTGTGTCCTGAAGGGTGATAGATGGTACTGACCACTTGTCTAGCATTTCAGTGACAGGTGTAGCCTAAATAAATCTCAACTTAAAGGGTTGACTGTTGAGCATCTGAGTCTAAAACATACCTACTATGAAGCATGTCATGATTCCCAATGGCACTGGTCAAATGACACTTTTTCAGCACCTGGCTACGGTCCCTTTTTGACCTAGAGCAATCAATATCCATCAGAGCAGTCTGAAAAATGAAAGATATGTGCATTGTCTATTCCTGATAAGGTTCCTAGAGATAAAAATATTTTTTCAATTTTCCCTTGAGGCCCCAGGGAGGGTGGAAGTGATGTCCCGTCCTAAGAAATATGGTACAGTCTTTTTTTGGGCCCTAGCATTTAAAGTGTGTCCTGAAGGGTGATAGATGGTACTGACCACTTGTCTAGCATTTCAGTGACAGGTGTAGCCTAAATAAATCTCAACTTAAAGGGTTGACTGTTGAGCATCTGAGTCTAAAACATACCTACTATGAAGCATGTCATGATTCCCAATGGCACTGGTCAAATGACACTTTTTCAGCACCTGGCTACGGTCCCTTTTTGACCTAGAGCAATCAATATCCATCAGAGCAGTCTGAAAAATAAAAGATATGTGCATTGTCTATTCCTGATAAGGTTCCTAGAGATAAAAATATTTTTTCAATTTTCCCTTGAGGCCCCAGGGAGGGTGGAAGTGATGTCCCGTCCCAAGAAATATGGTACAGTCTTTTTTTGGGCCCTAGCATTTAAAGTGTGTCCTGAAGGGTGATAGATGGTACTGACCACTTGTCTAGCATTTCAGTGACAGGTGTAGCCTAAATAAATCTCAACTTAAAGGGTTGACTGTTGAGCATCTGAGTCTAAAACATACCTACTATGAAGCATGTCATGATTCCCAATGGCACTGGTCAAATGACACTTTTTCAGCACCTGGCTACGGTCCCTTTTTGACCTAGAGCAATCAATATCTATCAGAGCAGTCTGAAAAATGCAGGGAGGGTGGAAGTGATGTCCCGTCCCAAGAAATATGGTACAGTCTTTTTTTGGGCCCTAGCATTTAAAGTGTGTCCTGAAGGGTGATAGATGGTACTGACCACTTGTCTAGCATTTCAGTGACAGGTGTAGCCTAAATAAATCTCAACTTAAAGGGTTGACTGTTGAGCATCTGAGTCTAAAACATACCTACTATGAAGCATGTCATGATTCCCAATGGCACTGGTCAAATGACACTTTTTCAGCACCTGGCTACGGTCCCTTTTTGACCTAGAGCAATCAATATCTATCAGAGCAGTCTGAAAAATGAAAGATATGTGCATTGTCTATTCCTGATAAGGTTCCTAGAGAATTTTTTTTTTTCAATTTTCCCTTGAGGCCCCAGGGAGGGTGGAAGTGATGTCCCGTCCCAAGAAATATAGTACGGTCCTTTTTTGGGCCCTAGCATTTAAAGTGTGTCCTGAAGGGTGATAGATGGTACTGACCACTTGTCTAGCATTTCAGTGACAGGTGTAGCCTAAATAAATCTCAACTTAAAGGGTTGACTGTTGAGCATCTGAGTCTAAAACATACCTACTATGAAGCATGTCATGATTCCCAATGGCACTGGTCAAATGACACTTTTTCAGCACCTGGCTACGGTCCCTTTTTGACCTAGAGCAATCAATATCCATCAGAGCAGTCTGAAAAATGAAAGATATGTGCATTGTCTATTCCTGATAAGGTTCCTAGAGATAAAAATATTTTTTCAATTTTCCCTTGAGGCCCCAGGGAGGGTGGAAGTGATGTCCCGTCCCAAGAAATATGGTACAGTCTTTTTTTGGGCCCTAGCATTTAAAGTGTGTCCTGAAGGGTGATAGATGGTACTGACCACTTGTCTAGCATTTCAGTGACAGGTGTAGCCTAAATAAATCTCAACTTAAAGGGTTGACTGTTGAGCATCTGAGTCTAAAACATACCTACTATGAAGCATGTCATGATTCCCAATGGCACTGGTCAAATGACACTTTTTCAGCACCTGGCTACGGTCCCTTTTTGACCTAGAGCAATCAATATCTATCAGAGCTGTCTGAAAAATGAAAGATATGTGCATTGTCTATTCCTGATAAGGTTCCTAGAGATTTTTTTTTTTTTTCAATTTTCTTTTGAGGCCCCAGGGAGGGTGGAAGTAATGTCCCGTCCCAAAAAATATAGTACGGCCCTTTTTTGGGCCCTAGCATTTAAAGTGTGTCCTGAAGGGTGATAGATGGTACTGACCACTTGTCTAGCATTTCAGTGACAGGTGTAGCCTAAATAAATCTCAATTTAAAGGGTTGACTGTTGAGCATCTGAGTCTAAAACATACCTACTATGAAGCATGTCATGATTCCCAATGGCACTGGTCAAATGACACTTTTTCAGCACCTGGCTACGGTCCCTTTTTGACCTAGAGCAATCAATATCCATCAGAGCAGTCTGAAAAATGAAAGATATGTGCATTGTCTATTCCTGATAAGGTTCCTAGAGATAAAAATATTTTTTCAATTTTCCCTTGAGGCCCCAGGGAGGGTGGAAGTGATGTCCCGTCCTAAGAAATATGGTACAGTCTTTTTTTGGGCCCTAGCATTTAAAGTGTGTCCTGAAGGGTGATAGATGGTACTGACCACTTGTCTAGCATTTCAGTGACAGGTGTAACCTAAATAAATCTCAACTTAAAGGGTTGACTGTTGAGCATCTGAGTCTAAAACATACCTACTATGAAGCATGTCATGATTCCCAATGGCACTGGTCAAATGACACTTTTTCAGCACCTGGCTACGGTCCCTTTTTGACCTAGAGCAATCAATATCCATCAGAGCAGTCTGAAAAATGAAAGATATGTGCATTGTCTATTCCTGATAAGGTTCCTAGAGATAAAAATATTTTTTCAATTTTCCCTTGAGGCCCCAGGGAGGGTGGAAGTGATGTCCCGTCCCAAGAAATATGGTACAGTCTTTTTTTGGGCCCTAGCATTTAAAGTGTGTCCTGAAGGGTGATAGATGGTACTGACCACTTGTCTAGCATTTCAGTGACAGGTGTAGCCTAAATAAATCTCAACTTAAAGGGTTGACTGTTGAGCATCTGAGTCTAAAACATACCTACTATGAAGCATGTCATGATTCCCAATGGCACTGGTCAAATGACACTTTTTCAGCACCTGGCTACGGTCCCTTTTTGACCTAGAGCAATCAATATCTATCAGAGCAGTCTGAAAAATGAAAGATATGTGCATTGTCTATTCCTGATAAGGTTCCTAGAGAATTTTTTTTTTTTTTAATTTTCCTTTGAGGCCCCAGGGAGGGTGGAAGTGATGTCCCGTCCCAAGAAATATAGTACGGTCCTTTTTTGGGCCCTAGCATTTAAAGTGTGTCCTGAAGGGTGATAGATGGTACTGACCACTTGTCTAGCATTTCAGTGACAGGTGTAGCCTAAATAAATCTCAACTTAAAGGGTTGACTGTTGAGCATCTGAGTCTAAAACATACCTACTATGAAGCATGTCATGATTCCCAATGGCACTGGTCAAATGACACTTTTTCAGCACCTGGCTACGGTCCCTTTTTGACCTAGAGCAATCAATATCTATCAGAGCAGTCTGAAAAATGAAAGATATGTGCATTGTCTATTCCTGATAAGGTTCCTAGAGAATTTTTTTTTTTTTTAATTTTCCTTTGAGGCCCCAGGGAGGGTGGAAGTGATGTCCCGTCCCAAGAAATATAGTACGGTCCTTTTTTGGGCCCTAGCATTTAAAGTGTGTCCTGAAGGGTGATAGATGGTACTGACCACTTGTCTAGCATTTCAGTGACAGGTGTAGCCTAAATAAATCTCAACTTAAAGGGTTGACTGTTGAGCATCTGAGTCTAAAACATACCTACTATGAAGCATGTCATGATTCACAATGGCACTGGTCAAATGACACTTTTTCAGCACCTGGCTACGGTCCCTTTTTGACCTAGAGCAATCAATATCCATCAGAGCAGTCTGAAAAATGAAAGATATGTGCATTGTCTATTCCTGATAAGGTTCCTAGAGATAAAAATATTTTTTCAATTTTCCCTTGAGGCCCCAGGGAGGGTGGAAATGATGTCCCGTCCCAAGAAATATGGTACAGTCTTTTTTTGGGCCCTAGCATTTAAAGTGTGTCCTGAAGGGTGATAGATGGTACTGACCACTTGTCTAGCATTTCAGTGACAGGTGTAGCCTAAATAAATCTCAACTTAAAGGGTTGACTGTTGAGCATCTGAGTCTAAAACATACCTACTATGAAGCATGTCATGATTCCCAATGGCACTGGTCAAATGACACTTTTTCAGCACCTGGCTACGGTCCCTTTTTGACCTAGAGCAATCAATATCTATCAGAGCAGTCTGAAAAATGAAAGATATGTGCATTGTCTATTCCTGATAAGGTTCCTAGAGAATTTTTTTTTTTTTCAATTTTCCTTTGAGGCCCCAGGGAGGGTGGAAGTGATGTCCCGTCCCAAGAAATATAGTACGGTCCTTTTTTGGGCCCTAGCATTTAAAGTGTGTCCTGAAGGGTGATAGATGGTACTGACCACTTGTCTAGCATTTCAGTGACAGGTGTAGCCTAAATAAATCTCAACTTAAAGGGTTGACTGTTGAGCATCTGAGTCTAAAACATACCTACTATGAAGCATGTCATGATTCACAATGGCACTGGTCAAATGACACTTTTTCAGCACCTGGCTACGGTCCCTTTTTGACCTAGAGCAATCAATATCCATCAGAGCAGTCTGAAAAATGAAAGATATGTGCATTGTCTATTCCTGATAAGGTTCCTAGAGATAAAAATATTTTTTCAATTTTCCCTTGAGGCCCCAGGGAGGGTGGAAATGATGTCCCGTCCCAAGAAATATGGTACAGTCTTTTTTTGGGCCCTAGCATTTAAAGTGTGTCCTGAAGGGTGATAGATGGTACTGACCACTTGTCTAGCATTTCAGTGACAGGTGTAGCCTAAATAAATCTCAACTTAAAGGGTTGACTGTTGAGCATCTGAGTCTAAAACATACCTACTATGAAGCATGTCATGATTCCCAATGGCACTGGTCAAATGACACTTTTTCAGCACCTGGCTACGGTCCCTTTTTGACCTAGAGCAATCAATATCTATCAGAGCAGTCTGAAAAATGAAAGATATGTGCATCGTCTATTCCTGATAAGGTTCCTAGAGAATTTTTTTTTTTTTCAATTTTCCCTTGAGGCCCCAGGGAGGGTGGAAGTGATGTCCCGTCCCAAGAAATATAGTACGGTCCTTTTTTGGGCCCTAGCATTTAAAGTGTGTCCTGAAGGGTGATAGATGGTACTGACCACTTGTCTAGCATTTCAGTGACAGGTGTAGCCTAAATAAATCTCAACTTAAAGGGTTGACTGTTGAGTATCTGAGTCTAAAACATACCTACTATGAAGCATGTCATGATTCCCAATGGCACTGGTCAAATGACACTTTTCCAGCACCTGGCTACGGTCCCTTTTTGACCTAGAGCAATCAATATCCATCAGAGCAGTCTGAAAAATGCAGGGAGGGTGGAAGTGATGTCCCGTCCCAAGAAATATGGTACAGTCTTTTTTTGGGCCCTAGCATTTAAAGTGTGTCCTGAAGGGTGATAGATGGTACTGACCACTTGTCTAGCATTTCAGTGACAGGTGTAGCCTAAATAAATCTCAACTTAAAGGGTTGACTGTTGAGCATCTGAGTCTAAAACATACCTACTATGAAGCATGTCATGATTCCCAATGGCACTGGTCAAATGACACTTTTTCAGCACCTGGCTACGGTCCCTTTTTGACCTAGAGCAATCAATATCTATCAGAGCAGTCTGAAAAATGAAAGATATGTGCATTGTCTATTCCTGATAAGGTTCCTAGAGAATTTTTTTTTTTTCAATTTTCCCTTGAGGCTCCAGGGAGGGTGGAAGTGATGTCCCGTCCCAAGAAATATAGTACGGTCCTTTTTTGGGCCCTAGCATTTAAAGTGTGTCCTGAAGGGTGATAGATGGTACTGACCACTTGTCTAGCATTTCAGTGACAGGTGTAGCCTAAATAAATCTCAACTTAAAGGGTTGACTGTTGAGCATCTGAGTCTAAAACATACCTACTATGAAGCATGTCATGATTCCCAATGGCACTGGTCAAATGACACTTTTTCAGCACCTGGCTACGGTTCCTTTTTGACCTAGAGCAATCAATATCCATCAGAGCAGTCTGAAAAATGAAAGATATGTGCATTGTCTATTCCTGATAAGGTTCCTAGAGATAAAAATATTTTTTCAATTTTCCCTTGAGGCCCCAGGGAGGGTGGAAGTGATGTCCCGTCCCAAGAAATATGGTACAGTCTTTTTTTGGGCCCTAGCATTTAAAGTGTGTCCTGAAGGATGATAGATGGTACTGACCACTTGTCTAGCATTTCAGTGACAGGTGTAGCCTAAATAAATCTCAACTTAAAGGGTTGACTGTTGAGCATCTGAGTCTAAAACATACCTACTATGAAGCATGTCATGATTCCCAATGGCACTGGTCAAATGACACTTTTTCAGCACCTGGCTACGGTCCCTTTTTGACCTAGAGCAATCAATATCTATCAGAGCAGTCTGAAAAATGAAAGATATGTGCATTGTCTATTCCTGATAAGGTTCCTAGAGATTTTTTTTTTTTTTCAATTTTCTCTTGAGGCCCCAGGGAGGGTGGAAGTGATGTCCCGTCCCAAGAAATATAGTACGGTCCTTTTTTGGGCCCTAGCATTTAAAGTGTGTCCTGAAGGGTGATAGATGGTACTGACCACTTGTCTAGCATTTCAGTGACAGGTGTAGCCTAAATAAATCTCAACTTAAAGGGTTGACTGTTGAGCATCTGAGTCTAAAACATACCTACTATGAAGCATGTCATGATTCCCAATGGCACTGGTCAAATGACACTTTTTCAGCACCTGGCTACGGTCCCTTTTTGACCTACAGCAATCAATATCCATCAGAGCAGTCTGAAAAATGAAAGATATGTGCATTGTCTATTCCTGATAAGGTTCCTAGAGATAAAAATATTTTTTCAATTTTCCCTTGAGGCCCCAGGGAGGGTGGAAGTGATGTCCCGTCCTAAGAAATATGGTACAGTCTTTTTTTGGGCCCTAGCATTTAAAGTGTGTCCTGAAGGGTGATAGATGGTACTGACCACTTGTCTAGCATTTCAGTGACAGGTGTAGCCTAAATAAATCTCAACTTAAAGGGTTGACTGTTGAGCATCTGAGTCTAAAACATACCTACTATGAAGCATGTCATGATTCCCAATGGCACTGGTCAAATGACACTTTTTCAGCACCTGGCTACGGTCCCTTTTTGACCTAGAGCAATCAATATCTATCAGAGCAGTCTGAAAAATGAAAGATATGTGCATTGTCTATTCCTGATAAGGTTCCTAGAGAATTTTTTTTTTTCAATTTTCCCTTGAGGCCCCAGGGAGGGTGGAAGTGATGTCCCGTCCCAAGAAATATAGTACGGTCCTTTTTTGGGCCCTAGCATTTAAAGTGTGTCCTGAAGGGTGATAGATGGTACTGACCACTTGTCTAGCATTTCAGTGACAGGTGTAGCCTAAATAAATCTCAACTTAAAGGGTTGACTGTTGAGCATCTGAGTCTAAAACATACCTACTATGAAGCATGTCATGATTCCCAATGGCACTGGTCAAATGACACTTTTTCAGCACCTGGCTACGGTCCCTTTTTGACCTAGAGCAATCAATATCCATCAGAGCAGTCTGAAAAATGAAAGATATGTGCATTGTCTATTCCTGATAAGGTTGCTAGAGATAAAAATATTTTTTCAATTTTCCCTTGAGGCCCCAGGGAGGGTGGAAGTGATGTCCCGTCCCAATAAATATGGTACAGTCTTTTTTTGGGCCCTAGCATTTAAAGTGTGTCCTGAAGGGTGATAGATGGTACTGACAACTTGTCTAGCATTTCAGTGACAGGTGTAGCCTAAATAAATCTCAACTTAAAGGGTTGACTGTTGAGCATCTGAGTCTAAAACATACCTACTATGAAGCATGTCATGATTCCCAATGGCACTGGTCAAATGACACTTTTTCAGCACCTGGCTACGGTCCCTTTTTGACCTAGAGCAATCAATATCTATCAGAGCAGTCTGAAAAATGAAAGATATGTGCATTGTCTATTCCTGATAAGGTTACTAGAGAAATTTTTTTTTTTCAATTTTCCCTTGAGGCCCCAGGGAGGGTGGAAGTGATGTCCCGTCCCAAGAAATATAGTACGGTCCTTTTTTGGGCCCTAGCATTTAAAGTGTGTCCTGAAGGGTGATAGATGGTACTGACCACTTGTCTAGCATTTCAGTGACAGGTGTAGCCTAAATAAATCTCAGCTTAAAGGGTTGACTGTTGAGCATCTGAGTCTAAAACATACCTACTATGAAGCATGTCATGATTCCCAATGGCACTGGTCAAATGACACTTTTTCAGCACCTGGCTACGGTCCCTTTTTGACCTACAGCAATCAATATCCATCAGAGCAGTCTGAAAAATGAAAGATATGTGCATTGTCTATTCCTGATAAGGTTCCTAGAGATAAAAATATTTTTTCAATTTTCCCTTGAGGCCCCAGGGAGGGTGGAAGTGATGTCCCGTCCTAAGAAATATGGTACAGTCTTTTTTTGGGCCCTAGCATTTAAAGTGTGTCCTGAAGGGTGATAGATGGTACTGACCACTTGTCTAGCATTTCAGTGACAGGTGTAGCCTAAATAAATCTCAACTTAAAGGGTTGACTGTTGAGCATCTGAGTCTAAAACATACCTACTATGAAGCATGTCATGATTCCCAATGGCACTGGTCAAATGACACTTTTTCAGCACCTGGCTACGGTCCCTTTTTGACCTAGAGCAATCAATATCCATCAGAGCAGTCTGAAAAATGAAAGATATGTGCATTGTCTATTCCTGATAAGGTTGCTAGAGATAAAAATATTTTTTCAATTTTCCCTTGAGGCCCCAGGGAGGGTGGAAGTGATGTCCCGTCCCAATAAATATGGTACAGTCTTTTTTTGGGCCCTAGCATTTAAAGTGTGTCCTGAAGGGTGATAGATGGTACTGACCACTTGTCTAGCATTTCAGTGACAGGTGTAGCCTAAATAAATCTCAACTTAAAGGGTTGACTGTTGAGCATCTGAGTCTAAAACATACCTACTATGAAGCATGTCATGATTCCCAATGGCACTGGTCAAATGACACTTTTTCAGCACCTGGCTACGGTCCCTTTTTGACCTAGAGCAATCAATATCTATCAGAGCAGTCTGAAAAATGAAAGATATGTGCATTGTCTATTCCTGATAAGGTTCCTAGAGAATTTTTTTTTTTTCAATTTTCCCTTGAGGCCCCAGGGAGGGTGGAAGTGATGTCCCGTCCCAAGAAATATAGTACGGTCCTTTTTTGGGCCCTAGCATTTAAAGTGTGTCCTGAAGGGTGATAGATGGTACTGACCACTTGTCTAGCATTTCAGTGACAGGTGTAGCCTAAATAAATCTCAGCTTAAAGGGTTGACTGTTGAGCATCTGAGTCTAAAACATACCTACTATGAAGCATGTCATGATTCCCAATGGCACTGGTCAAATGACACTTTTTCAGCACCTGGCTACGGTCCCTTTTTGACCTAGAGCAATCAATATCTATCAGAGCAGTCTGAAAAATGAAAGATATGTGCATTGTCTATTCCTGATAAGGTTCCTAGATAATTTTTTTTTTTCAATTTTCCCTTGAGGCCCCAGGGAGGGTGGAAGTGATGTCCCGTCCCAAGAAATATAGTACGGTCCTTTTTTGGGCCCTAGCATTTAAAGTGTGTCCTGAAGGGTGATAGATGGTACTGACCACTTGTCTAGCATTTCAGTGACAGGTGTAGCCTAAATAAATCTCAACTTAAAGGGTTGACTGTTGAGCATCTGAGTCTAAAACATACCTACTATGAAGCATGTCATGATTCCCAATGGCACTGGTCAAATGACACTTTTTCAGCACCTGGCTACGGTCCCTTTTTGACCTAGAGCAATCAATATCTATCAGAGCAGTCTGAAAAATGAAAGATATGTGCATTGTCTATTCCTGATAAGGTTCCTAGAGAATTTTTTTTTTTCAATTTTCCCTTGAGGCCCCAGGGAGGGTGGAAGTGATGTCCCGTCCCAAGAAATATAGTACGGTCCTTTTTTGGGCCCTAGCATTTAAAGTGTGTCCTGAAGGGTGATAGATGGTACTGACCACTTGTCTAGCATTTCAGTGACAGGTGTAGCCTAAATAAATCTCAACTTAAAGGGTTGACTGTTGAGCATCTGAGTCTAAAACATACCTACTATGAAGCATGTCATGATTCCCAATGGCACTGGTCAAATGACACTTTTTCAGCACCTGGCTACGGTCCCTTTTTGACCTAGAGCAATCAATATCCATCAGAGCAGTCTGAAAAATGAAAGATATGTGCATTGTCTATTCCTGATAAGGTTGCTAGAGATAAAAATATTTTTTCAATTTTCCCTTGAGGCCCCAGGGAGGGTGGAAGTGATGTCCCGTCCCAATAAATATGGTACAGTCTTTTTTTGGGCCCTAGCATTTAAAGTGTGTCCTGAAGGGTGATAGATGGTACTGACAACTTGTCTAGCATTTCAGTGACAGGTGTAGCCTAAATAAATCTCAACTTAAAGGGTTGACTGTTGAGCATCTGAGTCTAAAACATACCTACTATGAAGCATGTCATGATTCCCAATGGCACTGGTCAAATGACACTTTTTCAGCACCTGGCTACGGTCCCTTTTTGACCTAGAGCAATCAATATCTATCAGAGCAGTCTGAAAAATGAAAGATATGTGCATTGTCTATTCCTGATAAGGTTCCTAGAGAATTTATTTTTTTCAATTTTCCCTTGAGGCCCCAGGGAGGGTGGAAGTGATGTCCCGTCCCAAGAAATATAGTACGGTCCTTTTTTGGGCCCTAGCATTTAAAGTGTGTCCTGAAGGGTGATAGATGGTACTGACCACTTGTCTAGCATTTCAGTGACAGGTGTAGCCTAAATAAATCTCAGCTTAAAGGGTTGACTGTTGAGCATCTGAGTCTAAAACATACCTACTATGAAGCATGTCATGATTCCCAATGGCACTGGTCAAATGACACTTTTTCAGCACCTGGCTACGGTCCCTTTTTGACCTACAGCAATCAATATCCATCAGAGCAGTCTGAAAAATGAAAGATATGTGCATTGTCTATTCCTGATAAGGTTCCTAGAGATAAAAATATTTTTTCAATTTTCCCTTGAGGCCCCAGGGAGGGTGGAAGTGATGTCCCGTCCTAAGAAATATGGTACAGTCTTTTTTTGGGCCCTAGCATTTAAAGTGTGTCCTGAAGGGTGATAGATGGTACTGACCACTTGTCTAGCATTTCAGTGACAGGTGTAGCCTAAATAAATCTCAACTTAAAGGGTTGACTGTTGAGCATCTGAGTCTAAAACATACCTACTATGAAGCATGTCATGATTCCCAATGGCACTGGTCAAATGACACTTTTTCAGCACCTGGCTACGGTCCCTTTTTGACCTAGAGCAATCAATATCCATCAGAGCAGTCTGAAAAATGAAAGATATGTGCATTGTCTATTCCTGATAAGGTTGCTAGAGATAAAAATATTTTTTCAATTTTCCCTTGAGGCCCCAGGGAGGGTGGAAGTGATGTCCCGTCCCAATAAATATGGTACAGTCTTTTTTTGGGCCCTAGCATTTAAAGTGTGTCCTGAAGGGTGATAGATGGTACTGACCACTTGTCTAGCATTTCAGTGACAGGTGTAGCCTAAATAAATCTCAACTTAAAGGGTTGACTGTTGAGCATCTGAGTCTAAAACATACCTACTATGAAGCATGTCATGATTCCCAATGGCACTGGTCAAATGACACTTTTTCAGCACCTGGCTACGGTCCCTTTTTGACCTAGAGCAATCAATATCTATCAGAGCAGTCTGAAAAATGAAAGATATGTGCATTGTCTATTCCTGATAAGGTTCCTAGAGAATTTTTTTTTTTCAATTTTCCCTTGAGGCCCCAGGGAGGGTGGAAGTGATGTCCCGTCCCAAGAAATATAGTACGGTCCTTTTTTGGGCCCTAGCATTTAAAGTGTGTCCTGAAGGGTGATAGATGGTACTGACCACTTGTCTAGCATTTCAGTGACAGGTGTAGCCTAAATAAATCTCAGCTTAAAGGGTTGACTGTTGAGCATCTGAGTCTAAAACATACCTACTATGAAGCATGTCATGATTCCCAATGGCACTGGTCAAATGACACTTTTTCAGCACCTGGCTACGGTCCCTTTTTGACCTAGAGCAATCAATATCTATCAGAGCAGTCTGAAAAATGAAAGATATGTGCATTGTCTATTCCTGATAAGGTTCCTAGAGAATTTTTTTTTTTCAATTTTCCCTTGAGGCCCCAGGGAGGGTGGAAGTGATGTCCCGTCCCAAGAAATATAGTACGGTCCTTTTTTGGGCCCTAGCATTTAAAGTGTGTCCTGAAGGGTGATAGATGGTACTGACCACTTGTCTAGCATTTCAGTGACAGGTGTAGCCTAAATAAATCTCAACTTAAAGGGTTGACTGTTGAGCATCTGAGTCTAAAACATACCTACTATGAAGCATGTCATGATTCCCAATGGCACTGGTCAAATGACACTTTTTCAGCACCTGGCTACGGTCCCTTTTTGACCTAGAGCAATCAATATCTATCAGAGCAGTCTGAAAAATGAAAGATATGTGCATTGTCTATTCCTGATAAGGTTGCTAGAGATAAAAATATTTTTTCAATTTTCCCTTGAGGCCCCAGGGAGGGTGGAAGTGATGTCCCGTCCCAATAAATATGGTACAGTCTTTTTTTGGGCCCTAGCATTTAAAGTGTGTCCTGAAGGGTGATAGATGGTACTGACCACTTGTCTAGCATTTCAGTGACAGGTGTAGCCTAAATAAATCTCAACTTAAAGGGTTGACTGTTGAGCATCTGAGTCTAAAACATACCTACTATGAAGCATGTCATGATTCCCAATGGCACTGGTCAAATGACACTTTTTCAGCACCTGGCTACGGTCCCTTTTTGACCTAGAGCAATCAATATCTATCAGAGCAGTCTGAAAAATGAAAGATATGTGCATTGTCTATTCCTGATAAGGTTCCTAGAGAATTTTTTTTTTTTCAATTTTCCCTTGAGGCCCCAGGGAGGGTGGAAGTGATGTCCCGTCCCAAGAAATATAGTACGGTCCTTTTTTGGGCCCTAGCATTTAAAGTGTGTCCTGAAGGGTGATAGATGGTACTGACCACTTGTCTAGCATTTCAGTGACAGGTGTAGCCTAAATAAATCTCAGCTTAAAGGGTTGACTGTTGAGCATCTGAGTCTAAAACATACCTACTATGAAGCATGTCATGATTCCCAATGGCACTGGTCAAATGACACTTTTTCAGCACCTGGCTACGGTCCCTTTTTGACCTAGAGCAATCAATATCTATCAGAGCAGTCTGAAAAATGAAAGATATGTGCATTGTCTATTCCTGATAAGGTTCCTAGATAATTTTTTTTTTTCAATTTTCCCTTGAGGCCCCAGGGAGGGTGGAAGTGATGTCCCGTCCCAAGAAATATAGTACGGTCCTTTTTTGGGCCCTAGCATTTAAAGTGTGTCCTGAAGGGTGATAGATGGTACTGACCACTTGTCTAGCATTTCAGTGACAGGTGTAGCCTAAATAAATCTCAACTTAAAGGGTTGACTGTTGAGCATCTGAGTCTAAAACATACCTACTATGAAGCATGTCATGATTCCCAATGGCACTGGTCAAATGACACTTTTTCAGCACCTGGCTACGGTCCCTTTTTGACCTAGAGCAATCAATATCTATCAGAGCAGTCTGAAAAATGAAAGATATGTGCATTGTCTATTCCTGATAAGGTTCCTAGAGAATTTTTTTTTTTCAATTTTCCCTTGAGGCCCCAGGGAGGGTGGAAGTGATGTCCCGTCCCAAGAAATATAGTACGGTCCTTTTTTGGGCCCTAGCATTTAAAGTGTGTCCTGAAGGGTGATAGATGGTACTGACCACTTGTCTAGCATTTCAGTGACAGGTGTAGCCTAAATAAATCTCAACTTAAAGGGTTGACTGTTGAGCATCTGAGTCTAAAACATACCTACTATGAAGCATGTCATGATTCCCAATGGCACTGGTCAAATGACACTTTTTCAGCACCTGGCTACGGTCCCTTTTTGACCTAGAGCAATCAATATCCATCAGAGCAGTCTGAAAAATGAAAGATATGTGCATTGTCTATTCCTGATAAGGTTGCTAGAGATAAAAATATTTTTTCAATTTTCCCTTGAGGCCCCAGGGAGGGTGGAAGTGATGTCCCGTCCCAATAAATATGGTACAGTCTTTTTTTGGGCCCTAGCATTTAAAGTGTGTCCTGAAGGGTGATAGATGGTACTGACAACTTGTCTAGCATTTCAGTGACAGGTGTAGCCTAAATAAATCTCAACTTAAAGGGTTGACTGTTGAGCATCTGAGTCTAAAACATACCTACTATGAAGCATGTCATGATTCCCAATGGCACTGGTCAAATGACACTTTTTCAGCACCTGGCTACGGTCCCTTTTTGACCTAGAGCAATCAATATCTATCAGAGCAGTCTGAAAAATGAAAGATATGTGCATTGTCTATTCCTGATAAGGTTCCTAGAGAATTTTTTTTTTTTCAATTTTCCCTTGAGGCCCCAGGGAGGGTGGAAGTGATGTCCCGTCCCAAGAAATATAGTACGGTCCTTTTTTGGGCCCTAGCATTTAAAGTGTGTCCTGAAGGGTGATAGATGGTACTGACCACTTGTCTAGCATTTCAGTGACAGGTGTAGCCTAAATAAATCTCAGCTTAAAGGGTTGACTGTTGAGCATCTGAGTCTAAAACATACCTACTATGAAGCATGTCATGATTCCCAATGGCACTGGTCAAATGACACTTTTTCAGCACCTGGCTACGGTCCCTTTTTGACCTACAGCAATCAATATCCATCAGAGCAGTCTGAAAAATGAAAGATATGTGCATTGTCTATTCCTGATAAGGTTCCTAGAGATAAAAATATTTTTTCAATTTTCCCTTGAGGCCCCAGGGAGGGTGGAAGTGATGTCCCGTCCTAAGAAATATGGTACAGTCTTTTTTTGGGCCCTAGCATTTAAAGTGTGTCCTGAAGGGTGATAGATGGTACTGACCACTTGTCTAGCATTTCAGTGACAGGTGTAGTCTAAATAAATCTCAACTTAAAGGGTTGACTGTTGAGCATCTGAGTCTAAAACATACCTACTATGAAGCATGTCATGATTCCCAATGGCACTGGTCAAATGACACTTTTTCAGCACCTGGCTACGGTCCCTTTTTGACCTAGAGCAATCAATATCCATCAGAGCAGTCTGAAAAATGAAAGATATGTGCATTGTCTATTCCTGATAAGGTTGCTAGAGATAAAAATATTTTTTCAATTTTCCCTTGAGGCCCCAGGGAGGGTGGAAGTGATGTCCCGTCCCAATAAATATGGTACAGTCTTTTTTTGGGCCCTAGCATTTAAAGTGTGTCCTGAAGGGTGATAGATGGTACTGACCACTTGTCTAGCATTTCAGTGACAGGTGTAGCCTAAATAAATCTCAACTTAAAGGGTTGACTGTTGAGCATCTGAGTCTAAAACATACCTACTATGAAGCATGTCATGATTCCCAATGGCACTGGTCAAATGACACTTTTTCAGCACCTGGCTACGGTCCCTTTTTGACCTAGAGCAATCAATATCTATCAGAGCAGTCTGAAAAATGAAAGATATGTGCATTGTCTATTCCTGATAAGGTTCCTAGAGAATTTTTTTTTTTTCAATTTTCCCTTGAGGCCCCAGGGAGGGTGGAAGTGATGTCCCGTCCCAAGAAATATAGTACGGTCCTTTTTTGGGCCCTAGCATTTAAAGTGTGTCCTGAAGGGTGATAGATGGTACTGACCACTTGTCTAGCATTTCAGTGACAGGTGTAGCCTAAATAAATCTCAGCTTAAAGGGTTGACTGTTGAGCATCTGAGTCTAAAACATACCTACTATGAAGCATGTCATGATTCCCAATGGCACTGGTCAAATGACACTTTTTCAGCACCTGGCTACGGTCCCTTTTTGACCTAGAGCAATCAATATCTATCAGAGCAGTCTGAAAAATGAAAGATATGTGCATTGTCTATTCCTGATAAGGTTCCTAGATAAAATTTTTTTTTCAATTTTCCCTTGAGGCCCCAGGGAGGGTGGAAGTGATGTCCCGTCCCAAGAAATATAGTACGGTCCTTTTTTGGGCCCTAGCATTTAAAGTGTGTCCTGAAGGGTGATAGATGGTACTGACCACTTGTCTAGCATTTCAGTGACAGGTGTAGCCTAAATAAATCTCAACTTAAAGGGTTGACTGTTGAGCATCTGAGTCTAAAACATACCTACTATGAAGCATGTCATGATTCCCAATGGCACTGGTCAAATGACACTTTTTCAGCACCTGGCTACGGTCCCTTTTTGACCTAGAGCAATCAATATCTATCAGAGCAGTCTGAAAAATGAAAGATATGTGCATTGTCTATTCCTGATAAGGTTCCTAGAGAATTTTTTTTTTTCAATTTTCCCTTGAGGCCCCAGGGAGGGTGGAAGTGATGTCCCGTCCCAAGAAATATAGTACGGTCCTTTTTTGGGCCCTAGCATTTAAAGTGTGTCCTGAAGGGTGATAGATGGTACTGACCACTTGTCTAGCATTTCAGTGACAGGTGTAGCCTAAATAAATCTCAGCTTAAAGGGTTGACTGTTGAGCATCTGAGTCTAAAACATACCTACTATGAAGCATGTCATGATTCCCAATGGCACTGGTCAAATGACACTTTTTCAGCACCTGGCTACGGTCCCTTTTTGACCTAGAGCAATCAATATCCATCAGAGCAGTCTGAAAAATGAAAGATATGTGTATTGTCTATTCCTGATAAGGTTCCTAGAGATAAAAATATTTTTTCAATTTTCCCTTGAGGCCCCAGGGAGGGTGGAAGTGATGTCCCGTCCCAAGAAATATGGTACAGTCTTTTTTTGGGCCCTAGCATTTAAAGTGTGTCCTGAAGGGTGATAGATGGTACTGACCACTTGTCTAGCATTTCAGTGACAGGTGTAGCCTAAATAAATCTCAACTTAAAGGGTTGACTGTTGAGCATCTGAGTCTAAAACATACCTACTATGAAGCATGTCATGATTCCCAATGGCACTGGTCAAATGACACTTTTTCAGCACCTGGCTACGGTCCCTTTTTGACCTAGAGCAATCAATATCTATCAGAGCAGTCTGAAAAATGAAAGATATGTGCATTGTCTATTTCTGATAAGGTTCCTAGAGAATTTTTTTTTTTCAATTTTCCCTTGAGGCCCCAGGGAGGGTGGAAGTGATGTCCCGTCCCAAGAAATATAGTACGGTCCTTTTTTGGGCCCTAGCATTTAAAGTGTGTCCTGAAGGGTGATAGATGGTACTGACCACTTGTCTAGCATTTCAGTGACAGGTGTAGCCTAAATAAATCTCAACTTAAAGGGTTGACTGTTGAGCATCTGAGTCTAAAACATACCTACTATGAAGCATGTCATGATTCCCAATGGCACTGGTCAAATGACACTTTTTCAGCACCTGGCTACGGTCCCTTTTTGACCTAGAGCAATCAATATCCATCAGAGCAGTCTGAAAAATGAAAGATATGTGCATTGTCTATTCCTGATAAGGTTCCTAGAGATAAAAATATTTTTTCAATTTTCCCTTGAGGCCCCAGGGAGGGTGGAAGTGATGTCCCGTCCTAAGAAATATGGTACAGTCTTTTTTTGGGCCCTAGCATTTAAAGTGTGTCCTGAAGGGTGATAGATGGTACTGACCACTTGTCTAGCATTTCAGTGACAGGTGTAGCCTAAATAAATCTCAACTTAAAGGGTTGACTGTTGAGCATCTGAGTCTAAAACATACCTACTATGAAGCATGTCATGATTCCCAATGGCACTGGTCAAATGACACTTTTTCAGCACCTGGCTACGGTCCCTTTTTGACCTAGAGCAATCAATATCTATCAGAGCAGTCTGAAAAATGAAAGATATGTGCATTGTCTATTCCTGATAAGGTTCCTAGAGAATTTTTTTTTTTCAATTTTCCCTTGAGGCCCCAGGGAGGGTGGAAGTGATGTCCCGTCCCAAGAAATATAGTACGGTCCTTTTTTGGGCCCTAGCATTTAAAGTGTGTCCTGAAGGGTGATAGATGGTACTGACCACTTGTCTAGCATTTCAGTGACAGGTGTAGCCTAAATAAATCTCAACTTAAAGGGTTGACTGTTGAGCATCTGAGTCTAAAACATACCTACTATGAAGCATGTCATGATTCCCAATGGCACTGGTCAAATGACACTTTTTCAGCACCTGGCTACGGTCCCTTTTTGACCTAGAGCAATCAATATCCATCAGAGCAGTCTGAAAAATGAAAGATATGTGCATTGTCTATTCCTGATAAGGTTGCTAGAGATAAAAATATTTTTTCAATTTTCCCTTGAGGCCCCAGGGAGGGTGGAAGTGATGTCCCGTCCCAATAAATATGGTACAGTCTTTTTTTGGGCCCTAGCATTTAAAGTGTGTCCTGAAGGGTGATAGATGGTACTGACCACTTGTCTAGCATTTCAGTGACAGGTGTAGCCTAAATAAATCTCAACTTAAAGGGTTGACTGTTGAGCATCTGAGTCTAAAACATACCTACTATGAAGCATGTCATGATTCCCAATGGCACTGGTCAAATGACACTTTTTCAGCACCTGGCTACGGTCCCTTTTTGACCTAGAGCAATCAATATCTATCAGAGCAGTCTGAAAAATGAAAGATATGTGCATTGTCTATTCCTGGTAAGGTTCCTAGAGAATTTTTTTTTTTCAATTTTCCCTTGAGGCCCCAGGGAGGGTGGAAGTGATGTCCCGTCCCAAGAAATATAGTACGGTCCTTTTTTGGGCCCTAGCATTTAAAGTGTGTCCTGAAGGGTGATAGATGGTACTGACCACTTGTCTAGCATTTCAGTGACAGGTGTAGCCTAAATAAATCTCAACTTAAAGGGTTGACTGTTGAGCATCTGAGTCTAAAACATACCTACTATGAAGCATGTCATGATTCCCAATGGCACTGGTCAAATGACACTTTTTCAGCACCTGGCTACGGTCCCTTTTTGACCTAGAGCAATCAATATCCATCAGAGCAGTCTGAAAAATGAAAGATATGTGCATTGTCTATTCCTGATAAGGTTGCTAGAGATAAAAATATTTTTTCAATTTTCCCTTGAGGCCCCAGGGAGGGTGGAAGTGATGTCCCGTCCCAAGAAATATGGTACAGTCCTTTTTTGGGCCCTAGCATTTAAAGTGTCTCCTGAAGGGTGATAGATGGTACTGACCACTTGTCTAGCATTTCAGTGACAGGTGTAGCCTAAATAAATCTCAACTTAAAGGGTTGACTGTTGAGCATCTGAGTCTAAAACATACCTACTATGAAGCATGTCATGATTCCCAATGGCACTGGTCAAATGACACTTTTTCAGCACCTGGCTACGGTCCCTTTTTGACCTAGAGCAATCAATATCCATCAGAGCAGTCTGAAAAATGAAAGATATGTGCATTGTCTATTCCTGATAAGGTTGCTAGAGATAAAAATATTTTTTCAATTTTCCCTTGAGGCCCCAGGGAGGGTGGAAGTGATGTCCCGTCCCAATAAATATGGTACAGTCTTTTTTTGGGCCCTAGCATTTAAAGTGTGTCCTGAAGGGTGATAGATGGTACTGACCACTTGTCTAGCATTTCAGTGACAGGTGTAGCCTAAATAAATCTCAACTTAAAGGGTTGACTGTTGAGCATCTGAGTCTAAAACATACCTACTATGAAGCATGTCATGATTCCCAATGGCACTGGTCAAATGACACTTTTTCAGCACCTGGCTACGGTCCCTTTTTGACCTAGAGCAATCAATATCTATCAGAGCAGTCTGAAAAGTGAAAGATATGTGCATTGTCTATTCCTGATAAGGTTCCTAGAGAATTTTTTTTTTTTCAATTTTCCCTTGAGGCCCCAGGGAGGGTGGAAGTGATGTCCCGTCCCAAGAAATATAGTACGGTCCTTTTTTGGGCCCTAGCATTTAAAGTGTGTCCTGAAGGGTGATAGATGGTACTGACCACTTGTCTAGCATTTCAGTGACAGGTGTAGCCTAAATAAATCTCAACTTAAAGGGTTGACTGTTGAGCATCTGAGTCTAAAACATACCTACTATGAAGCATGTCATGATTCCCAATGGCACTGGTCAAATGACACTTTTTCAGCACCTGGCTACGGTCCCTTTTTGACCTAGAGCAATCAATATCCATCAGAGCAGTCTGAAAAATGAAAGATATGTGCATTGTCTATTCCTGATAAGGTTCCTAGAGATAAAAATATTTTTTCAATTTTCCCTTGAGGCCCCAGGGAGGGTGGAAGTGATGTCCCGTCCTAAGAAATATGGTACAGTCTTTTTTTGGGCCCTAGCATTTAAAGTGTGTCCTGAAGGGTGATAGATGGTACTGACCACTTGTCTAGCATTTCAGTGACAGGTGTAGCCTAAATAAATCTCAACTTAAAGGGTTGACTGTTGAGCATCTGAGTCTAAAACATACCTACTATGAAGCATGTCATGATTCCCAATGGCACTGGTCAAATGACACTTTTTCAGCACCTGGCTACGGTCCCTTTTTGACCTAGAGCAATCAATATCTATCAGAGCAGTCTGAAAAATGAAAGATATGTGCATTGTCTATTCCTGATAAGGTTCCTAGAGAATTTTTTTTTTTCAATTTTCCCTTGAGGCCCCAGGGAGGGTGGAAGTGATGTCCCGTCCCAAGAAATATAGTACGGTCCTTTTTTGGGCCCTAGCATTTAAAGTGTGTCCTGAAGGGTGATAGATGGTACTGACCACTTGTCTAGCATTTCAGTGACAGGTGTAGCCTAAATAAATCTCAACTTAAAGGGTTGACTGTTGAGCATCTGAGTCTAAAACATACCTACTATGAAGCATGTCATGATTCCCAATGGCACTGGTCAAATGACACTTTTTCAGCACCTGGCTACGGTCCCTTTTTGACCTAGAGCAATCAATA
This sequence comes from Flabesymbios commensalis, assembly GCA_964017125.1. Classification (NCBI taxonomy): domain Eukaryota; kingdom Metazoa; phylum Annelida; class Polychaeta; order Terebellida; family Flabelligeridae; genus Flabesymbios; species Flabesymbios commensalis. The sequence continues at coordinate 43,148,873 of OZ024914.1, read as the reverse complement.
TCCATCAGAGCAGTCTGAAAAATGAAAGATATGTGCATTGTCTATTCCTGATAAGGTTGCTAGAGATAAAAATATTTTTTCAATTTTCCCTTGAGGCCCCAGGGAGGGTGGAAGTGATGTCCCGTCCCAATAAATATGGTACAGTCTTTTTTTGGGCCCTAGCATTTAAAGTGTGTCCTGAAGGGTGATAGATGGTACTGACCACTTGTCTAGCATTTCAGTGACAGGTGTAGCCTAATTAAATCTCAACTTAAAGGGTTGACTGTTGAGCATCTGAGTCTAAAACATACCTACTATGAAGCATGTCATGATTCCCAATGGCACTGGTCAAATGACACTTTTTCAGCACCTGGCTACGGTCCCTTTTTGACCTAGAGCAATCAATATCTATCAGAGCAGTCTGAAAAATGAAAGATATGTGCATTGTCTATTCCTGGTAAGGTTCCTAGAGAATTTTTTTTTTTCAATTTTCCCTTGAGGCCCCAGGGAGGGTGGAAGTGATGTCCCGTCCCAAGAAATATAGTACGGTCCTTTTTTGGGCCCTAGCATTTAAAGTGTGTCCTGAAGGGTGATAGATGGTACTGACCACTTGTCTAGCATTTCAGTGACAGGTGTAGCCTAAATAAATCTCAACTTAAAGGGTTGACTGTTGAGCATCTGAGTCTAAAACATACCTACTATGAAGCATGTCATGATTCCCAATGGCACTGGTCAAATGACACTTTTTCAGCACCTGGCTACGGTCCCTTTTTGACCTAGAGCAATCAATATCCATCAGAGCAGTCTGAAAAATGAAAGATATGTGCATTGTCTATTCCTGATAAGGTTGCTAGAGATAAAAATATTTTTTCAATTTTCCCTTGAGGCCCCAGGGAGGGTGGAAGTGATGTCCCGTCCCAAGAAATATGGTACAGTCCTTTTTTGGGCCCTAGCATTTAAAGTGTCTCCTGAAGGGTGATAGATGGTACTGACCACTTGTCTAGCATTTCAGTGACAGGTGTAGCCTAAATAAATCTCAACTTAAAGGGTTGACTGTTGAGCATCTGAGTCTAAAACATACCTACTATGAAGCATGTCATGATTCCCAATGGCACTGGTCAAATGACACTTTTTCAGCACCTGGCTACGGTCCCTTTTTGACCTAGAGCAATCAATATCCATCAGAGCAGTCTGAAAAATGAAAGATATGTGCATTGTCTATTCCTGATAAGGTTGCTAGAGATAAAAATATTTTTTCAATTTTCCCTTGAGGCCCCAGGGAGGGTGGAAGTGATGTCCCGTCCCAATAAATATGGTACAGTCTTTTTTTGGGCCCTAGCATTTAAAGTGTGTCCTGAAGGGTGATAGATGGTACTGACCACTTGTCTAGCATTTCAGTGACAGGTGTAGCCTAAATAAATCTCAACTTAAAGGGTTGACTGTTGAGCATCTGAGTCTAAAACATACCTACTATGAAGCATGTCATGATTCCCAATGGCACTGGTCAAATGACACTTTTTCAGCACCTGGCTACGGTCCCTTTTTGACCTAGAGCAATCAATATCTATCAGAGCAGTCTGAAAAGTGAAAGATATGTGCATTGTCTATTCCTGATAAGGTTCCTAGAGAATTTTTTTTTTTTCAATTTTCCCTTGAGGCCCCAGGGAGGGTGGAAGTGATGTCCCGTCCCAAGAAATATAGTACGGTCCTTTTTTGGGCCCTAGCATTTAAAGTGTGTCCTGAAGGGTGATAGATGGTACTGACCACTTGTCTAGCATTTCAGTGACAGGTGTAGCCTAAATAAATCTCAGCTTAAAGGGTTGACTGTTGAGCATCTGAGTCTAAAACATACCTACTATGAAGCATGTCATGATTCCCAATGGCACTGGTCAAATGACACTTTTTCAGCACCTGGCTACGGTCCCTTTTTGACCTAGAGCAATCAATATCCATCAGAGCAGTCTGAAAAATGAAAGATATGTGCATTGTCTATTCCTGATAAGGTTGCTAGAGATAAAAATATTTTTTCAATTTTCCCTTGAGGCCCCAGGGAGGGTGGAAGTGATGTCCCGTCCCAAGAAATATGGTACAGTCCTTTTTTGGGCCCTAGCATTTAAAGTGTCTCCTGAAGGGTGATAGATGGTACTGACCACTTGTCTAGCATTTCAGTGACAGGTGTAGCCTAAATAAATCTCAACTTAAAGGGTTGACTGTTGAGCATCTGAGTCTAAAACATACCTACTATGAAGCATGTCATGATTCCCAATGGCACTGGTCAAATGACACTTTTTCAGCACCTGGCTACGGTCCCTTTTTGACCTAGAGCAATCAATATCCATCAGAGCAGTCTGAAAAATGAAAGATATGTGCATTGTCTATTCCTGATAAGGTTGCTAGAGATAAAAATATTTTTTCAATTTTCCCTTGAGGCCCCAGGGAGGGTGGAAGTGATGTCCCGTCCCAATAAATATGGTACAGTCTTTTTTTGGGCCCTAGCATTTAAAGTGTGTCCTGAAGGGTGATAGATGGTACTGACCACTTGTCTAGCATTTCAGTGACAGGTGTAGCCTAAATAAATCTCAACTTAAAGGGTTGACTGTTGAGCATCTGAGTCTAAAACATACCTACTATGAAGCATGTCATGATTCCCAATGGCACTGGTCAAATGACACTTTTTCAGCACCTGGCTACGGTCCCTTTTTGACCTAGAGCAATCAATATCTATCAGAGCAGTCTGAAAAGTGAAAGATATGTGCATTGTCTATTCCTGATAAGGTTCCTAGAGAATTTTTTTTTTTTCAATTTTCCCTTGAGGCCCCAGGGAGGGTGGAAGTGATGTCCCGTCCCAAGAAATATAGTACGGTCCTTTTTTGGGCCCTAGCATTTAAAGTGTGTCCTGAAGGGTGATAGATGGTACTGACCACTTGTCTAGCATTTCAGTGACAGGTGTAGCCTAAATAAATCTCAGCTTAAAGGGTTGACTGTTGAGCATCTGAGTCTAAAACATACCTACTATGAAGCATGTCATGATTCCCAATGGCACTGGTCAAATGACACTTTTTCAGCACCTGGCTACGGTCCCTTTTTGACCTAGAGCAATCAATATCCATCAGAGCAGTCTGAAAAATGAAAGATATGTGCATTGTCTATTCCTGATAAGGTTCCTAGAGATAAAAATATTTTTTCAATTTTCCCTTGAGGCCCCAGGGAGGGTGGAAGTGATGTCCCGTCCCAAGAAATATGGTACAGTCTTTTTTTGGGCCCTAGCATTTAAAGTGTGTCCTGAAGGGTGATAGATGGTACTGACCACTTGTCTAGCATTTCAGTGACAGGTGTAGCCTAAATAAATCTCAACTTAAAGGGTTGACTGTTGAGCATCTGAGTCTAAAACATACCTACTATGAAGCATGTCTTGATTCCCAATGGCACTGGTCAAATGACACTTTTTCAGCACCTGGCTACGGTCCCTTTTTGACCTAGAGCAATCAATATCTATCAGAGCAGTCTGAAAAATGAAAGATATGTGCATTGTCTATTCCTGATAAGGTTCCTAGAGAATTTTTTTTTTTCAATTTTCCCTTGAGGCCCCAGGGAGGGTGGAAGTGATGTCCCGTCCCAAGAAATATAGTACGGTCCTTTTTTGGGCCCTAGCATTTAAAGTGTGTCCTGAAGGGTGATAGATGGTACTGACCACTTGTCTAGCATTTCAGTGACAGGTGTAGCCTAAATAAATCTCAGCTTAAAGGGTTGACTGTTGAGCATCTGAGTCTAAAACATACCTACTATGAAGCATGTCATGATTCCCAATGGCACTGGTCAAATGACACTTTTTCAGCACCTGGCTACGGTCCCTTTTTGACCTAGAGCAATCAATATCCATCAGAGCAGTCTGAAAAATGAAAGATATGTGCATTGTCTATTCCTGATAAGGTTCCTAGAGATAAAAATATTTTTTCAATTTTCCCTTGAGGCCCCAGGGAGGGTGGAAGTGATGTCCCGTCCCAAGAAATATGGTACAGTCTTTTTTTGGGCCCTAGCATTTAAAGTGTGTCCTGAAGGGTGATAGATGGTACTGACCACTTGTCTAGCATTTCAGTGACAGGTGTAGCCTAAATAAATCTCAACTTAAAGGGTTGACTGTTGAGCATCTGAGTCTAAAACATACCTACTATGAAGCATGTCTTGATTCCCAATGGCACTGGTCAAATGACACTTTTTCAGCACCTGGCTACGGTCCCTTTTTGGCCTAGAGCAATCAATATCTATCAGAGCAGTCTGAAAAATGAAAGATATGTGCATTGTCTATTCCTGATAAGGTTCCTAGAGAATTTTTTTTTTTCAATTTTCCCTTGAGGCCCCAGGGAGGGTGGAAGTGATGTCCCGTCCCAAGAAATATAGTACGGTCCTTTTTCGGGCCCTAGCATTTAAAGTGTGTCCTGAAGGGTGATAGATGGTACTGACCACTTGTCTAGCATTTCAGTGACAGGTGTAGCCTAAATAAATCTCAACTTAAAGGGTTGACTGTTGAGCATCTGAGTCTAAAACATACCTACTATGAAGCATGTCATGATTCCCAATGGCACTGGTCAAATGACACTTTTTCAGCACCTGGCTACGGTCCCTTTTTGACCTAGAGCAATCAATATCCATCAGAGCAGTCTGAAAAATGAAAGATATGTGCATTGTCTATTCCTGATAAGGTTGCTAGAGATAAAAATATTTTTTCAATTTTCCCTTGAGGCCCCAGGGAGGGTGGAAGTGATGTCCCGTCCCAATAAATATGGTACAGTCTTTTTTTGGGCCCTAGCATTTAAAGTGTGTCCTGAAGGGTGATAGATGGTACTGACCACTTGTCTAGCATTTCAGTGACAGGTGTAGCCTAAATAAATCTCAACTTAAAGGGTTGACTGTTGAGCATCTGAGTCTAAAACATACCTACTATGAAGCATGTCATGATTCCCAATGGCACTGGTCAAATGACACTTTTTCAGCACCTGGCTACGGTCCCTTTTTGACCTAGAGCAATCAATATCTATCAGAGCAGTCTGAAAAATGAAAGATATGTGCATTGTCTATTCCTGGTAAGGTTCCTAGAGAATTTTTTTTTTTCAATTTTCCCTTGAGGCCCCAGGGAGGGTGGAAGTGATGTCCCGTCCCAAGAAATATAGTACGGTCCTTTTTTGGGCCCTAGCATTTAAAGTGTGTCCTGAAGGGTGATAGATGGTACTGACCACTTGTCTAGCATTTCAGTGACAGGTGTAGCCTAAATAAATCTCAACTTAAAGGGTTGACTGTTGAGCATCTGAGTCTAAAACATACCTACTATGAAGCATGTCATGATTCCCAATGGCACTGGTCAAATGACACTTTTTCAGCACCTGGCTACGGTCCCTTTTTGACCTAGAGCAATCAATATCCATCAGAGCAGTCTGAAAAATGAAAGATATGTGCATTGTCTATTCCTGATAAGGTTGCTAGAGATAAAAATATTTTTTCAATTTTCCCTTGAGGCCCCAGGGAGGGTGGAAGTGATGTCCCGTCCCAATAAATATGGTACAGTCTTTTTTTGGGCCCTAGCATTTAAAGTGTGTCCTGAAGGGTGATAGATGGTACTGACCACTTGTCTAGCATTTCAGTGACAGGTGTAGCCTAAATAAATCTCAACTTAAAGGGTTGACTGTTGAGCATCTGAGTCTAAAACATACCTACTATGAAGCATGTCATGATTCCCAATGGCACTGGTCAAATGACACTTTTTCAGCACCTGGCTACGGTCCCTTTTTGACCTAGAGCAATCAATATCTATCAGAGCAGTCTGAAAAGTGAAAGATATGTGCATTGTCTATTCCTGATAAGGTTCCTAGAGAATTTTTTTTTTTTCAATTTTCCCTTGAGGCCCCAGGGAGGGTGGAAGTGATGTCCCGTCCCAAGAAATATAGTACGGTCCTTTTTTGGGCCCTAGCATTTAAAGTGTGTCCTGAAGGGTGATAGATGGTACTGACCACTTGTCTAGCATTTCAGTGACAGGTGTAGCCTAAATAAATCTCAGCTTAAAGGGTTGACTGTTGAGCATCTGAGTCTAAAACATACCTACTATGAAGCATGTCATGATTCCCAATGGCACTGGTCAAATGACACTTATCAGCACCTGGCTACGGTCCCTTTTTGACCTAGAGCAATCAATATCCATCAGAGCAGTCTGAAAAATGAAAGATATGTGCATTGTCTATTCCTGATAAGGTTCCTAGAGATAAAAATATTTTTTCAATTTTCCCTTGAGGCCCCAGGGAGGGTGGAAGTGATGTCCCGTCCCAAGAAATATGGTACAGTCTTTTTTTGGGCCCTAGCATTTAAAGTGTGTCCTGAAGGGTGATAGATGGTACTGACCACTTGTCTAGCATTTCAGTGACAGGTGTAGCCTAAATAAATCTCAACTTAAAGGGTTGACTGTTGAGCATCTGAGTCTAAAACATACCTACTATGAAGCATGTCATGATTCCCAATGGCACTGGTCAAATGACACTTTTTCAGCACCTGGCTACGGTCCCTTTTTGACCTAGAGCAATCAATATCCATCAGAGCAGTCTGAAAAATGAAAGATATGTGCATTGTCTATTCCTGATAAGGTTCCTAGAGATAAAATTTTTTTTTCAATTTTCCCTTGAGGCCCCAGGGAGGGTGGAAGTGATGTCCCGTCCCAAGAAATATGGTACAGTCTTTTTTTGGGCCCTAGCATTTAAAGTGTGTCCTGAAGGGTGATAGATGGTACTGACCACTTGTCTAGCATTTCAGTGACAGGTGTAGCCTAAATAAATCTCAACTTAAAGGGTTGACTGTTGAGCATCTGAGTCTAAAACATACCTACTATGAAGCATGTCATGATTCCCAATGGCACTGGTCAAATGACACTTTTTCAGCACCTGGCTACGGTCCCTTTTTGACCTAGAGCAATCAATATCTATCAGAGCAGTCTGAAAAATGAAAGATATGTGCATTGTCTATTCCTGATAAGGTTCCTAGAGAATTTTTTTTTTCAATTTTCCCTTGAGGCCCCAGGGAGGGTGGAAGTGATGTCCCGTCCCAAGAAATATAGTACGGTCTTTTTTTGGGCCCTAGCATTTAAAGTGTGTCCTGAAGGGTGATAGATGGTACTGACCACTTGTCTAGCATTTCAGTGACAGGTGTAGCCTAAATAAATCTCAACTTAAAGGGTTGACTGTTGAGCATCTGAGTCTAAAACATACCTACTATGAAGCATGTCATGATTCCCAATGGCACTGGTCAAATGACACTTTTTCAGCACCTGGCTACGGTCCCTTTTTGACCTAGAGCAATCAATATCCATCAGAGCAGTCTGAAAAATGAAAGATATGTGCATTGTCTATTCCTGATAAGGTTGCTAGAGATAAAAATATTTTTTCAATTTTCCCTTGAGGCCCCAGGGAGGGTGGAAGTGATGTCCCGTCCCAAGAAATATGGTACAGTCCTTTTTTGGGCCCTAGCATTTAAAGTGTCTCCTGAAGGGTGATAGATGGTACTGACCACTTGTCTAGCATTTCAGTGACAGGTGTAGCCTAAATAAATCTCAACTTAAAGGGTTGACTGTTGAGCATCTGAGTCTAAAACATACCTACTATGAAGCATGTCATGATTCCCAATGGCACTGGTCAAATGACACTTTTTCAGCACCTGGCTACGGTCCCTTTTTGACCTAGAGCAATCAATATCCATCAGAGCAGTCTGAAAAATGAAAGATATGTGCATTGTCTATTCCTGATAAGGTTGCTAGAGATAAAAATATTTTTTCAATTTTCCCTTGAGGCCCCAGGGAGGGTGGAAGTGATGTCCCGTCCCAATAAATATGGTACAGTCTTTTTTTGGGCCCTAGCATTTAAAGTGTGTCCTGAAGGGTGATAGATGGTACTGACCACTTGTCTAGCATTTCAGTGACAGGTGTAGCCTAAATAAATCTCAACTTAAAGGGTTGACTGTTGAGCATCTGAGTCTAAAACATACCTACTATGAAGCATGTCATGATTCCCAATGGCACTGGTCAAATGACACTTTTTCAGCACCTGGCTACGGTCCCTTTTTGACCTAGAGCAATCAATATCTATCAGAGCAGTCTGAAAAGTGAAAGATATGTGCATTGTCTATTCCTGATAAGGTTCCTAGAGAATTTTTTTTTTTCAATTTTCCCTTGAGGCCCCAGGGAGGGTGGAAGTGATGTCCCGTCCCAAGAAATATAGTACGGTCCTTTTTTGGGCCCTAGCATTTAAAGTGTGTCCTGAAGGGTGATAGATGGTACTGACCACTTGTCTAGCATTTCAGTGACAGGTGTAGCCTAAATAAATCTCAGCTTAAAGGGTTGACTGTTGAGCATCTGAGTCTAAAACATACCTACTATGAAGCATGTCATGATTCCCAATGGCACTGGTCAAATGACACTTTTTCAGCACCTGGCTACGGTCCCTTTTTGACCTAGAGCAATCAATATCCATCAGAGCAGTCTGAAAAATGAAAGATATGTGCATTGTCTATTCCTGATAAGGTTCCTAGAGATAAAAATATTTTTTCAATTTTCCCTTGAGGCCCCAGGGAGGGTGGAAGTGATGTCCCGTCCCAAGAAATATGGTACAGTCTTTTTTTGGGCCCTAGCATTTAAAGTGTGTCCTGAAGGGTGATAGATGGTACTGACCACTTGTCTAGCATTTCAGTGACAGGTGTAGCCTAAATAAATCTCAACTTAAAGGGTTGACTGTTGAGCATCTGAGTCTAAAACATACCTACTATGAAGCATGTCTTGATTCCCAATGGCACTGGTCAAATGACACTTTTTCAGCACCTGGCTACGGTCCCTTTTTGACCTAGAGCAATCAATATCTATCAGAGCAGTCTGAAAAATGAAAGATATGTGCATTGTCTATTCCTGATAAGGTTCCTAGAGAATTTTTTTTTTTCAATTTTCCCTTGAGGCCCCAGGGAGGGTGGAAGTGATGTCCCGTCCCAAGAAATATAGTACGGTCCTTTTTTGGGCCCTAGCATTTAAAGTGTGTCCTGAAGGGTGATAGATGGTACTGACCACTTGTCTAGCATTTCAGTGACAGGTGTAGCCTAAATAAATCTCAGCTTAAAGGGTTGACTGTTGAGCATCTGAGTCTAAAACATACCTACTATGAAGCATGTCATGATTCCCAATGGCACTGGTCAAATGACACTTTTTCAGCACCTGGCTACGGTCCCTTTTTGACCTAGAGCAATCAATATCCATCAGAGCAGTCTGAAAAATGAAAGATATGTGCATTGTCTATTCCTGATAAGGTTCCTAGAGATAAAAATATTTTTTCAATTTTCCCTTGAGGCCCCAGGGAGGGTGGAAGTGATGTCCCGTCCCAAGAAATATGGTACAGTCTTTTTTTGGGCCCTAGCATTTAAAGTGTGTCCTGAAGGGTGATAGATGGTACTGACCACTTGTCTAGCATTTCAGTGACAGGTGTAGCCTAAATAAATCTCAACTTAAAGGGTTGACTGTTGAGCATCTGAGTCTAAAACATACCTACTATGAAGCATGTCTTGATTCCCAATGGCACTGGTCAAATGACACTTTTTCAGCACCTGGCTACGGTCCCTTTTTGGCCTAGAGCAATCAATATCTATCAGAGCAGTCTGAAAAATGAAAGATATGTGCATTGTCTATTCCTGATAAGGTTCCTAGAGAATTTTTTTTTTTCAATTTTCCCTTGAGGCCCCAGGGAGGGTGGAAGTGATGTCCCGTCCCAAGAAATATAGTACGGTCCTTTTTTGGGCCCTAGCATTTAAAGTGTGTCCTGAAGGGTGATAGATGGTACTGACCACTTGTCTAGCATTTCAGTGACAGGTGTAGCCTAAATAAATCTCAACTTAAAGGGTTGACTGTTGAGCATCTGAGTCTAAAACATACCTACTATGAAGCATGTCATGATTCCCAATGGCACTGGTCAAATGACACTTTTTCAGCACCTGGCTACGGTCCCTTTTTGACCTAGAGCAATCAATATCCATCAGAGCAGTCTGAAAAATGAAAGATATGTGCATTGTCTATTCCTGATAAGGTTGCTAGAGATAAAAATATTTTTTCAATTTTCCCTTGAGGCCCCAGGGAGGGTGGAAGTGATGTCCCGTCCCAATAAATATGGTACAGTCTTTTTTTGGGCCCTAGCATTTAAAGTGTGTCCTGAAGGGTGATAGATGGTACTGACCACTTGTCTAGCATTTCAGTGACAGGTGTAGCCTAAATAAATCTCAACTTAAAGGGTTGACTGTTGAGCATCTGAGTCTAAAACATACCTACTATGAAGCATGTCATGATTCCCAATGGCACTGGTCAAATGACACTTTTTCAGCACCTGGCTACGGTCCCTTTTTGACCTAGAGCAATCAATATCTATCAGAGCAGTCTGAAAAATGAAAGATATGTGCATTGTCTATTCCTGGTAAGGTTCCTAGAGAATTTTTTTTTTTCAATTTTCCCTTGAGGCCCCAGGGAGGGTGGAAGTGATGTCCCGTCCCAAGAAATATAGTACGGTCCTTTTTTGGGCCCTAGCATTTAAAGTGTGTCCTGAAGGGTGATAGATGGTACTGACCACTTGTCTAGCATTTCAGTGACAGGTGTAGCCTAAATAAATCTCAACTTAAAGGGTTGACTGTTGAGCATCTGAGTCTAAAACATACCTACTATGAAGCATGTCATGATTCCCAATGGCACTGGTCAAATGACACTTTTTCAGCACCTGGCTACGGTCCCTTTTTGACCTAGAGCAATCAATATCCATCAGAGCAGTCTGAAAAATGAAAGATATGTGCATTGTCTATTCCTGATAAGGTTGCTAGAGATAAAAATATTTTTTCAATTTTCCCTTGAGGCCCCAGGGAGGGTGGAAGTGATGTCCCGTCCCAATAAATATGGTACAGTCTTTTTTTGGGCCCTAGCATTTAAAGTGTGTCCTGAAGGGTGATAGATGGTACTGACCACTTGTCTAGCATTTCAGTGACAGGTGTAGCCTAAATAAATCTCAACTTAAAGGGTTGACTGTTGAGCATCTGAGTCTAAAACATACCTACTATGAAGCATGTCATGATTCCCAATGGCACTGGTCAAATGACACTTTTTCAGCACCTGGCTACGGTCCCTTTTTGACCTAGAGCAATCAATATCTATCAGAGCAGTCTGAAAAGTGAAAGATATGTGCATTGTCTATTCCTGATAAGGTTCCTAGAGAATTTTTTTTTTTTCAATTTTCCCTTGAGGCCCCAGGGAGGGTGGAAGTGATGTCCCGTCCCAAGAAATATAGTACGGTCCTTTTTTGGGCCCTAGCATTTAAAGTGTGTCCTGAAGGGTGATAGATGGTACTGACCACTTGTCTAGCATTTCAGTGACAGGTGTAGCCTAAATAAATCTCAGCTTAAAGGGTTGACTGTTGAGCATCTGAGTCTAAAACATACCTACTATGAAGCATGTCATGATTCCCAATGGCACTGGTCAAATGACACTTATCAGCACCTGGCTACGGTCCCTTTTTGACCTAGAGCAATCAATATCCATCAGAGCAGTCTGAAAAATGAAAGATATGTGCATTGTCTATTCCTGATAAGGTTCCTAGAGATAAAAATATTTTTTCAATTTTCCCTTGAGGCCCCAGGGAGGGTGGAAGTGATGTCCCGTCCCAAGAAATATGGTACAGTCTTTTTTTGGGCCCTAGCATTTAAAGTGTGTCCTGAAGGGTGATAGATGGTACTGACCACTTGTCTAGCATTTCAGTGACAGGTGTAGCCTAAATAAATCTCAACTTAAAGGGTTGACTGTTGAGCATCTGAGTCTAAAACATACCTACTATGAAGCATGTCATGATTCCCAATGGCACTGGTCAAATGACACTTTTTCAGCACCTGGCTACGGTCCCTTTTTGACCTAGAGCAATCAATATCCATCAGAGCAGTCTGAAAAATGAAAGATATGTGCATTGTCTATTCCTGATAAGGTTCCTAGAGATAAAATTTTTTTTTCAATTTTCCCTTGAGGCCCCAGGGAGGGTGGAAGTGATGTCCCGTCCCAAGAAATATGGTACAGTCTTTTTTTGGGCCCTAGCATTTAAAGTGTGTCCTGAAGGGTGATAGATGGTACTGACCACTTGTCTAGCATTTCAGTGACAGGTGTAGCCTAAATAAATCTCAACTTAAAGGGTTGACTGTTGAGCATCTGAGTCTAAAACATACCTACTATGAAGCATGTCATGATTCCCAATGGCACTGGTCAAATGACACTTTTTCAGCACCTGGCTACGGTCCCTTTTTGACCTAGAGCAATCAATATCTATCAGAGCAGTCTGAAAAATGAAAGATATGTGCATTGTCTATTCCTGATAAGGTTCCTAGAGAATTTTTTTTTTCAATTTTCCCTTGAGGCCCCAGGGAGGGTGGAAGTGATGTCCCGTCCCAAGAAATATAGTACGGTCTTTTTTTGGGCCCTAGCATTTAAAGTGTGTCCTGAAGGGTGATAGATGGTACTGACCACTTGTCTAGCATTTCAGTGACAGGTGTAGCCTAAATAAATCTCAACTTAAAGGGTTGACTGTTGAGCATCTGAGTCTAAAACATACCTACTATGAAGCATGTCATGATTCCCAATGGCACTGGTCAAATGACACTTTTTCAGCACCTGGCTACGGTCCCTTTTTGACCTAGAGCAATCAATATCCATCAGAGCAGTCTGAAAAATGAAAGATATGTGCATTGTCTATTCCTGATAAGGTTCCTAGAGATAAAAATATTTTTTCAATTTTCCCTTGAGGCCCCAGGGAGGGTGGAAGTGATGTCCCGTCCCAAGAAATATGGTACAGTCTTTTTTTGGGCCCTAGCATTTAAAGTGTGTCCTGAAGGGTGATAGATGGTACTGACCACTTGTCTAGCATTTCAGTGACAGGTGTAGCCTAAATAAATCTCAACTTAAAGGGTTGACTGTTGAGCATCTGAGTCTAAAACATACCTACTATGAAGCATGTCATGATTCCCAATGGCACTGGTCAAATGACACTTTTTCAGCACCTGGCTACGGTCCCTTTTTGACCTAGAGCAATCAATATCTATCAGAGCAGTCTGAAAAATGAAAGATATGTGCATTGTCTATTCCTGATAAGGTTCCTAGAGAATTTTTTTTTTTTTCAATTTTCCCTTGAGGCCCCAGGGAGGGTGGAAGTGATGTCCCGTCCCAAGAAATATAGTACGGTCCTTTTTTGGGCCCTAGCATTTAAAGTGTGTCCTGAAGGGTGATAGATGGTACTGACCACTTGTCTAGCATTTCAGTGACAGGTGTAGCCTAAATAAATCTCAACTTAAAGGGTTGACTGTTGAGCATCTGAGTCTAAAACATACCTACTATGAAGCATGTCATGATTCCCAATGGCACTGGTCAAATGACACTTTTTCAGCACCTGGCTACGGTCCCTTTTTGACCTAGAGCAATCAATATCCATCAGAGCAGTCTGAAAAATGAAAGATATGTGCATTGTCTATTCCTGATAAGGTTCCTAGAGATAAAAATATTTTTTCAATTTTCCCTTGAGGCCCCAGGGAGGGTGGAAGTGATGTCCCGTCCCAAGAAATATGGTACAGTCTTTTTTTGGGCCCTAGCATTTAAAGTGTGTCCTGAAGGGTGATAGATGGTACTGACCACTTGTCTAGCATTTCAGTGACAGGTGTAGCCTAAATAAATCTCAACTTAAAGGGTTGACTGTTGAGCATCTGAGTCTAAAACATACCTACTATGAAGCATGTCTTGATTCCCAATGGCACTGGTCAAATGACACTTTTTCAGCACCTGGCTACGGTCCCTTTTTGACCTAGAGCAATCAATATCTATCAGAGCAGTCTGAAAAATGAAAGATATGTGCATTGTCTATTCCTGATAAGGTTCCTAGAGAATTTTTTTTTTCAATTTTCCCTTGAGGCCCCAGGGAGGGTGGAAGTGATGTCCCGTCCCAAGAAATATAGTACGGTCCTTTTTTGGGCCCTAGCATTTAAAGTGTGTCCTGAAGGGTGATAGATGGTACTGACCACTTGTCTAGCATTTCAGTGACAGGTGTAGCCTAAATAAATCTCAACTTAAAGGGTTGACTGTTGAGCATCTGAGTCTAAAACATACCTACTATGAAGCATGTCATGATTCCCAATGGCACTGGTCAAATGACACTTTTTCAGCACCTGGCTACGGTCCCTTTTTGACCTAGAGCAATCAATATCCATCAGAGCAGTCTGAAAAATGAAAGATATGTGCATTGTCTATTCCTGATAAGGTTCCTAGAGATAAAAATATTTTTTCAATTTTCCCTTGAGGCCCCAGGGAGGGTGGAAGTGATGTCCCGTCCCAAGAAATATGGTACAGTCTTTTTTTGGGCCCTAGCATTTAAAGTGTGTCCTGAAGGGTGATAGATGGTACTGACCACTTGTCTAGCATTTCAGTGACAGGTGTAGCCTAAATAAATCTCAACTTAAAGGGTTGACTGTTGAGCATCTGAGTCTAAAACATACCTACTATGAAGCATGTCATGATTCCCAATGGCACTGGTCAAATGACACTTTTTCAGCACCTGGCTACGGTCCCTTTTTGACCTAGAGCAATCAATATCCATCAGAGCAGTCTGAAAAATGAAAGATATGTGCATTGTCTATTCCTGATAAGGTTCCTAGAGATAAAAATATTTTTTCAATTTTCCCTTGAGGCCCCAGGGAGGGTGGAAGTGATGTCCCGTCCCAAGAAATATGGTACAGTCTTTTTTTGGGCCCTAGCATTTAAAGTGTGTCCTGAAGGGTGATAGATGGTACTGACCACTTGTCTAGCATTTCAGTGACAGGTGTAGCCTAAATAAATCTCAACTTAAAGGGTTGACTGTTGAGCATCTGAGTCTAAAACATACCTACTATGAAGCATGTCATGATTCCCAATGGCACTGGTCAAATGACACTTTTTCAGCACCTGGCTACGGTCCCTTTTTGACCTAGAGCAATCAATATCTATCAGAGCAGTCTGAAAAATGAAAGATATGTGCATTGTCTATTCCTGATAAGGTTCCTAGAGAATTTTTTTTTTTTTCAATTTTCCCTTGAGGCCCCAGGGAGGGTGGAAGTGATGTCCCGTCCCAAGAAATATAGTACGGTCCTTTTTTGGGCCCTAGCATTTAAAGTGTGTCCTGAAGGGTGATAGATGGTACTGACCACTTGTCTAGCATTTCAGTGACAGGTGTAGCCTAAATAAATCTCAACTTAAAGTGTTGACTGTTGAGCATCTGAGTCTAAAACATACCTACTATGAAGCATGTCATGATTCCCAATGGCACTGGTCAAATGACACTTTTTCAGCACCTGGCTACGGTCCCTTTTTGACCTAGAGCAATAAATATCCATCAGAGCAGTCTGAAAAATGAAAGATATGTGCATTGTCTATTCCTGATAAGGTTCCTAGAGATAAAAATATTTTTTCAATTTTCCCTTGAGGCCCCAGGGAGGGTGGAAGTGATGTCCCGTCCCAAGAAATATGGTACAGTCTTTTTTTGGGCCCTAGCATTTAAAGTGTGTCCTGAAGGGTGATAGATGGTACTGACCACTTGTCTAGCATTTCAGTGACAGGTGTAGCCTAAATAAATCTCAACTTAAAGGGTTGACTGTTGAGCATCTGAGTCTAAAACATACCTACTATGAAGCATGTCATGATTCCCAATGGCACTGGTCAAATGACACTTTTTCAGCACCTGGCTACGGTCCCTTTTTGACCTAGAGCAATCAATATCTATCAGAGCAGTCTGGAAAATGAAAGATATGTGCATTGTCTATTCCTGATAAGGTTCCTAGAGAATTTTTTTTTTTTCAATTTTCCCTTGAGGCCCCAGGGAGGGTGGAAGTGATGTCCCGTCCCAAGAAATATAGTACGGTCCTTTTTTGGGCCCTAGCATTTAAAGTGTGTCCTGAAGGGTGATAGATGGTACTGACCACTTGTCTAGCATTTCAGTGACAGGTGTAGCCTAAATAAACCTCAACTTAAAGGGTTGACTGTTGAGCATCTGAGTCTAAAACATACCTACTATGAAGCATGTCATGATTCCCAATGGCACTGGTCAAATGACACTTTTTCAGCACCTGGCTACGGTCCCTTTTTGACCTAGAGCAATCAATATCCATCAGAGCAGTCTGAAAAATGAAAGATATGTGCATTGTCTATTCCTGATAAGGTTCCTAGAGATAAAAATATTTTTTCAATTTTCCCTTGAGGCCCCAGGGAGGGTGGAAGTGATGTCCCGTCCCAAGAAATATGGTACAGTCTTTTTTTAGGCCCTAGCATTTAAAGTGTGTCCTGAAGAGTGATAGATGGTACTGACCACTTGTCTAGCATTTCAGTGACAGGTGTAGCCTAAATAAATCTCAACTTAAAGGGTTGACTGTTGAGCATCTGAGTCTAAAACATACCTACTATGAAGCATGTCATGATTCCCAATGGCACTGGTCAAATGACACTTTTTCAGCACCTGGCTACGGTCCCTTTTTGACCTAGAGCAATCAATATCTATCAGAGCAGTCTGAAAAATGAAAGATATGTGCATTGTCTATTCCTGATAAGGTTCCTAGAGAATTTTTTTTTTTTCAATTTTCACTTGAGGCCCCAGGGAGGGTGGAAGTGATGTCCCGTCCCAAGAAATATGGTACAGTCCTTTTTTGGGCCCTAGCATTTAAAGTGTCTCCTGAAGGGTGATAGATGGTACTGACCACTTGTCTAGCATTTCAGTGACAGGTGTAGCCTAAATAAATCTCAACTTAAAGGGTTGACTGTTGAGCATCTGAGTCTAAAACATACCTACTATGAAGCATGTCATGATTCCCAATGGCACTGGTCAAATGACACTTTTTCAGCACCTGGCTACGGTCCCTTTTTGACCTAGAGCAATCAATATCCATCAGAGCAGTCTGAAAAATGAAAGATATGTGCATTATCTATTCCTGATAAGGTTCCTAGAGATAAAAATATTTTTTCAATTTTCCCTTGAGGCCCCAGGGAGGGTGGAAGTGATGTCCCGTCCCAAGAAATATGGTACTGTCCTTTTTTTGGGCCCTAGCATTTAAAGTGTGTCCTGAAGACTTGAAGATTGTTTACATCCGCCATACTTGACGTCTGGAGGTAATTCGAGACGTGAAAATGTAGAACAAGCAAGGGCCCCATGAAGCACAACCCCAACCCATGTCACCACATGTACTAGGGTTGGGCTTCATCAGTTTTGATGGGAGTGCTGGTCATTGGTCCAACAATGATAATTGGCCTGCTATTTGGTCCATTTCTGTTATATTAGAGAGGGGTGACATAAGGGGGTTTAATGGGGTATTACCCCACCAACCCCTATATTACCCCCATAACCTTTCAGGGGTTGTTTCGTGTACCTCGCTGTTTGGTTCTAGGTGGCTTACAACCATTGTAGATATGTCAAGTGGACATAATTAGAGCAAAAACTACAAAAATAGCTGTTTTAACCAATTTGAGCTGATTTGACCTTGTTGTGACCTTGAGATGACCTTGCCATGACCTTGGGGTGGCACCTCCATGAAGCACAACCCCAACCCATATGTACTAGTGCTGGGCTTCATCAGCTTTAATGGGAGTGCCGGTGTCGTATTCTGAGGGATCCCCCGTGCTGAGAGTTCCCCTTCCGCCCATCCGCGCATGCGCGACCATGAGCGGAACGGCTGGTATCTGTCACTCATATTCTGAGAGTTCCCCCCCCCCCCCAGGCTCACAGTTCCCCACCTGTCATGCTTTGCTGTGCTGAGTGCTGAGTGTTTACACCTCCCCCTACGCCTTCAGCTGTGCTGAGTGTTCCCCTCTGGCTAGGATATATTCCCCCTGCCTTGGCTAAGATATATATCCCCCCTGCCTATTGACCACAATATAGAATGTAGGCCTATTATATATAATACACAAAATAGTAGTTTTTATCCCTAATTGGAAACGAAATGTTTAAATGATTTTCTGCCTAATCCTATAGGACTAGTTTAACAAGACTACATAAGTCCAGGAGCTCCCGCGACGAATTAGAATTTGATTTAAGCAATTTTGTGTAGGGTTTTTAATGTAGTACTAGGCTAGGTCAAAAATCAAGACGCAAGACAACTAGGTCTAAGAAGCTCAGTCTAAGAGTAAGATAAGAACTAGACAGTCTGTCAGAGATTGCAAACCTCCATTAAAATTAATGATCCTAATCAGTATCCCAGTAATGGTCTACCTATCTGGCATGGTTTACCCGATATCAGGCCAATCGAGGTAACTAATAGCTGATTTACGGTCATTTTGAATTCGATATAAACTAGTTAAAAACTTAGAGTGCATCCTCCCCCGAAACCTCATATTTTTTTTTATAGTAATAGACTAACATCTAACGCAGTTTGCAAAATATTGGGCATGTGAAAGTAAATAATGGCCGATAGGGGGCCATTTTGAATTTGATCGAGTCAGAATTTTTCAAGATGCATCCTCAGCTGAAATGTCACATTTCATTCTATAGTAATGGTCTAGCCATCTATCACGGTTTACCAAATATCGCCCATGTGAAAGTGAATAATGGCCGATAGGAGGCCATTTTGAATTTGATCAAGTCAAAATTTTTCAAGATGCATCCTCTCCTGAAATCTCACATTTTGTTTTATAGTAATGGTCTAGCCATCTAGTACGGTTACTAAAAACCGGCTATGTGAAAGTAAATAATGGCCGATAGGCGGCCATTTTGAATTTGATCGAGTCAATTTTTTTCAAGATGCAACCTCTCTTGTAATCTCACATTTTGTTTTATAGTAATGGCCCAGCTATCTAACACGGTTTACCAAATATCAGCAATGTGAAAGTAAATAGTGGCCGATAGGCGGCCATTTTGAATTCGATTGAGTTGAAAGTCTTTTAAAGGCATCCTCTCTCTAAACGTCACATTTTGTTTTATAGTAATGGTCTAGCTATCTAGCACGGTTTACCTGATATCAGGCCTATCGAGGTAAATAATGCTGATTGTCGGCCATTTTGAATTCGTAAATTAAAAATTTTCAGGGTGCATCCTCCCCCGAAAACTCACACTTTGTTTTATAGTAATCAGGTAGTGGTCTAGCCATCTAGCACGGTTTACCAAATATCAGCCATGTGAAAATGAATAATGGCCGAAAAGGCGGCCATTTTAAATTTGATCAAGTCAATTTTTTTTAAGATGCATCCTCATCTGAAATCTCACATTTCGTTTTACAGTAATGGTCTAGCCATCTAGCACGGTTGACCAAATAACGGCCATGTGAAAGTGAATAATGGCCGATAAGCGGCCATTTTGAATTTTATCGAGTCTAATTTTTTCAAGATGCATCTTCTCCTGAAATCACACATTTTGTTTTATAGTAATGGTCTAGCCATCTAGCACGGTTTACCAAATAACGGCCATGTGAAAGTGAATAATGGCCGATAAGCGGCCATTTTGAATTTTATCGAGTCGAATTTTTTCAAGATGCATCCTCTCCTGAAATCACACATTTTGTTTTATAGTAATGGTCTAGCCATCTAGCACGGTTTACCAAATAACGGCCATGTGAAAGTGAATAATGGCCGATAAGCGACCATTTTGAATTGTATCGAGTCAAATTTTTTCAAGATGCATCCTCTCCTGAAATCACACATTTTGTTTTATAGTAATGGTTTAGATATCTTGAGCGGTTTTCATGATATTCCACAATATCAGGCCTGTCGAGGTGAATAATGGCTGATAGGCGTCCATTTTGAATTTTATCAACTTCAATTTTTTCAGGATGCATCCTCTCCTGAAACCTTACAATTTATTTGATATTAATGGTGTAGCTATCTTGAGCGGTTTTCATGATATTCCGCAATATCAGGCCTGTCAAGGTGAATAATGGCCGATAGGCGGCCATTTTTAATTTTATCGACTTGAAATTTTTCAAGATGCATCCTCTCCTGAAACCTCACAATTTGTTTTATAGTAATGGTGTAGCTATCTTGAGCGGTTTTCATGATATTCCGCAAAATCTTTCAGTCGGATTTACCGATGTTATAAATTAGGTCAAAGTGCTGGGTCAACTTCAAGGTCAAGGTCCAAAAACCTGAAAAGGCACAACTAGGGACCTTAGAGAACATGTATGTGCAATATGACTGTCATCGGTCCAGAACTTTTCGAGATCTGCTCCGGAAACGAAGTGCGCGTCAAAACGTCTAAATAGGTCATAGTTCTGAACCAGAAGTAGGTCAAAGTTCAAATACCCCAAAAGGCACAACTAGACCCCCTAGGGGTGTTGTGTGTAAAATTTGAAGACAATCGGACAAGTACTTTCAGAGATATGCTCCGGAAACGAATTGTTTACGGACGGCCCAACGGCCCAACGGCCCAACGGCCCAACGGCCCAACGCCGTCACATCATCATTTTCTCCTCTGCAACCTTGCGTATTGAATTCAGATTAAAAATATTTTAACCCGTCCATTAGCCACCTGGAAGTAACCCACATACCAAAAATTGTTATCCTAGCATATTTTCTCACAAAGTTATAGGCAAAAGAAGAGGCCAAAAAAAACGGAGGTAGAATCCATAGCTCCCTTCGCTCACCTACGGTGACGGCGGGAGCTAAAAAAAAAAAAAATTAATGTATTTTATTTCAAAATTCAAGTCATATTGAGGGGGGAACACTCCAGCTAGTATGTCATACAGACTAGCTGTTTTTAAATTCATTTTATTTCAAAATTCATGTTATACCAGGAAAATGCATGTCATACCAGGGGGGAACACTCGGCCCAGCTATTTGTTTAATTCATTTTATTTCACAATTCATGCATAGGCGGCTACTAAGGGGGAACACTCAGCCCAGCGAGTGTATGATATAGACTAGCTAGCTTAATTTTTTTTAAATTTATTTGAGTCATGTCATACTAGGGGGGAACACTCGGCCCAGCTATTTTTTCCTTATTCATTCTATTTCAAAATTAAAGTCTTACTAAGGGGAAACACTCAGCCCAGCTATTGTATGACATAGACAACCTAGGTTTTAATTTTATTTATTCATTTTATTTCAAAACTCATGTCATATTGAGGGGGGGGGGACACTCAGTCCAGCTAGTGCATGATATAGACTAGCCAGCTTAATTTTTTTTTAATTTATTTGATTTCAAAATTCATGTCATATTGATGGGGAACACTCAGCCCAGCATTAATGTCTGATAGAGATCTCGCTAACTGTCTGTCTCAGCCACGCTACCACTGTTATACCCCGCCTACCTTTTTAAATAAGTAACTTTGCGAGTTTTCCTGCTATCTTCATATTATTTATATCATTGTTTTCAGTATTCAATAAGCTTTCTGGAGATATTTATTACATGTTTATATATATCAAAAATTGACAGAGATAATATTTCGTATTGTGCTGGTTTTTCACACCTCGCTTACCCACTGACAAGGGTTATTTAGTTGTGTAATGCACCTTGTAAAGCCAAGGGTGTGCTAGCTGTTAACTGCACCGCATATAAATAAATATTTCGCATTGAAAACCCCATTGAAACTTGGTTTTAAATGAAAACAGAAAAAGTATTCAAAGTAAAGTAAAAATAATTATATCACTGGAAAGCATTTTCCGCCCACTATAATCTGATATGCATCCCGACGCTGCAGTGCCCGAAATATATAAGTTTTTATCTACTTAAAACACTTTTCACCAATTTTTTTTTTTTTACTAATCACTTAATGACAATAATAGCAAATACTAGATGGGTAAGCGATTCCGATGGTATATCGGGCTTGATAATATCTTGGAATTAGGCAAAGCTATAATTGTTAAAAGGTTTACCAATTTTGGCAATTTATTTAAATCGCTTTTTTATATATTTTTTTTGCAGATATCAAAATATGACAAAAATAGGCTAATACTAGGTGCCTAAGCGATTCCAATGATGTGTCACACATCAAAATATCTTGAAAACCAACCAAATTAGTTCTTATTGAGGGGGGGGCACTCAGCCCAGGTATGTTATAGACTGTGTTATAGGTATGTTATAGCCCAGCTAGTGTATGATACAAACTAACTAGGTTTATTTTTTTTACTATTATTATTTAAAAATTCATGTCACATCAAGCTGTATGATATAGCCTAAGATTAAAAATAAAAAAATAGACTTTTTTAAATTTCATTTTATTTCAAAATTCATGTCATATTGAGGGGGAACACTCAGCCCAGGCAGTGTATGATATAGGCTAGCTAGGTTTCAAAACTTGAAAAAAAAAATTATTCCATTTTATTTCAAAATTCATGTCATATTGAGAGGGGAACACTCAGCTCAGACAGTGTATGATAAAGGCTAGCTAGGTTAAATTTTAGATTCATTTATTTCAAAATTCATGTCATATTGAGGGGGGGACACTAAACCCAGCGAGTGTATGATATAGGTTAGCTAGGTTTAAAAAAAATGTTGTTTTTTTAATTTATTTTTTTCAAAATTTATGTCATATTGAAGGGGGAACACTCACATTTTTCAATTCATTTTTTGGGGATCGCGAAGGGGGAACATACAGCCAAGAGGAGAGAACGCTCTGTTCTAATTGTATTTGCATGGCGAGTGACTAATAGTGTAGTAATGTAGTGTAATATTGTGTGCCTAAAGCACCCTGCCCAGTCAGGGAGTTTGTTCGAATCTCTCAGTTAGAAGGGTAGAATTAGAGACTACTGTTAGACTAGTACTAGATGAAAGGTAAGGCCTAGACCAAGATTAATTGTCACTAAATTATTAAGATATAGTCCTAGTGAAACTGAAAGACAAATTAACTTGTAGTTGTAGCGCATGTTTTCGCCGATTTCTTAGTCAATTCTCAACAGATATTCATGAAATTTAGCGAGGACTATTTGCCAGTCATCCCCCAAATACTTTGAAATTTTAGTTGAAAAATATACAACAGTTCAAAAGTTAGGGCCTAGACAATCTGGCATGTTTCAGAAATGCAATTCAGGGCTTAAAACGGAATTTAATTTAACCAGTTTCATGGGTTCTTATAGACTATAGAGGGACGTCATAATTAGAAAATTATCAGGCCCAGTCTACATGAGGGGAACAACCAGCCCAGTATAAGACAGGAAGTAAACATGCATTGCCGTAACCAAGGGTGACACGCATGCGCACCGACCCCAGGGGGAAGCACTGGACGGGGGAACTGCTGGCCGGCCACACCGGTCATTCGTCCAAAAATGACAATGTGCCTGTTATTTAGTCCTTTTCTGCCATATCAGAGAGGGGTGACATAAAGGTGATTTGGTTAGGGCATTACCCCTACAACCCCTATATGACCCCCATAACCTTTTGGGATGTGTTTGGTGTACCCCTGTGTTAGGGTTAGGCTAGATGGGTTTCAAACATCATAAACATTTCATAGACATTTCAAATAAACAAAATTGGACCAATGACTTCCAAAATAAACTATTTTTTCCGAATTTGAGCTGATTTGACCTTGTTGTGACATTGAGATGACCTTGCCATGACCATGGGGTAGCACCCCCATGAAGCCCAACCCCAACCCATGTCACCATATATACTAGGGTTTGGCTTCATCAGCTTTAAAGGGAGGGCTGACCATTGGTTTAAATATACATTTTTATTCTATTTTTGGACAAAATCCCTTGCCAGTGATACAATGCATATTTCACATTCTCAATCCTCGAAACCCTTGTTGATGAATTCAATGTGAATCTGACTAAATCGCGTCTCAGTGATGATTAACCCGTTGAGCACGAGATTATTATGCTACTGCTGAGTTTCTGAAACAAAATTATTTTATGACGTCATAGTTATCTCTTGCAATCAGAACCGGAGATCTCCGGGGCTCGTATCTGAATGGTCTCCCTGAATCACGGAGATCTCCGGGGCTCGTCACAAACGGGTTAATGTCACGTGCTCCGTCATGCATGTCATGTGTTCATCGCGACTTTCGTCAATAAAGCTATAAAATTTAATTGGTATACTTAATTACTTTCAATATCATGGTTATCCATCGGCATGATCTATGCAAGTGGTACGTGGAAGATAAAAAATGTCTTCTGACAGAATGTTTAGTCAGTAGAGTCTAACTATTACCACAATTAACGTCAACTGTGCACTACAAATCCAATACATAATGTCATAACGTAACCTGGTAACATACCGGTCGTGATAAAACAGCTAGCCTACACTGGCCCGCGAGCGAGGGCCTAGAATCAAGCCATAAGGTAAGTCAACATTTTCATATCATGACTTGCATTTTTCACATACTGATCAAAGGCACCAGCGCGCAAATCTCCGCGCTGGTCAAAAACAAACAGCGATTACGACGCTGTTTTGACAGTAAAAATTGTAAAATTGTAAAATTTTGTAAAATTGTAATTTAGATCCCCTTAGATAAGGGGTTTAGTCCAATAATTCTATACAATATTAACATAGCATAAGTTGGACATTTTTGTATATTTGTTCCCTATTGACTCCAATCTTAGACTTAGTGAAATTTGAGTACACCCTTAAAGGCGAAACACTAATGAACGTTTCATCAACACCATATCTTGGTGTTTGCCTTAGCGAGACCCTGGAATGGGAGGCCCACATTAACAGAATTACAAGTAAAGCAAATTCCACTCTGGGCTTCCTTCGGAGGAACCTGAAGGCATGTCCCCCTAAACTAAGGGAGACTGCCTATTTCTCCCTGGTCAGATCATCCTTAGAATACTCTTCAGCAGTTTGGGACCCCTTTTAGCAAGATTTGTCACCCAAAATTATAGACAAACAGCCAGTGTGACATCTCTCCTTCAGAACCTGGGCTGGACTGACTTGAAAACAAGACGTAAAAATTCTAGACTTGTAAGCATGTTCAAAATTTTAAATGAGCTAGTCGAAATTCCTATCAATGACCGTTTAATCCCAGCGGACAGAAGAACACGTGGTGGGCACAATCAGGCCTATAAACATCTTAGAGCTAACACCACACTGGGACAAAATTCTTTTTGGCATCGAACTATCCCTGATTGGAATTCTCTTCCGGCAGCTGCCATAGAATCAAAAACTGTGGCAGCGTTCAAGAGTCAGCTGGTTGACTAAGTCTACCAGCCCTTTCCCCCCTCCAGCCTGATACTCCACATAGGAGGTGCTGCTGGAGTATAATGTCAAAGTCAAAGTCAAAGTGTTCGTGCGTGTGCATAATAGCATATATACTTATTTTTTCAAAGCAGAGTTCGTGCATTTTTAACACTTTTTGTTAAAGGATCATGCAGATTGACGAGATAGACAAATACAACAAACTTATTGGCCTATTTATTCATATCAATACATATAATCTTGATCATCAATCACTAATAAGTAGGCCTATGTTTATTATGTTCATCACTGTTCATGGGATTTTCCCCTGCTAATATGTCTATCAATGGTCATGATGTAATGAACGTGTAAAAACGGCCAATCCATTTGATAGGATCCTTGATGATGGGTCATTCTGGAAGACACCTAGAAGTGTTAATTTGAGCCAACAACTCTATAGATGAGCATTTCTTTTCAAATGTTGCTCAATTAGACATTTATATACCTTTATAGATATAAACCTGTGTATTATGACGCAATACGGGTGAAGTGAAAACGCTATAAGGGAGTCTATTAACATTTATGATAAATCAGTAAAAAAAGAGGTGGAAAAACGAGGGGGTTTTTAACTCTGGCCTCAATTATGAATTTTTCGTGCTACGTGTATTTACTCTAATGGTGAGTTTTCAAAATATATAGGCCCCTATGCTAAAATCTTAGGTGATAACAAACATGTAATATGATGAGTTGGATGTATGGCCAATTCAGCAAGCTTAACAGTGTGTCCAATATAAGCCTACCCATTTTTTATGTCAAATTTAGCAAGATAATTGTAGTTTGTGTTTATTGTTTAAGTTATTTTTCAAGGGAGTGGTTGTCTTTAGCATGTTTAGAGCCATTTAATTTGAAGTATATCTGAATAAAAAAATTACATTAGAAAAAGTTTCAAAGCTAAATAATAACTGTTTTGTGTAAAAAATACTTTCATAAGCTAATTATATTTTTTAACTGACGATAATACAATTTGGACAAACATAGTGTAAACTATTGACCTGTAGTCATAGTAATAATAGTTTCAGAATTCTGTTAAATTAACTGAGTTGAGCAATGTGTTCTGTTGGCTGAATGCATATTATACTTTTCAACCTTGACTAGATCTGTAGGGGATGACAAATTTAACTTTATGACACGCTATACCCACCTCTCCCCTATGTATTATGACGCAATATCGTTCACATTCAATAGTTATAACGTCAATGGCAGCCTTCCCTCTGTTTCGTCTTGTCCATCCTTCCCCTACTATTGGCTAAGACTGTGTGCCTTAGGATGATAGATAATCCAGACCTGGCATTACATCATTGGAACAGTAACACACGCATGGTCTAAACAGCTAAATGGAGTCATGCATTTCCCTGCAACATACATGCCATCATCATGATCTGTGTTCAGGCTCATAGATCACAGAAGTTACAGGGGCACAAATAGGCCCTATGATGGGAATGTAAAATCTTGCAAGTGGAAATAGTAGGACATGTAGGACTGATATTTGATTATGAATGGTAAAGTATGACCGGGTCACGTGACCCGAGTGACCCGGCCTGGATCTGCCCCTGGTCAGAGGTGTCGTGGGTGACATGGCATGTTGACCTGTTCGCCCCCTCACCAACGATCACCTTCCCAGCCCTGTGTTATCCCAGCAAACACAAAACATTTGGATAACATTTATACAACGTCGGCCCAACGTCTTTGACGTTGGTCCAACATTGTATAAAGTCATACAAATGTTTTGTGTTCACTGGGATGAGCCTGTGAGTGTGAGTTCACAAGTGCGCTAATAGTAGGCCTAATATACAAGCTGTCCAGCACGCTCTAGCCTCTTGTAGGCCTAAGTGAGATCAGCGATAGCCTGTTCGCCCCTCAGTCCAGCCCTGTGTGTTAGTGCGCTAAGCTGTCTGGCACACTCTTGTTAACCTGTTCGGCCCCCTAATTAAAATATTAAAATATCTAAAACATTGTCGTAGATCTAGTGTTGTCAATTATAAGTAGCACAATCATTCATAGTGATGATCAATATGTGAAATATTTAAATACAATAGGCTCTATATGTAAATCAGCAGACAAAGTGTCATGCGGCACTATGCAATCATCGTCGGTATGTGCTCATTTAAAGGGAGGGGACTATTTAGCGCCAATAGCCTAATTCAGGAATGGCACGTAACGTTAGATCTTTTGATGAGAGTTCCTGTTTTACAAATCGCCTGTGCGATGTTATGCTTGTGCAAGATCACAGCAAGGAGGACAATAACAATTTATTGTGTGTATGTAACCAGTTTACTAAGTAGGCCTACACCTTTTCTTTATTCACCGCTGACACATTCCAGCGAACACGACACGTTGAAACAATGGTGTTGTAAAGTTGGCACACGTCTTCGACGGTCGCACAACATTAAACATCATTGTTTGAGCGTGTCGTGTTTGCTGGTGAACTGTCTGACCGGCCGTCTCTGTACATCTAATTATCTGGTATTATTCCGGCCTGTTTTCACAATGTAGGCCTAGGAGCAGATGAGCAGGCTGTTCAGACAAGTAATTTTCAGCCACTTGAAGTTGTGTCTCGCGGTTCAGTGTAGTAGTAGTAATATAATTGTATATTAGGGGGCCAAACGGGTAAGGGGCCGAACGGGTAAGGGGCCGAACGGGAGGGGGCCGAACAGGTAAGAGGCCGAGACGACCTGATACCATACATATTATAGTGTATTATTGCATTTAATTGATAGGCATATATGAGCAATATATAGTGTCTATATCACATTCATATTAAAATCATTCTAGCTTGGGGGCATATACCATCGACACAGCTTTTAACAGTTGTTTGGCAGTTTTATCTTTTGATTCAAAAGAGTCCCACAAGTCAAATATTTTTCCTTGTACCTGTTTGTACCTGCGGCGTTGGTACCTCTGCAATTTTCACCAGGCGCACTTCAATAGACACCAACTGAGCCTCTTCATGCAGCAATTTCATCAGCAAGTATAATGTCAAAGAACTTTTTTTTGCGTGTCCATTTAATCGTCTATGCCCGGTAATGATGAAACCCGAAAGCAAGCCAATTGCCGAAAGCAAGCGAAAGCAAGATCCCGCACCGAAAGCAAGCGTTTATAGGCAGAGTTCAAAACTTAAACCTTACTTTTATATCGATTTATCATGCGCATATATCGTTAGTTAATAATGTATATTCAAATATATATTTAGATCGGTATTTACCGAAAAAAAAAGTATAATTACTATTACCGGCGACGAAAGCAAGATCCCCGCACCGAAATCAAGCCTATAGTATACAGGCAGAATTCAGGTGATAATCATAGGCTAATATTTCTTATTTTTCTATTGATTTATTGTGTGTACATATCGTTGAAAAATGATATAGATTAAAGCATATTCGGTCCGGTAATTAGCGAAAAAATATAAAGTATAATAACTATTACCGGCCACGAAAGCAAGATCCTACTACGTACAGTAAGCAAACCAGTGGCATGTGTAAACAACACCTGGGGCTGGGTGACGAAAGCA
Organism: Flabesymbios commensalis; assembly: GCA_964017125.1. Taxonomy (NCBI): domain Eukaryota; kingdom Metazoa; phylum Annelida; class Polychaeta; order Terebellida; family Flabelligeridae; genus Flabesymbios; species Flabesymbios commensalis. Next base: position 43,120,202 of record OZ024914.1, on the reverse strand, counting down.
AGATCACCACCGAAAGCCAACCTATGCAGGCAGAATTCAGTAGTTAATCATAATATCTCTGAGGATTTACAACAACTGAAATTATGTAGTAAATATTTAATCGATTACTTGGCAAAATGTGGTGTTGTTTTAAATACTATCATCGACGAAAGCAAGATCGATCCCACATCGACAGCATTTTTATCTATCGGTAGAGTTCGGAAAGTAACATTATAAAATTATTTTTCATATTTATCAGCATAGCATTGATTATGATAATGACATGTTTCTTAAATATTTCAGAAAACGAAAGCAAGATCCTTCCCCTGAAAACAGTTGTAGCCTATATATAACAATGGGCGACGAACGAAAGCAAGATCCTACTACAGTAAGCGTGGTAAGCAAGCGAGTGAAATGTTATAACACCTGGGGCTGGGTGACGAAAGCAAGAACACCCCCTCCCCCTCCATCTGATTCTCTGAAGTTGACGCTTATAAAAGAATTAAATGTTTTATATATTGTAATTAACCCATAGGCTATTATGACACGTGTTGTGATTTACCGTGACAAAAGCCAAATCCAAGTTGAAGTTGCTCATAAAAAATCATTGTTATTTTTTAAACTACAGGAATACAAAATCCCCCCACTACAAACAAACAACATGAAAATACAGCATTAAAAATATCTATAATAAATATAGCCTACCATTAAGATCAGGCTACTGAGAAACTCGGTTTATATTTTATTATAGGCCATATATACTATCGTCATCTGAGACCGTCAAATACTACCCAGCGCCTTTTAAAAATACGGCTAGGCTACAAACGGTATTTATTATTTTACAATCTGTAGATTATCATTTGCGTTTGTGACAAGCAATATCTATTTTTGGCAACTCATGCATGATATGCGCCACGCATTTACGCGTGACAAACACGTCAAACAGTAGCTGCCATCACTTTGTGACTGAGCGATTATACAGTGTTGTGATACCATTTGAGAGAGGGGTGTGTCACTTTGAAGACGTATTAACACTAAGTGCTATGACTGATCGCACCTTTCTCAACCCAGAAGGTTTAATCGCGACTAACACTAACACGAATAATAAGTGTTGAGTGACTTTGACTGAACGTTTAATATAGCAGAACGTCGTACCAGAATTAAATAGCTTCATACCCATTTATTCTTGGGTGGTCAAGCATGTAACATAAGCAGAACTTCGTATCCGAGTATTGTATATAGAAACATTTTGTGAAAAACACCTTTAATTTTGGTACGAGTAGCATACTCATAGCAAAGAGAAAAGTGTTTTTAATAATCAATGCCACTGACTTTGACTGGGCCAAATTATTTTAATAATAATAAATAATATTATTAGTAGTAGGCCTATACATAATTGTAACCGTGATAACCGTTACGCGTGTTAGTCACGGGATATAGGTGGAGCATATCATTACCAGGAGCAGCATGTCAGGAGAAGCCACAAAAAAATAACAAAGAAGTGTAGGTGATATTATAACCGTGATAACTGTTAGGCGTGTTAGCCGCGAACAAATAACAAAGAGGTGCCATATAGGTGATATTATACTCGTGATAACTGTTAGGCTCGTTAATCACGGGAATTACGTGGAGCATATCATCAACAGGAGCAGCACGTTAGCCGCGTTAGTTTGGTCAAGGAGAAGCCGCTAAAAACTAACAAAGCAGTGTCATATCACGTTATCCACCTGCTTGACCCTATGGTTGCGAAAAAAACGATATTTCGTTTTATAAAAAAAACGAACAAGTAATATTTAGAAGATTGTAAGATTATAAATAATAGCCTGAAAGATCAATTATAAACGGCAAGGCGCGTTGGGTATTATAGGCCGTATAATGACAGTTTCAGCTGACAAGAGTATAGTATTTGTACCTGATTGGTAAATTTTACATCAATTTATGTTTCTTTGTCTTGTATAAAAGTGGGGGGGGGGGGGGTGGGGTTTGTGAGTCGTATACAGTTACTTTGTTAAAAGTAGGCCTATCCTCAACCTGGACCTTTTTCACATGAGCTGCAAATTACAACACATTTGTCGCCCTGAAGCCTATTTTAATTGTCGATAAAACAGAATAAAAGTATTATCATTGACATTGCATAGGTTTTATAAAGTTATTTTTGCTCTTCGGCTCTAGTAACTTTAAATAACAACACTTGCATAATAGCCTATGTGTAATTACAATTGATAAAATATTTTATTCTTTTTCCAGCATTAACTTTGGATGGGGGGGGGGGGAGGTGATCTTGCTTTCGGTGACAGGCTAGAATCTTGCTTTCGTCGCCAGCTGTTACACAAGTCACTCGCTTGCTTTCTGTGGTAGGATCTTGCTTTCGTCGCCCAGTGCACACAGTTTAGTACATGTTATATATAACTTATATACGTTTGCTCTCAGGGAAAGGATCTTGTTTTCGTTGTCTGCAATATAAAATTTTGATAAACATGTCATTATCAATGTTTTGTAGTAATTTCTTATATAGAAAAATAATTCGAATGTTACTTCCGAGTTCTACCAAGGCTTGCTGTCAGTGCGGGGAGATGCTTTCGTCGCCGGTATTATTTAATACATGTAATACAATACTACATTTTGTAAAATAATTGATAAAATTATTTCTTATTTATACATTATATTTCCTACAATAATTCAGTCGTTGTAAATCATCAGAAATATTATGCTTTTCACCTGAATTTTGCCTATAGGCTTGCTTTCGGTGCGGGGATAGTTGATAGTTATTATCTGTTTTTTTTTACGAAATACCGATCTAAAGATATATTTCAATATACATTATTTACTAACGATATATGCGCATGATAAATCAATATAAAAATAATGTTTCCCTTTTGAACTCTGCCTGTATAAGCTTGCTTTCGGTGCGCAGATCTTGCTTTCGCTTGCTTTCGGCAATTGGCTTGCTTTCGGGTTTCATCATCACCCTCTATGCCAGCCTTCGCAATCATTAATTGTGCGCACACTGCACATATATACACTCCATGTTTTCGTTGGCCACGTTGTTAAATTGATCCACGTATTTCTGATGTATGTACAGAGATTTCTTAGTGGCTCTGTGCTGGTGCGTTCTTCGAGCTTACTAAAAATAGGAGTGATGTGCTCGTAGGGTAGGAAGGGCAGCGCCAACAATCTACGGATTAATTTCATGATAGCGTCATCATTGATGTAGGCAGCCTGCAATCCTATCTCCTGCACTTTGCGCCACACAGCTTGGGTCCAGTGGAAAACACATCCCTGGAGACTCACATCAGGTAGTACTTCCCGGAGTGCTTTTCATGTGGCCCGTTCAAAGTCTAGCACAACTTTTTCGACCTTTATGTCCTCTGGCAAACTGTTGAGCAGATTTAACAAAAGCCTAATAATTGTGTAAAAGGTTCTTTGACTACTTTAAATGTACCGTCTATATACCACACTTAAGCTTTTGCCAGAAGCTGTAGCATTTCATCAGTGCATGCCACAAAGATATGCCTAGAGGAGCTTGATCGGATATCTTGTTGTAGGAATCCATCAGGAAGATGATTACTGTCCAATTCAAACTCCGAACCTGTCGGATCTCTTGGGCTTAGAGTTTGTCTTTTTCTGTTAGCAGTCCTCGCGAGATTAACAGGATTGTTTACATTAAAAATACTTCGTCGCCTCGGAGCTAAAGGATCCTATCTGACACTCGTTAGAGTGGCAGATAGGATCCTTTAGCTCCGAGGCGACGACATGTATCCAATACATAGTGAGTAATTATATAGTGGTCACTCATTAATAAAAAGTGACCAAAACACGAAAAGGAATTATTTTTTCCGAAAATATTTTTTCGAAATTATTTTTTTAATTAGATTTCTGACACGACATAATTCTGAACAATATCGCGTTTAAAATAAATAAATAATTATAAGTGTTCATTTTCGTGATAAATAGTACGAACAATTATGCCACGTCTAAAAGACACACACGCCCAGTCATTCACTAATAAAGATATATAATAAAAAGTATAAGTATAATGACTTCTATAGCGCAAGTATCTCTCAACAATATTGAGACTCAATGGCGCTGTAAAAAGTGACTAAAACACGAAAAGGAATCATTTCTCAGTTTAAAAAAAAATATTTTAATACTTAGCAAATTTCAATTGGACTAAAAATAATAGTGTTCATTGATGTGCAGGTGTGGTCATTACTCAGGGGAAGTGATGACATATCTGTATAGAGTTGCATATAGGCTTTGCGAATTGTCCGTTCTTATCTGAAAAAAACATCAGCTTAATATCTATCTATTTATTTTGGTTTTCTAGCCATTATATGTGTACTCATAGGAGCGTATTGTTTAAAATAGAGCTAAGGACATAATCATAGGCCTACTGTTGACATAGTGCTGAAAGGTCTTTCTCTGGATTCTTTATAACACATTTGATTCAAAACATTGAGCTGCAAGTGGAGTTCAGCAACGGTACTAGCAAACAAGACTAACATGTCATCTGCATAATATAGTAAAACAGTTTAGCTTCCCAGCTTTTATTCCCACACTCAAATTCTTTATATCTAAAACTAGGTCGTTTAGATTAAAAAGCGAAAAATGACGGCGATAAAATACATCCTTGCTTAACACCACAATGTACAAGAAATATAGAAACCGGCATATGAATGGAATATGACTTTAATGAATATAACTACGACATGGTTTCAGTGCATGTACATGAGCTAAATACTAACCTTTGTAAGGAAGTGACTGGCGGTTTATTTTATCTTCTTTTGTATTCTTACTATATGTATGAAATGATAGATAGATCTGTTCTCCAGCAAGGTGGGGGCCCAAGAAAGGTGTATTTGTGGGGGAAATCTGCGTGTCGTCGTCCACACATATTTAACATCTTTTCATCCATGGCCAAGTATACCACTATTTTGTAGACCATTACTTTATTTTCATACAATATTACTAGATTTATAGAATGTTATTGTACTATGTAAACCGAATAAACAATTATTATTATTATCATGTCTATGATATTAGTATGGTTGTTTTGTGAATGATCATATGTACTGTATGGTATATATGATAAAACCAGACATCATTCTATCAAATAAATACAATGTTGGTAACTGCATTTACGACTTTATGTTGAGGTGGGAGTGTTAGCATGTGTTTACAACACTCATAGAGGGGAAAATTAACAGGAGACGTTTTCATAGTGTACCAATATTCACTGGAATAACGGTGTATAAAATAATAGCAAACTGACAATAAAGACACTGCATGTGGGTATTTTCTTTGGAAAATTATTCTAGCTTGAAATAATTTTAGGCCTATGTCTTTGTGGCCTATTATTTTTGGACTAATCGATACAATATTTACAAGAATAACTGGAATTAAATGAATAACATTGCTGCATTTACATATAAAACTACGTTTTTTGATGGGTTGAGTATTCAGTCGGTTTAGGTGGGGTTGGATCGTTTGGGCATGGAGTTCCACCCAGTCACAATGAACAGTAAAAGGGGAAGTATTCAGCTGTTATTTACTCTACTCAAGTGACAAGAATAGATACCAGATGCTATTTAAATTTAGTAAACCATAACCCGGTGGCACCTAATAAACTATGTGGGTGATAACCATCCTGAATTAAGTAGCTATTACAAAAAAAATACTTGTCATTACCGGCATTTCAAAATTTTCGCTTCACTTCAAAATCATAATACCAAGCTTATACATGTATACCAGAATAGTCTTTGTATCATTATCCAGCTAACGGTTGAGTAAATGTCTGAGTCTGAGTCTTGGAATGAGTCTGTTTTCCTAACCTCTTTCAGAAAATATTGTTCCTTCGATTTTCCTTTAATGACTAGTTTATGAATACATTTCCTTGTAACACAATTATATCAATCAGTAGTCATGAACTTCAATCGACAATCACACCGCAGACGTGTCAACAGTCCGACTGAACATGCGAGTCACAACTCTGAAATATATGGTGGCAGGAGTCACACCTCATATTGATTGTTTCTGCAAGCTGTGAAGTTAAATTGACAACAGCAGCTCAAACGTGGTGACAGAAATCACACCTTACCGTCTGCAATATATTCTACACCTTTTGTGAACAGCAATTGAAGATCACAGGGCTGCTGTACATGGTAGATCTAGACGTGTTGACAGTTGTCACTCAGCATGTTTAGCAACTGCATGCTGCTTGCAAGCTGCGATCTGAAGAAAGACACCTAACGATCAAAGTCATGTCACGACATCGCAGCGTCTCAATTGCTATCGAAATCGATCTCATTATTATCCTTTATTTAAATTTAAATGACATACCTTGGCAATAAACTACCAGGTACTGTATTATCAATAACATTTCCCACTGGGCACACGATGTTGTTGCGTTGAATCAACGTCGTCAATTACGTTGATTTAACGTCGCAAAAGCGGCATGTGCCCAATAGGTTCGTTTACATACGGTAGTTTGAAAAACAAGTTAGGCCTACAAAATATATAGCTTGGATAAAGAATGTTGAACAAGATAACAGTTATAATTTAAATAACTAGGGCATAATAGTGATAATTAGCATGTTTTTAATCTCATTTTCACATCGATGAGCACAAATGTATGGACGACAAAAGGAGAACCTTCTATGTCATATGCGGACTGAACGACTGGCAGATATAGTTAGCTAGCGTCTTGATTTTGTTTAAAATTCTGAAATATTTAAGTGTTCTCTAATCTCATTTTTAAGCCTACCGAAGTGGATCCGTGGCCAGCTTATAAAAATAACCTTAATTGTCACATCATGTAGTATACTGTTCATTTTTTTCCTGCAAACTTAAGATAGGACAGTGTTAGTTACATTCAGATATATTTCAAAGTAAAACTAATGAAAAATAAACACATGAAACAAGAACGAGGAACAACAATTTAGCGTTATATAAGCGACAATTTATATCATAAGAACAATAGACCTGGGCACACGGCTTCCAGGGCTAGCCAAAAACAAAACAAAAAATAAACGATGTACCGGTACACTACTAGTAATAGTACTATACGTGGTCGATGTTATCGCCTTAATATTTTATAGTGCATTCTGATTTTACAATGTCCCATATCTCCCATAGTAGCTCACCACTGCTCACACAAAATCATAGACCTCTAACACTCTCTGCACAAAATGCATCATGGCAGACAAATTTATTCGATTTTCTACACCATACAAAGAAACAACAAAACAACAACAACAAAGAATGCAGAAAACCAGGAGACTTCTACATAGACTTTAGGGCGCTAGCGTAGAAGCCACCTAAAAAAATAATATATATATATATATATGTATAGAAATAATTGACTTAAGAAAAGTACATCAAAGCAAATGTAGCTAATTAGCTATAGTGTGTTCATAGTACAAAAAACTACACATGCGAGCAAACAAAACAATTGACCAAATTACAGTTATTTGAATAATTTTCAGTTTAAAAAACGTTTCATATAGATCATGAAACCAGAGAGACTGTGTGTATATAATTTATCTTTTATAATATGAGGACAACTGTTAATAGTAGTTACAATACGATATGCAATACATTTTTTTACAAATGCATTTTTTATACGAAAGTTGATATATAGATCTTGGTTTCTGGTGTGGTAATTATGTGGATTTTTATTAAATATCAATGTTAAAAAATAACAAGGTAAGTTTCCATTCAGGTACCGATAATAAAATTTCACTTGTTGCATTTTTACCATATCTTCGAATTTTATTAATGAAAGTTGTTTTAATAGAGGTTCCGAATGAGCGAAAAGTTTACTAAACGTAATGATCCTTAAAACTTTTTTCTGTAGCAAAGAAATCTTATTATGATGATCACCCCAAGCCAATAAACAATAGGTCATGTGAGGTAAAATTAGAGAATTATATAACATAACTAAAATATCAGTTGGTAATGTATTTCTTAATAGCATAAATAGTCATATAGAACGAGTTGACATGAGAATTCCATTTCAAATTCTTATTAATTATTAAACCGAGAAAATTAAAATTATCAACCTTTTCAATTTCAACACCATTTATAGTTATTATTGGATAAATAATTGACTTCTGACTCTGATGGAAAAACATACATTTGGATTTTGAAATGTTAAGTGACAGTTTATTAAGTTCAAGCCACAAAAATAATTTATCTAATTTTTTATTGATTAAATTTACATGTTTTGCATCTATTTTACTGATGATAGTAGTATCATCAACAAACAGGATAAAGTTAAAAGGTGTACTTGTATTTACAAAATCATTAATATATGTTAGAAAAAGAAGGGGGCCTAAGATTGATCCCTGTGGAACCCCCGTCGTGATTTGTGCTATTTCGGAATTTTGGTTCTCAAAACGTACATATTGCTGTTTATTAGAAAGATAAGATGCTAGAAGATCTTTAGAAATACCTGAAATACCTAGATATGAAAGTTTATCCAGTAATATATCATGATTTAATGTGTCAAAGGCTTTTGACATGTCCAAAAAGACTCCAACAGGGACCTTCCCTTCTTGCATCAAAAATGTAATTTTATCTATCAATTCCAAAGCAGCAAATTCAGTTGAATGTCCTTGTCTAAAGCCATATTGACTGCTATAGAATAATTTGTTACATTCAAAATAGGCATACAGTTGCGAGTAAACAATTTTTTCAAATATTTTAGATAAAGATGGTAAAATAGATATAGGTCTATAAATCGAAAAGAGTGTATTGTCACCTTTTTTGTATAAAGGAACAACTTTAGCGATTTTTAGTTTATCTGGAAAAATTCCTGTCGTTAACATTTGATTAATTAGTTACTGGTTGAACAATTTCCGATTTGATAGATTTTAATAAAGAATTGGAAATACCATCTACACCACAGCTGGTTTTATTTTCCAAATGATCAATTACTTTGATAATATCAATATCACTGATAATATTAAAATTAAAATCAGGTAATGTTTTTCTAACTAAATATTTTTTTATGTGATTTATCAGGATGTATTTTAATTTTACTTGCTAGTTCGGGACCAATATTTGTAAAAAATAAATTTAACTGATTTGCAATTTCAGTCTTATCTTTAAAAGTTTTATTGTTCCACGTGAAAAAATCAGGGATATCAGTATGCTTCTTTGTATTTATTATGCTACTTATAGTTGACCAAGTTTTTTTTATAATATGTTTAAAATTCTGAAAACAAGATCTATAATAAGATTGCTTGGCGTCTTTAATTAGACTTCTAAGTATTTTATTATAACTACGTACAGAGGTTTGATTTGATACTTGAAAGTTCATTAGATTCCGGTTCAGACATACGCAAAGCTTTATAGAGTTTGTTTCTAAATTTTATTGACTTCAGGATTCCTTGTGTTATCCATGCGGACTTTTTATGTTTATACTTATTGAAATTTACTGTTATGTTTTTAAAATGTGTGTCTTTTATTTCTGCAATGCAGTTATTGAAAATATTAAAATTGCTATTAGGATCAGCATCTGGACTTAAGTCTAATTTACTAAGTATATTAGATGTTTATAGTTCTTGTTTAAAGTTATTTATGGATTCTTGGGTCTGTTTTTGCACAATAACAACTTTATTATTTTTTTGTGTAGGGGATGTAAATTAATGCTAGCAAAATATGGCTGGTGGTCAGAGAATCTATCAGTAAGAATACCAGAAGTACATTGTACAGTATTTAAAGATAACTTACAAAATATATTATCGATTAATGTACCTTTTGTATCAGTAAGTCTAGTTGGCAACGTAATTAAAGGCAAAAAAACATGAGAAGTTACAGCATTAAAAAAATCGCCAACAACACATCTTTTCACAATATCTAAAAGATTTATATTAAAATCTCCAGCCACCAAAATATTACAATTTGAATGTTCAAAACTATTTAACAAGCAGATGAATTCTTTAATAAAAATATCATAGTCATTATTTGTTTGTGTGGGTAATCTGTAAACATTACCGATTAAAATGTTTGCCTATATGCCCTAAAGCTCAGAATTTAATGTATTTTTTTTTTAATAAGGAGTACTTAGGCTCTCTCGTATCTCTCGTATCTCTCGCTGTTCATCATTGCGGGTTTTTGAGGCTCTCTCGTGTCTCTCGATTTTTTCGTCTCTCTCGCTTTTCATCACCAGTCTCTCTCGTGTTTTTAGGCTCTCTCCCTTTTCATCACTACGCTCCCTCGTGTCTCTCGTGTACATTAATTATCGGCTTGCTCCAGGATATTTTTGAAGCCTGACAAGCAGGGCTCAACCCCTCCATGTCTCCCTTCCCCTTGCGGGGTACCTGGACAGGAGAGGCAAGCATCCACCAATATCGCCTCCCCATTCCCCCCTCCCTCTCTCTAAGTCAAAGCTTCTACTTTACTCCCCCCTCTACTTTTACCTTGAAGTTTGAACCCTTAACCCAACCCCCTTTCGTTCTGTTGGTAGGATCCAGCGTCTTCCAGAATTCCCCTCTGTTTTTACCTATAAGTCTACGTAGAAGTCTTCCATTTTATCCCTCAGTTCCTACCTTGGGTTCGGTCTTAGATCCTCATGTTCTTCTTTTCTCCAGTGCTGGCCTTGCAGTTTTTTCCTGCTATCCCCTTCCTTCTTTCCACTTTGGGTTAACTGGCTACAAAAAATACTCAGATGGGCGATAATATGTGGAAACTGAATACTCGATACAATAGCTTGGTCAGTCAGCAGATTTCCAGTCAGGTCGCCCCAAAACCCAGTCGCCCCACTTACATCCTCGCCCCACTACCGGCTCGCCCCACTACCGACGTGCCCCAAAACTCAGTCGCCCAAGTAATCAGTATTATAATATATAATAATATTAATGCTTTTATTGACAAAGAAAATCAGTATGATACAAATGTCAGTGTTATAAAAATAAAAGGTATATATAATATTCATAATAAAAAATGCATAGAAGTATATGGTTATGAAAATATACCTTTTACACATTAGACAAAAAATATGTATAGATTTTATGTAGACCTAGGCCTATAATAAAAATAAATCTCCTTTCATTTCAGTAGGAGCACTTATAAGCACATTTTGAAGTGATCAGTATTCCCCACAGGAATATTGATCGAAATTCTTTAACATCACAAAAAAATTCGGAAAAGTCTAGTTTAAACAGATATATATTTTAAATTTGATTCAGGCTTGCACTTATGTCAGGAATGCAAACTTGTACTAAATGGAATATGTTAAAGAACAATATATATTACAGCATTTACATCTGTTTCATATCTAACTCTACACAATTAATATTTAACCCCATGCTTTAACAATAAATTTTGCTAATGAAAGCAATACATTCATATTTTGCGAGGTGAGGATTGAGATAAATTTCTCCTTATTTGCCTGAATCAGGAAATTTGGTATATCTCTCGTAATTTCATCAAATAAAATGTTACGGTTTTCTGAATGAGACACACATTCTGTAAGAAAATGATATTCATCACCCACTTTTCCAGGACACGCAGCACAAAATCGCTGCTTGGCTGGTGTAAAGGCCGGGTATATCTACCGGTTTCAATTTCTAAGTGATGGGAACTAAGGCGTAGCCTTGAAATTGCATAGCGAAATTTTGGAATGTTAAAGAAAAGATAGGGTTCTGGTATGAATGTGTATTTAATTTCTTTATAAAGTCTAAGCTTAGAATTCTCAACAGAACGCCGTGGCGTGGTATGTCTGCGCGCATGCCTAGTCATCAGTTGCACATGGTTAGTATCTAGCGGGACACTGGTCAAACAGCGTGTAACTGGCTAACCCAGCAAACACGAGGCGTTGCTGTAATGCTGATTTAATGCTTGTCCATTGTCTGCAAGCGTTGGTGATGCAATGCAGATCGTGTGTATCTTACGTTGAAGGCTGGACATTTTACAACCAACATGCAGGTCTACATTGATTTGATCAGATGATTGTCATCATGGCTAGGGAAAACCAGAACGACGCTGGTAGCGTTTTTTAACAAAATGTGTCCCACGTATAGATGAGACACGTTTTGTTAAAAACACTTCTAGCCAGAAAGAATTCACAAAGGACAGAACATCTGCAGTGGAAAGCCAAAAGGCAGTATCTTCTTGCTTTAAAAACAATCAGATGCTTTTTTGGGGTTTTGCAGAACAAACTGTATCAATGTATATGAATCCCCGCAATTAAATGTACATTTTACACATATTTCCACATTACAATGAAATATAAAAATCATTTTATTCATGCATAAACCTACCTGTCTGAAATTCGTGGAAATTCTCTGCATTGATGACAATACATCGTATTTCCTTCGAATTTCAGCCATGTGAATTCTGCCAGCCAGTTCTGCTGGAATTTTCTCTCTCTCCCAGTCCCTTCGTACATTTTTTTCTTCCTATTTCTCTCATCTTCTGGCATGCTGGTCCTCGTTTTTGGATTTTGTTTTCCAGAAACATTGTCAAAACTTGGAGGTTTTAATGAAAACATCGCTCATTTCAAGTCGACGCAAAATCGAAATTATCTAAACTAATTACTATTTTGTATCTAAGCAGTTGGTTAGACTATATAAATTTTATATTGGACTCAAATTGACCGCGGTTACACTCTACAACATACCTGTAACTATACACAATGCAGCAAGCAGTTAAAACAGACCTTGCTAATGACTTCCTAATGATTTCCTTATCTTACACTTGTTCGCTGTCACTGCAAATACGAAACGTTGCCAAATGCCTTTTTTATATTGGTACATCGTGTAAGACGCTGGCCCAGCATTAAACAAACAGAGGGTCAAGTCGTCGCGTTGGCAGGGTACGCGTGGTAAAACATGGATCATACTTTTCTAGCGATATATGTGTATACAACAGCAACTACTGCATGCAGTCAGTCCACAACGCACACTAGGCCCCCTATGTCACATTTTCTGTCCGCTGGTTGCCGAAGTTCGCTCCCGACGATTAGCGGGAAATGCTGAGCTCTGCCGACGCATCGACGGCGGCATTCATGCGACCTCGGCTCCACAGTAAGACCACCCATGACTCGTGCTGCCGTATTTACCGGATTTCTCAAAGAATTTATGGCAAAATATATGGCAAATCAAGTTAAGAAACAAAATTATTATGCTTTTCAAAAATTGAAATCATTTTTATCAAAAGTGAGAAAGGCCAGAATAATTTTCGAAGAATAAAAATAAATTAACTAAAACAGTAAGTGGAATAAAGTGGTAGAAAAACCAGTTCAGACATCAATAATCTTATAGTGTAAAGCCCAGTCACCATATAATGGGATGTTTCAAAGGGTTTAAATGTAAATTTTACAAGCATATTTATTGACATTATAACTAGCACAATTTGCTCATGAATCATATATTGTTTTTTTCTAGCCTTGTGGGTATAAGGTGATGTGGCAAATTGTTATGTCAAGCTGTTATTTTTACAGTTTTTGCTGTCTGAAAATGGCAACCGATGAAATAAAAAACATGGAGAAGACTAATGTAGATACTGTGCATGACGATGTTGGCTCAGATACTCAGCATAGGTGCGGCTGGAATAAATGCACCCCCAGATGTTTGCAAAAGCTTCACAATGTGTATCTACTGTGCACAACCATGTGTGTAATCGTCACTATACAAGGTAATTTAGTTAACACATATCCTGATATATTCAAATTAGAAAATGTTAACCCCTATCCCGCTTTTAATTTAAAAGTTAATTTATTTTCACCCACTTGAAGTTGTGTCTCGCTAACGCGACCCACAACTTCAAGTGGGTGAAAATTACTCATATTTGTTTAATTTGAGACCAAACATTCGCAAATCTTGATGTTCAAACGGTCATTTCATTCCCAATAGCAGATTTGTTCGGCAAATAGAACAGATTAAAAACGACTATAGTTTTGATTAGCAGTGTAAGGGTGAGCCCCTGCACTTCTGGGACTGTATATACATGTATATGGTCTCAGGCAAATTTCAAACCATATGTAATGCTCATTAACCCTTTTAATTCTGAATTTACCATAGTCATCCTCATCCACTACAAGCCGCGAATTGCTGCCGCAATTCCCGACTTGTAGTGGATGAAGATGACTTGATGTGGTTTAAAATTACCACGTATTGGTAAACCAGTTTCGTGGACATTTTCGTTTTCAAACCCTTAGTTGTAGGAAAATTAAGTATGTTTTTGGGGATGTAAGATGATGCTTTATTGCATCGCAAGGGCTTAGAGGGTTAAAAAAATTTAATGTGGCAGATTCATTAAATGAAGCTGGAAATAAATGAAGAAAAAACAGTTATGACCAACTCAACAGGACAGGGGTTACATTGTAAAACTACATGTACTAAATATACATCCACTATTAAGTATTTCGTAGAATACTTAACATGTGCAAGCTAGAACTTGAAATGTACACTGTTCTGCACCTCCACTATATATATGTATAGATATACAATGCATTCTAATGGCTGTCAATAATAATAATATAAACAATTCTTCATGTCTGCTCCATTTTATAATTTGAAAATCTGTAGTAAAATAGTACACACCCCTTTAGTCATTTTTTTCCTTTGTCAGATCAGTTTTTATTTATAATAAAGCTTCTATAGAAATTTTCATTTTTTAAATTCTATAGGGAGGCGTGTTTTGGCACCATGGAGTGACATTATCAAAATCAAAAGATTCGGACAGCTCAATAATTAAATATTTTTTTTTTTGCCATTTAATCTTAAAATAGTGGCTGCAAGTGTAAGGTGCAAAAAAGTTGGTACATGTATTTATAAATATTTTTAATTGACATCAAAGTCAACACTTTCTGTAGAAACCATTTTAAATATTTAGAACTAATTGACAGAAGGATAATATCAATGTTTATATTCCTGAACACAAATTACTTACCCCCTAAAAAGAAATAAAATAGATGACCAGTCATTAACTGAACTCTAGCCAGCAGAAGGCAGACATCGTTTGTCTTTTCCTTTTCATTTACACTAAACAATTTCGGAAATGTTGGCTCTTCAGACGTTTTGGCTCGGTCTTCGGCCTCGCCTCATCTGTTTTCCGACCCTGGCTACTTCCCTGCTTTTGAGGAGGTGTTACTGTAGTTTTTTCTAGATTTAAATCACAACCTACATTATTACAATGTCACAGATTTAACCCTTTTCCTGCTAAGTTAATTTATTTCAATTTTCAACCACTTGAGGTTGTGTCAACAACCTACAGTGGTTGAAAACTACTTATATTTGTTAAATTTGAAAACAAATATTTACAAATCTTGATGTTTACGCAGTCATTTCATTCCAAATAAAAACGGTTTAATCGGCTAATATTACTGATTATTTTTTATACTCTTTTTTTACTCCTTGCCTGCTATAGTTGTTTTTAAAAACAACTACAGCAGGCAAAGAGTTAAGACATATTTGTATAGCATGTAAAGATTTGAAAAAGAGCCAGGAGGACATGGCTTAACAATAAACCCTGACTACTAGAAATATGACGTTAGTGGATTTTCTTTCAATACTTTCATTTGTATATCATTTGTACAATGTTGGACCAACGTTGAAGTGATAATAAAACAAAAAGACTACTGTACTATGCTTGATGTTAGTGCTCAAAATTGTTGAAAAACTCTGTTGTGAGCACACTTTTTTTCACTGCAGGAATGATTGTCAATGGATTAATTGGTACATCAGTTACATCTCTGCAGAAACGATTCAATTTAACAAGTACTCACCTGGGTATTTTGGTGGGGATGTATGATGTCGCTCTAATACTAGTTCTCCTACCCATCACTTACATTGGCGGAAAATCACACAAAGGAAAATGGATAAGTGAGTAAATCCTTGTACATTCCCTGCATATAGTATGTTAACTACATATTTTATGTAACACTATCCCAGATGTGTTTTCTTATATGTTAAATATTGAATCTAAACCTGCATCATCTTGTAGAAGACACTGATAATTGAACTGAGAAATTATGTTAATATACTACTTATTATTTATTGTGATGATTATTTGATGCAGGAAAGGACATTTTACGGTATGTGTCCTTTTTTTTAAATTGGATTAAAGAGTAGGGCACTGAACATTGCTACCTGTTGATTTTTAGTTAAGAATCTTAACTTAAAATTTACTTAAAAGGCTTCCTTTTATTCAATAATCATTGTTAAATCTTCACTAAAACTATTATAATTATACTGTTTGTTTATGCTTTACGTAACATACATGTAGACATGCATATAATAGTACATGTATGTCATGGGCAGCCATCCTTATATTAACATTCAAAGATTGATTGCTGACAATATGAGGTTCATTTGTATATAAAGTGACATTTTAGAAATTGTCCAAGTAGCCTCCCATATGTTGTCAGTTGCCCACATGGGTGAATGCTCATACTAGGTTCTACTCTACATGTACATCATTATGTTTTATAGAGATTTATGTTGAAAATATACTTTATTACTTGCACCATAAATTCACATCATTTTTAGTTTGTCGACTCGACAAACTTTTAGGTTGACTTTCCACGCAAACGTCTGTCGTTAACTTCCGTTACTATCTGTTCTGTCTGTGCAATGTCAGAAGGCAATATCTGCTCCCTGGTATACTAGGCATTTACTGCTTTTTAACTGGCGTCCCGTCTCTTCGTGCCATAGCGCCGCCAAAAGGCCGTATTTGCTCACTTATAAATCAAGTATATACTTTCTTTCCGCTGATGTCACTGCCTCCTTTTGGCTTGCACTGACCCAATGTTGGTTAAATGTTGTGCCATCATCTATGACACTCTTCGAGTTGCCGGTGTTCCCTGCAAAAATGAGACCTTTAGCCAATGCTGTTTTACAGCTGAGCCATGGTCGTAGACGATGAGCCAGCAATAAGCTAGCATTGGGTGAATGTTTATCTTGTTAAGGCCTAAATACTGGTATGCACAACATTTAAACAACATTGGGTCAATGTCAGGGTTTGTGAACGACAGCAGTCTGTGCGGGAGGGCTCCCACCTTCTCCCACCCCTCTCTGCCTCACTTGACACAACTGTGTTATGTTACGCAATATAACAATTAGGTCTTGGCTAAGCTATTTATCTCCAAAAATAGCAAATTTTGTATTATTAAAAATAGATTTTTGGACTCGGCAGTAAAAGGCATTGCACATTGATATAATTTATACACTTCTAGTGTGAAATATGACCGAATAATGTAATTTATTGCAATGCCCGATCATGAGGTAAGTTAACCCTTTCATTACGCCCTTCTGACATGAAAAAGGGACAAAGTATGGTGAAATATACATTTTTATTTATTAAGTTTTATTTTGCCTGAGTTTGTGTCCTATTTAGGGGAAATATGGGTGCTGTGTGTGAGAAACAGTTGACATTTCTGTGCACCAGTCCTTGTGAATATGTCCAATATAACGTTTGGGGTTAGGTAGGCCTACTTTCGTCTTTAAGAAGTGTTCAGATAAAATATATGTTCATGATTAAATATAGTGATTAGACCATAAAGGGTTTTGATTGGAATAATATTGGCCAAGCGACGCAGACAGTGGCCCAGCATTACATCAGCATTGGGCCAAAGTATCGTGTTATCTGGTGTTTCTGGCGCCTGATGTAAAGAATACCCAGTGCCTGACTTATAAAATATAGGCCTAACTGCGGGATTCCCACAAAAAATAAAACTGGCCCGACATCATTCTATCGCTGCGCCACACTTTGAGCAATATCTTTGTTTTTGACGCAGCAAGTTAATTTTAGTGGGCCATAGGATTTTTTTAAGATAAGCTCTAGGTCCTGCCTGCTGAATTAAAAGGACTGGCTCAGGCTAAAATCATAAAAAAAACAGTGATTCTATTTTGGCTTATTAATATGACCATATGATGTAAACATGCCCATAGAATAGAACTGCAAAAGTTTTTTTTAATTTTTGTGCTCTGCATTTACCAGTTAGGCTAGATATAGAAACGAAATTCCCGTATTTCTTATTTTTGACATGGTAGTGCCGCCAATAGATGCCCATTACGGCCCACACTGTCAAATTGTGAGCTGTGTATCGCTGTATTAGTTTCAGTATTAGTATTCAGTGTTGTTAGAGCAGAGTCAAGGTGATCCAAAACATAGGCCTATATATGCTTACCAATAAAATTTAAATGAAGTATGGCAGAAAACGAGCTACTGAAACAAAAATGTAGTTGAAATGTTGCTGATTCCAACAAAATATTGGACGGTAACATGACTGTAATCTCGCCACAAGGTAACTTCGCAACAGGTAATCTCGCCACAGATTTGGTAACCTCGCCACAGAAGGCTGAGTAACATCGCCACAGCTTTGGTAACCTCGCCACATGGGGCTAAGTAACCTCGCCGCAACTTCGTCACACCTGTTGTATCCGCATTTATCAATGTATTTTCAAAGGTTAATCTCTACCTTGAGCATGGTGTAGATGTCTATATAGACTTAGACTATATGTGCCATTAAAAGCAAAAGCAAAAAAAATTCTCAAAAAATGGACAAATATATAACGAATAATAACACGCCTACAAATTTATTTTGTACAGCAAATATTGTAGAAAATTTATTCATTGTGACTAATAGTAGTAACATATTAACCCTTAAACTGCTGAATTAAATAATTTAAATTTTCACACACTTGGAGTTGTGTCTCACTACCTTGACCGACAACTTTAAGTGAGAGAAAACAACGCGTATTTGTTTAATTTGTAATTTAAGACTAAACAATTGAAAAATCTTGATGTTTAAATGGCTAATAAAACGGATTAAAGCGACTGCTTAGCGGTTTAAGGTGATTCAGGTGTAGGCCTAGCGGCAACAACAGAGAAAGTTGATGGCACTGCCCCAAGAAGAGATCCGACAGGACCCTGTCGGACCCGAGGAAGACAAGAGTAGCACTCAAGCTATGTGATCGACTCCAATAACACTCGATATTGTTGACGCAATTGATTGACACCAGTGACATTAACTCATGTGAGTGCATGGTGACGTGATGACACTTGTATTAAACCTACTTGCAAGCGCTTCTTCGGGTTTTAATAATAGCATAACCGCCAATATGGTTCATGTCCACATGGTTTATTGAATGATTTTACTTCTTGTGTGCCAATAAATCGAATCTTTGCTATTTCTATCAACATGAGCACCTGATGAATGTTTAATATGGAATATGAGGTGATATGAATGAACCTTAAGTGTTTTATTTGTTGTTGAGAAAATGCCCCCCTTTTGAAATAATAATGGGCCACATGCCCCATTGTCTAAGGCCAATGCCCTCCCCCCCCCCCTCCGAAAAATTGGCCCCCTTTTTCCAATTTATGAATCGAAGGCACTGAATATGTAATAGTACCAATCTCATACATATAGTTTTAACTATTTTTTATTGCCGTATATTAACCGTCTGCGTCCCTATGTTGGGGCTATATTAAAAAGAGCTATATTCAAGTTAAACTGAACGTATATTTCAACCTAAGTCTATGCTTAAAACACAAATAGTAGGCCTAATTTATGTTCTTGTATTATAGACGGGCGGGGGCCCTATAGGGTAGTGGTTAGCACCGCTGCCTTTCACGCCTGAGTTTGGGGTTCGGTTTCCGGTCTCGGCGGTTTGAAAGGACCAAAAAAATTTCTTCCCCATCCAAGTGTGAAAGTCAGTATTGTGGGGAGCCTCCGTGACCGAGAGGTAGCGTGCTCGGCCTCTAAATATCCAATTATCCCTGGTTTAATGCTAGTCTACCGTCTGCACTGCTGGCCCAACAATAAACTAACATTAAGTTGATGTAGCTTCTGTGGAAAGCATAGAGTATATAGCCAGTGTAATATATTATCAGATTATGCTATGTAGGCCTACGCATCGCGTTGACTACTACAATGAGGCAATACTGCTGAAGTACAATCACACGTAAATTGCCATAGAGTTAACTCTATGGTCTGACTAAACTTCTGAAATTCGAAACCTTTGAGTGTTGATCCACTGTTCACCGTATCGTGTTTGCTGGGATGCACCTAAAAGTATGCATACTTTAGAAGTGGATATATGTATATTAAAAACATGTAATAATATGTAGGCCTACTATTATCATTTTACTTTCTAGAGTAAAATACAAGATGTATGCCAGCATGTATATTATTGTGCATAAAATATAGGGGTATTTTATAAGTTTAAACCCAATAATAAACTTCTTGTTTTGTCTTGTTATATGAGCGGACACACTCATTAATAGAATGCACTCCATACCGTGTGAGTCAGGTGCTGGAGTAATGTCAATTCAGTGTCTATAAAGCAGCTGGGCAAATAGTGGGTTTTTTAATGACGCAGCATCATAGTTGAATTCACACTTTCCCATTCATTGATTGTTTTCTACCAATTACTGGCCAAACGTCAATGAAGACGAGGACCAGCCGTGCATGTGGATTATAAAACTTTAAAATATATATTTTTCATTTTTGTAATAAATGAAAAACAAAGTGGAACAGGGAACACTATTATGGCAGAACCAGAGTAAAAACATAGCTGTCAATTATCACAGGTAAGGGATAGCAATGACATGACCAATATATATTATGCACATTTAATATGTTGTGCAGAATAAAATATGAAAAATGTTGGGCAGCGTCCCTGACGGTTAACCAATATTAAATCCACAGGTAATGTGTTTGTATATAAATGTAATAACAATAATGAAGGGCGAGGGGCCCTGGTGCCTGCTAGGAAAGTCAGAAATCGCGGACTCGTCTCCCGCTTTGGCATTCAAGTTTCAAAGAAACAAAATGTTTCCTCCCTGTTTAATCGTAAATATTGAATATTGTGGGCAGCCTCAAGAGTTAGTGTGCTCGTGCGTAGACCAACAGGGCTCAATTTCGAATCCTGTGTCTGGAGAGCAGTGACACCTCCTTCATGTCACCATCCTCAGGAGGTTCTCCTTACCTAGTTTAGCCTATATGTGTACAAATGTGGTGTAGAACCCCATTTATTTCATTTTATTGCATTTGATACAGCCAACTAACACCTGACTCAACGTTGGCCTGACAGCATTACAGCAACATTTCAGCAATGATTTTGTGAGATGAGCAAGCGTTCATGGGTCTTCATCCTTAGGTCTTCAGTGTATATTGTGATTTCCATAATTGGCATTACGTAAGAGGGTGGAGTGAAAGTGCATTACGTCTACATCATGTGATAATAATGGATTAGGGCTACTGTATGTTTCACGGCTGAGTAAGAAACATTAAAAGCTGATATTTCACAACTTTGTTGGGCATATTTTACAGTGTTTTAGGCAGAAGAATTAAAATTGAAAATTAAAGATTTCGTGAAAATTCCAGGCTAACTGGGGCATAATAAAAGTCCCAGAAGAAGTAATAATTGCATTTTTGTAATATTAAAGAGACTGGCCCAGGCTAAAATTCCCGTATTTCTTATTTTTGACATGGTTGTCCATAATTAGAAATCAGGAATTTTGTCTCTATATCTAGCCTAAATGGTGAATGCGCAGCAGCAAAATTAAAAAACTTTTGCAGTTTTAGTCTATGGACATCTTTACATCATATGGTAATATTATGAAGCCAAAATAAAACCACCGATTTTTTGATGATTTTAGCCAGGGCCAGTCCCTTTATCATTGTAGTCCTGTGAAATGATTCTTTGACAAGCATATGTCACTAGGTGCAGTGCTTCAGAACGTGTGTAAAATTAGCAAAATGAACCGAACATAATAATATAAATGCCAATGATCATTATAAAGGATATAATAGTCTAATACTGTACATCTTTTCATGATAATGCATCTTAGAGTATAGATATACATTCTCAGACACATTTATAGCTGATTTTTTGCAATGCTGTTGACAAACGTCAAGGCCCCTGGGCCTCTTGTTTATATAATTTGAATAAAAAATTAATGCCTGCATGAGTTATTCAATATGTGAGAAAACCATGAGACTATATAGGAACCATATTAACCCTTACACTGCTATGGGCGACTAGAGTTGCCCAAAATAATTATGTGGTCACCGAGTAAATTCTTAATTTTTTTTTTTTTTGATTTTTGTTTTGTGGAGTCTTTCTATTTGCGCTTTAGAGTAGCTAACTGACTGATTTTGTAATATAATGGCTTTTAATATCAGTTGTTCATCAGATGTTTTTTTGAAGAAAAAAACGTGCTAGATATTACTTAGTGGGAAACCACACATGCTGCAAATTTTATGCAGCAGTGTAAGGGTTAACATGTTTACTGCAGGCAGAATGTGGGCATTGTAATAATATAGCTTACAATTTTTTTCAGATAAAAAATAATTGATGTGAGGTAATGTTCAAATATCATTATAGGAGCATGGTGATAATAAAGCAAAATATTTAATGAATTAGGTTAAGATATTCCTGGCAAATTGTATAGAAATTGCTGTATATATTTAAGATACCCGATAGTAGTAAATTGTACTAGCTTTGGGACAAATATTGTTTGAAACTTATGACGTTTTCAAACAGCTTTTGTTCCAAAGCTAGAACACTTTACCACTATCTTATTGATTCTTGGAACCATGAATAACATATTTTCCACATGTATGTACATGTATTTAGTTTCACATGATTTTCCAAGAATCCTTGCTAGTTTAGCTGTCCTGTCAGAATTCATTTTAAACCCTGCATTTATTAGAACTACCGGAACATACTAACTTTGTTACCCAGGTTGTCGTTGTCTTATGCTTGTATAATTTACAAATGCATCTTTTTGCCTGCCTAATTTAAAATGTATTTATAAATTACATGATATTTAATATTATATGATGTACTTTATATTGCTTACCCGTTATTTGAATCCCACGATATTTCCAGTAGTACAGTGCATGTACGAGATTGGTTTCAGGATACAGGAGTGCGATCAAATCATACCCCCTCCCCGAAATAATATATATTGTGCGCCCTATCCCCCTCATGTACACAATGTACACCATGAATTCTCACTATTCTCAGTTCTTTCAGTATGTTCAATTAGTTGAAATTAGAAAACGTAGTGCTGGTCAAGGCCGATAAAGAAGCTTAGGCCAGAAACAGCAACTGTAAATACCATGACCATTGGCCATTCTGGAAAATATGAAAAAATTCAGCTGTGATCTCAGTAAACACAATGCGTTGTTTCAAATTTAGACCAAGGTTGACATTCCCCAGCAGCGTCAATGATGACAATTTCAGCAGCAATTAAGACACTTTCTGAGGCTCCATTTTGCTCTTTTAACCGCCTTCAAGGTTATATTAGTTTTTTCCATTTAAATTTCAGATTTTAAATGTGACAACAGCACAATTTGAAAATTGTTGACCACCATTTTGTCAATAATTTTCACTCACTTGAAGTTGTGAATTGCGTTAGCACATATAAGGTATTTTAGGCTCCACCAAATTCCACTTTTTGGCAAGAAAAAGTCGACATAATTTTATTCATCCAGAAAACATTATCAGCTTTTCTCTTTGAAAAGTGGTTATAAGGCATGTATTGGGTCACATGGGTGCTACTGATAGTGACTAATAAGCTTATTATTTAAAGCACATTGTGATTTTAACCAACAGTACCCCTGCTAAAAAGTTTCTTTTTGATTCAGCTTTCCCACCTTAGCTCCTCGGACATACGGCACCCGACTTCTCAATGCTTTCGATCTGCTAATCGAGATTGATATTGATTCTAATTTCTGTGCTCTCTGAGCTCTCTGAGGATTTAAGCACTATGGAAGTGACTGAATTGATTGATTTGTGATGTAGCACAAATGTGCCATTTGCAAAGAAAGAGAACGACCCCAAATTATAATTTTTTCTCCATTATTATTTAATTTGAAAATTAATTGTACGGTGTATTTCAATCATGAATATGTATCTCTGACATTAATTTAATATATATGGTAGAATTATGTTATGCTATGGTGGCCAACTTCAAGTGAGTAATCTTCAGGGAATCAAGTGGGTGAGTAATGTCCAAATTTGAGGCCACCAAACATACACTTTAGAAATACATTTTATAGGTAAGATTGAATACATTTTAAACATTAGAATTATGCACAGGCCAAGGTCAGTTTAAAATTGAAAAATAAACACCACTATATGGTAAGTATATTTACATGTTGGAATTAAGGGTTCTATATGAGGTTGTCTGTCGGGTCAAAATTTAAAAAATCAAGCTCAGTTAAACCTTAACCTTTAAAGCGCTGAACTAATTTGTAAAAAACATCGCAACAAAAGTTGTTTTTTTCAATTTGAAATTATCATAAATGTTTTCGCGAGCTCTTTCTGATTCATTTGAATACCTATGTTATTGGTCTAATGCCATTAGAAATATTTGTACTCTTGCAGTGTGGGGGTCGACTTTAGTCGACAGAATCTGACGTCTTCAGACGTCAGATTCTGTCGACTAAATCCGATCCCCGCGCTGTAAGGGTTAAGCATTACGTTAATGAGAAAAACTGTGAGACTGATCCGGTTGGTTGGCGTGTTAGTCCGAGACCGAGGCTCTACTGTACCATGTAAGTCCCTCTATATATTTGTGTGTTTTTTTATTTCAGCTGCTGGAGTGTTGTTTGTCGGCCTGGGATCACTGGTATTCTCTTTGCCACAGTTTGTTTCTGATGAATATCAGTACAGCCACCTTTCAGACAGAAAACCACTTTGTCAGCCTGGTAAATCAGTCACTCTTAAATGCTGAAATATTTTTATATAAACTATGCATAACAAAGGGGTTTTTTTCAATTTGAAATCATCATAAATGTCTTAGTTAGCTCTTGCTGCTTCATTTGATTACCTATGTTATGGGTCTACAACCATTGTAAATAGTTTAATTCTTTCAGTGTGGGGACTGTTTTTATACATGTATGTCAGAATCTAACATCTGTAGAATTCTTTATAAATTTCCATTGATAATTACTGACATTGGTTCTTACACTAAGTTCTAAAGCACCAAATAACAAAAAACATTTAAGCACATTTGGCCAATTTGGATTGGGCCATTTGCAATTTTTCTGATTGAGAGACTTATTATTCATATTATTCCACAGCTGTAATAGAGGTGCTAACAAAATGTCTTAGAAAACAAACGTAGCTGCGACCTGAAAATTTTCATACATGTAATGAGACACACCACAGTATAGTGGGGTGTATTCTACTCAGGCAACAATCTATGAGCTTTTGCTTCTTCATATTTACATATATATATATACACATTACCAACCAACGGGTAATTACTTCCATCATATCTTGCAGGAAAAGTTTTCATCAGATCTTAATTCAACTTGCAAGATATGTGTATCAATGTCAGGCAAGGACCTGAAAGCAAATAATTTAATTGTTTTGTGACCATTTTGTTATAATTTTACAATATTTACATATCTCGCAAATAACATGAAAAAACAGAACCATCACTACAACGCAAACAATAATTAAATTTTCACAAAAGGTTATCTCATGCAAAATAATGAAATGCAGAAAAATATGTGATAATTTAATGAAAAACAGCTATACATGTATGTAAATTATGAAGACTTGGCCTTCCTTCCTTGTCTTCATGATCGAAAAAGGAAAATCAAATTTATTAAAAACACTATAGTTTATGTCCGATGTCAATTACACTACACTACACTAAATTATCAATATGTGTAATATATAAATGTAGATCTATATCAAGACAAAAACAAAACAGGTCGAGCAGTCTGGGGGACTTGGGTTATATTCAAATTTATTGAGAAAATACTTACCAAGCTGTTGTAAAAGCATTGCACGGAAGTATTTGTAGTGGGCAAGGTAGGACACAATGGTGGTTGTAACGCTTGTCTGTCACTTGCACCAATAGAAAATCTCACCTGAGGTCCTCCTGAAAATACAGATCGCATACATATAAATACAAAGGACAACGCATTAAACAGATGGAAGCTAATCTGTCTTGATCAAGGGAAAGAGGGGAGAATCAAGCCATCAAGTGCAATTATGAGTCAACTAGAAAGAGTTGTTCAGAAACGAACACGAAAGCAGCCCTCCATTAGCGCCAGTTGATTGTTTGTATACATGTAAATACAAGTAAATACAACAAAGGACAACACATTAAATAGATGGAAGCTAAGCTGTCTTGATAAAGGGGAAGAAGGAAATCAAGAAGGTTTTCAAGCCAAATATTGAGCAGATATACCCCCAATGAACTTTACTTTTATGCCAGGTGCATCTGAGATGATGTAATTTAAGTATATATATACAGTTGATAGGAGGTGGTGATTTACTATAAGGCATGCATTTTTATACCGCAGTAACATGATGATCACATACAGCTCATATACGGCAGTATAACAGAATCATCATATACGTCGGTGTAACAGGATCGTCATATAGTGTGCTATAGCAGAATACAGAATCATTAATACTGCAGTATAACAAGATCATCATATAAAGCGGTATAAGAAGATCATCATTTAGTGTGGTATAACTATAACAGAATCATCATAGGGCCTATACCATGGATCGTTACTTTATATTTCATTTTGAGCAGTAGCAGTCTAAGAGAAATCCGACGTGTCGTTTGTTGTCGCACCTGTTGTCTACAGTGTGGCTGCGAATACGGGGGAGGGGGGGAGGGACCGCGTTATAACCGATATCGCAGTGTAACGATTTGCGTTATAACGGGATTCTGCTATTATGATGCAAATATAAGAATACATTATTAAAATGTATGCAGTTTCTAAATAACATTTTTTGTATACAAGGTAGTAGCAGGGCTGCTTTTGTTTTTGTTCTGAAAATCTCTTACCAGGTTTATTTATCAAATGCAACAATATTATTGTAATATCATTTTGATTGTTATTCTCTTGTTCAATTGATACAACTGTATTCACATTTTATTTTCTACAGATACAAATCTAACTGATCCCTGTGAAAAAGATAATGATGTTGGAAAAAACATGTTCTATGTATTTCTTTTGGCACAAATACTGAATGGCATAGGCTGTTCTCCCCTTTTCACTTTGACATATGTCTACTTGGATGAAAATTCATCACGAGCAAATTCTAGCCTTCTTAATGGTGAGTACTCAATTACTGAGAGTATAATGAGGATGTAGTGCTTCTAATTTATGATGTATATTGAATACTACTGCTATTGAATGGCAATATATTTTTATATTTAAAAATCACACATTGTTTTTAGGTATCTACTACTCAATGTCTATTGCTGGTGTAGCTTTTGGATTTTTGGCGGGCTCTTTTTTTCTGAATATATATGGAGATTTTTACAGAGTTGATGAGTATGTATTCATTTTATTTTTGATAAAGACATTAGAGATAATGATGTCAATCATGAGAATAATTTCACAATATCCTATTTCTTGCATACAGTACATGTTGCCTTTGCTTTGTATATAAAGATCTTTTAATAATATTATGTATATTTCCTAGTTTAATGTGTTCTTGCAGCTAGGTACATTATTTTACTGTACATCATGTATAAATATATTTCAGCTGACAAAATACAAAATAAATAAAAACATTGACAGCCTCTTGAAGTTTCTCTATTTTACCAGGTTCCAATCATTGTATGTGATTTGCCATTAAATCTGTATGAAATTTAATGTACAGTGTAGTATTGTATTAATTTTTAGAAACTTTCAAAAGTTATGATAATAATATCGAAATCCATTACCTCGTAAATATTTATATTATGGGTAACTTACCAAGTTATCCCGGATTCGACAAACACATTAAAATCAATTTTGATGAACATGAACCTCTCCATTGAGCATCAAGGGTCGTTGACGTCACTTCGAGACGCAATCTTGTGACAGCAAGCCTTGTTCGCTCTTCTTATCTTTGTCGCGTGTTTGGCAACAAGCGTTAAAATCGCTCTCGCTTGGAGGGTTCATTTTAGCGATCTTAATAGTATTTTTTCTTCGTTTTCAATGACTATAGTAATCTTTCAAGCGTTTTAGTTTAGTAGATTAGTGTTTTATGTATAATTATTGAGTTTTAGGACTTGTTTTTTGTTGGATATTGAAGGTAAGGTCTATGAGGTCTATTATCCCTCAGAAGTCAGCATTTATTTCTTCTGAATAGGATAGGCCTAACGTTACAACACAAATAAATTTATTTGAAATTTTCAAATATTATAGGGCTTTGTGTATTCGGCAGACGCTTGTATTCGGCAGACGCGACAGGCAGACGCAGACGTTCGTATAGCCGATTCAGACTTTGAAATCTCGAAAGTTTTGAAGTCTTTTTGAAGTTGCTTTATCAATTATACGCACAGGGAAGACTGACTTCTCTAGGCCTTGAAAATTACTCCCCCACTGGATCCCCTACCACCCTAGGAGACCATGCCTTCCCAGCAAACACGACACATTGAAACAATGTTGGTTTAATGATGGCCCATCGTCTTCGACGATGGCCCCACATTAAACCAACATTGTTTCAATGTGTCGTGTTTGCTGTGTAATTACTGCACTTCTAGGATGTTTACTATTGTCATTTTCATAATGTTTAATTATTATATCGTGTTTGCTGGGAACGTGTTTTCATAAACTGTTCTCCTTCCTTCAACACTAATGGAAGCTGTCAGGTCACAGTGCAATATCAAAGGAACTGTTATCATGATTCCAGCTGTATATCCAATATATCACCTTAGCGATAGCTTGATATGTGACACTTTTTTTACGGTAGTGGGATGTGTAAATCCTCCCAAACACAGTCGACGTAAAGCTGAACCACTGTTAGTTTAATGCTGGCCCAGCCTCGAAACTCAACGCTCCAGTAAACACGATACCGGGGGGGGGGGGGTTGATTGTGGTCGGGTAACCTTGACCTAATTTCAAGGTTACGGGAAACAAAATGGCTTATAAGTGTGATAACTTCATAACACATCGAGTATTCATTTTGTTATCTCATGTGCATGATACTAATCTGAAGGTCGATTTTGACATTTAGTAATCTTGACCTAATTTCAAGGTCAACAAATCACGGAAACCAAAATGGCTTGTAAGCGCTATAACTTCAAAACGCCTTCACTTAGGGTCTTAATTTTTTACTTCATGTGTAAGAAACTAATCTGAAGGTCAAGTTCGACATTCAGTGACCTGGGAGTATTCGCGAGGTTTTATTTTTCGCGGATTTCGCGAAAATTATAATTATGCGTGTTATACTTATCATCGAAATCGAAAATTTGCGAATTTTATACTTTGTAAATGTAAAAAGTCTACAAATCACAAATTCGCGAAAATCTAAACACGCGAAAATTACCAGATCTACAATATATATGGTGAATTTGCCGTCTGCCGAATACACGCGTCTGCCGAATACACACGTGTCGCGTCTGCCGTCTGCGTCTGCCGAATACACAAAGCCTATTATAGGATGACAGTGTAATCGTAGTTACTTGCATCTTTTATTAGCTCCCGCCGTCACCGTAGGTGAAACGGAGGGAGCTATGGATTCTACCTCCGTTTTTTTTGACCTCTTCTTTTGCCTATAACTTTGTAAGAAAATAAGCTAGGATAACAATTTTTGGTATGTGGGTTACTTCCAGGTGGCTAATGGACAGGTTAAAATATTTTTAATCTGATTTCAATACGCAAGGTTGCAGAGGAGAAAATGATGATGTTACGGCGTTGGGCCGTGCGTAAACAATTCGTTTCCGGAGCATATCTCTGAAAGTACTTGTCCGATTGTCTTCAAATTTTACACACAACACCCCTAGGGGGTCTAGTTGTGCCTTTTGGGGTATTTGAACTTTGACCTACTTCTGGTTCAGAACTATGACCTATTTAGACGTTTTGACGCGCACTTCGTTTCCGGAGTAGATCTCGAAAAGTACTGGGCCGATGACAGTCATATTGCACATACATGTTCTCTAAGGTCCCTAGTTGTGCCTTTTCAGGTTTTTGGACCTTGACCTTGAAGTTGACCCAGCACTTTGACCTAATTTATAACATCGGTAAATCCGACTGAAAGATTTTGCGGAATATCATGAAAACCGTTTAAGATAGCTACACCATTACTATAAAACAAATTGTGAGGTTTCAGGAGAGGATGCATCTTGAAAAATTTCAAGTCGATAAAATTAAAAATGGCCGCCTATCGGCCATTCTTCACCTCGACAGGCCTGATATTGCGGAATATCATGAAAACCGCTCAAGATAGCTACACCATTAATATCAAATAAATTGTAAGGTTTCAGGAGAGGATGCATCTTGAAAAATTTGAAGTTGATAAAATTCAAAATGGCCGCCTATCAGCCATTATTCACCTCGACAGGCCTGATATTGTGGAATATCATGAAAACCGCTCAAGATATCTACACCATTACTATAAAAACAAATTGTAAGGTTTCAGGAGAGGATGCGTTTTGAAAAAAATTCAACTCGTCCAAGTACAAAATGGCCGCCAATCGGCCATTATTCACTTTCACATGGCCGTTATTTGGTAAACCGTGCTAGATGACTAGACCATTACTATATAACAAAATGTGTGATTTCAGGAGAGGATGCATCTTGAAATAATTCGACTTGATAAAATTCAAAATGGCCGCTTATCGGCCATTATTCACTTTCACATGGCCGTTATTTGGTCAACCGTGCTAGATGGCTAGACTATTACTGTAAAACAAAATGTGAGATTTCAGATGAGGATGCATCTTGAAAAAATTTGACTTGATCAAATTTAAAATAGCCGCCTTTTCGGCCATTATTCATTTTCACATGGCTGATATTTGGTAAAACGTGCTAGATGGCTAGACCATTACCTGATTACTATAAAACAAAGTGTGAGTGTTCGGGGGAGGATGCACCCTGAAAATTTTTAACTTACGAATTCAAAATGGCCGACAATCAGCATTATTTACCTCGATAGGCCTGATATCAGGTAAACCGTGCTAGATAGCTAGACCATTACTATAAAACAAAATGTGACGTTTCGAGAGAGGATGCCTTTTAAAAACTTTCGACGCAATCGAATTCAAAATGGCCGCCTATCGGCCACTATTTACTTTCACATTGGTGATATTTGGTAAACCGTGTTAGATAGCTGGACCATTACTATAAAACAAAATGTGAGAGAGGATGCATCTTGAAAAAAATTGACTCGATTAAATTCAAAATGGCCGCCTATCGGCCATTATTCACTTTCACATAGCCGGTTTCTGGTAACCTTACTAGATGGCTAGACCATTACTATAAAACAAAATGTGAGATTTCAGGAGAGGATGCATCTTGAAAAATTTTGACTTGATCAAATTCAAAATGGCCTCCTATCGGCCATTATTCACTTTCACATGGGCGATATTTGGTAAACCGTGCTAGATGGCTAGACCATTACTATAGAATGAAATGTGAGATTTCAGCTGAGGATGCATCTTGGAAAATTTTGACTTAATCAAATTCAAAATGGCCGCCTTTAGGCCATTATTGACTTTCACATGGCCGATATTTGGTCAACCGTGCTAGATAGCTAGACGATTACTATAGAATGAAATGTGAGATTTCAGCTGGAGATGCATCCTGAAAAATTCTGACTCGATCAAATTCAAAATGGCCCCCTATCGGCCATTATTTACTTTCACATGCCCAATATTTTGCAAACTGTGTTAGATGTTAGTCCATTACTATAAAACAAAATTTGAGGTTTTTAACGAATTACGAATTCAAAATGACCGTAAATCAGCTATTAGTTAACTCGATTGGCCTGATATCGGGTAAACCGTGCCAGATAGGTAGACCATTACTGGGATACTGATTAGGATCATTAATTTCAATGGAGGTTTGCAATCTCTGACAGACTGTCTAGTTCTTATCTTACTCTTAGACTGGGCTTCTTAGACCTAGTTGTCTTGCGTCTTGGTTTTTGACCTAGACTAGGACTACATTAATAACCCTATACAAAATTGCTTAAATCAAATTCTAATTCGGAGCGGGAGCTCCTGGACTTATGTAGTCTTGTTATTACGGAATTGGTGCTCGACCGGAGGGACTGTTTTGACGCCGAATCATCAGTTGGATCATCCAGTTGGACTTGAGTTAAAGTCACGGAATTTGTAAATTTGGTCATATGACCATGGATGACGGTTCTCTGAATTCGCGTTTTATCGCTCACAATCACGTTGGTCGCTCCGGTCGAGTATGGCTTTTCTTATTACTATTATTATTTAGATTATGATGGAACTGGAATGAAGTCAATTTTACTTCATTTAGATTAATATTGTAGGATTGGCTTTGGCTAGGACTGCCACCTAGCTATTTTGGAGTGTAGCTGAAGTGTAGGCCTAGACAATGCTTGCATAGGCTTAGCCATAAATCAGTTTTATTTCTTGTTGCAGCTGAGTGGGAAATCATATAGACTGTGAATCTGTTTCGTCTCGCGCTCCGCTGACTTCGTCAGTTTTATCAAGTTTTCATTGTTTATAACTAAATATTACTTGTAATTGAGTGGTATCTTAATTCTAACCTAATACAAAGATTGTAGTTTGAAGACCATTATGTCAGCTGTCATAGTTACTAGAAGTGGCAGCATTCTAGAGTCAGTTAGTTGACTAAGTCTGCCAGCCTCTTCTCTCATCCAGGCTGATACTCCACATTGGAGTGCTGCTGGAGCATTACTTTAAGTCAGAAGTCAGCTGGTTATCCAAGTCTACCAGCTTCACCCCCCCCCCCTCAAGCCTGATACTCCATGATACTCGGTTCAGTGGTGCTGCTTGACTATATATATTCTTCAAGTCATACGAGTTGGGCGGAGGTTATCTTGTCAATTTAGTCAGAGATAACTGTCAAGTGATGTTATCAGCGCTGAATGTTATTTAGCCTCTCTGCTTCCGCTAGACCTAGTTGTTGAGCTTGCGCGAGTTGGCTGTGTATGAGACGTTTCGGCTTTTAGTGCTGTATTGTCATGGGTTGAGTTATTTATACCATTTCAGAATTAATTTTCTGAAATTGTGCTATGTGGGTTCGGAAGGAAGGCCTATAATTTCTCTTAGGCTTTATTGCAGAACGTAGTTTTATTATTTTAGGATTTAATTCTGTGTGTTATTTATTATAATATTGTTCGTTGTACAAGAATATCCTGTTTTAAAAAATTGGTTAATTTCTTTATGGACACATAGTTTATATTTCTGGATTAATTATCTTTTGGGTGTTTGTCCAGATAAAATGGCATACACTTCAATGTAGTTATCAAATATGATGTGAATTGCAGTAATTTTTTTTTTTAGAAGTGTTACTTGTTGGTTAGTGAGAGTTAGTTCTCTCTCTTCTCCTACCCTTCAAGAAATTTAAAAGGTAATAACTCTTAAGTATGAATTTTTGATAAAGGAAATGTATTGCTTTCTATAGACAAGGGAGGAGTCAGATGGGAAGTATACCTTGTCAGTTAGCATAGCCTGATAGCTGTTACTTTGGTCTTAGATTGCAAGACCTCGGATTGGAAAGTTCTTTTTATAATAATACTAGTAATAAGTAATAGGATGTAATGACATGTAGAGTTCTCTTTTAAAATGTATGTGATTATATATTTTAAGCTGGGGTTGATAAACCCTTATTGTGTTTGGTAGCCCGGATGACTTTCCGGGCTACTTACTGGCCTACTTAGTATAGAGACCAAAATAGACAACTTCTGGTAGCCCAGAGTGAATAGATGGTAGCCCCGGGGTTCCAGGCATGGGATTTGGCAGCCCTGTAAAGGGGTTATGGTTGTTGGAGTAATCGATAATAATTTAATTATAAAATGTTCATTTTTGAAAGGATTTTTTTTCAGGGACGGTCAGACCTTTCAAAATACAATGTTTTATTTTTCTGCATGACCAGTTTTGGGAAAGTTTCTTTGGATGGCTGATACACTCACTTTGAGGTATCGTCCCTTGTATTAACCCTTATGCTGCCGAATTGCTTACCACTGTTTGTCCATTCATTTGAAGCTGGAATGGCTAACACAATTTCCATCTCCAAATAATGAAAAATAATTATATTTATGCAAAATATACATCATTATTAGATTAACTAAACATGTATCACAAACATTTTAGTTGAATTTATTGGGTCCGCAATTTCATTGAAAACCCATACGATTCCGGCAGGATAAGAGTCAACTATGTCTTTAGTTTGTTGTAGGACAATAAAAAAAAAAAACACCTAAGTTAAGAGTTAAGGCAGATGGTACAAGCTGTTGCCAGGCTGGCAGGTTTATATTATGCCCGAGATCTGGGTCATGCCGCTGACTAGTGGTTGGGCTAGTAATGTCCCGGTCATGCCAGAATTATATGAATAATGGATGGAGAGATGTATTATGTAAAGTATCGCTCAATACTTTGATTATGGGCTGTGCTTCTAAATGCACTTGAATAAGAAAACCGGGGGTCTCCAACAACCAGATTACGAAGAGTAGTCGTTGCCAGACGGAGAGGAGAAGAAAGGCAGGTTGTGGTACCATCGTTCTAGCTGAGGTGATGCTCTTACGATGGGCCGTGCTCTAAAGTAGCACCCGGCTGGAAGAGCCGGAGGAGAACCCAGACCCATGCGTGGGTCTAGGCCGGAAGACCCCAGGACATTTGAGATGTTTAAATTCTGGGGATTACCGGACCTTTCGAGAAGAACCGGCTTCTCGAAGGATCAAAGGTAATT
Organism: Flabesymbios commensalis; assembly: GCA_964017125.1. Classification (NCBI taxonomy): domain Eukaryota; kingdom Metazoa; phylum Annelida; class Polychaeta; order Terebellida; family Flabelligeridae; genus Flabesymbios; species Flabesymbios commensalis. The sequence goes on along the minus strand of OZ024914.1, from coordinate 43,085,599 downwards.
ATTACAGATGAAGTGCTTATTTTATATGCTCGACAATAATCATTTTGTGTGTTTAAATGTTATTTATTTTCAAAATGTTCTAATACATATTTACTACTTTTTCTTATGATAAATATTTAGTAATTATTATTTGGTTATTATTTAACCTTCAGATTTATCAATGTTAATGTTTATTTTAAAAAAGAGAATGAGTAGAAAAACAAACTTTGTATTTGGTCTGTAATGCTCATTATGTTTGCTGTTCGATCATTTGAATTTGTGACCTTCTCGATTGTCACTAGCCTGACCAGAAGTGACGATTTGAAGTTCTGAAATGAGTAGTGCTTGCAAATTTAGAAGCAGAGTAAGGGATAGAACGCATTCTTCTTTTTCTCTGTATCTTGTACATGTCTTTTTTTGGACAAATTTCTATGTTTAAAAAAATGGTATTTGACATAGTTAAGAGGTAACGATAACTAGGAGATATTGAACAAACAGTTAGATCAATAATTCTAACTTATTAATCAATGTTATTGTCATATAATGAAGAGAGGTGGAGGACCGGGTCTCCACACCACTCTCCGGGAGTGGGAGAGGATGCATTCAAGGGCTGAGACTCAGAGGCCTGAGTACAGTATTGAGCCCTGGTTCATAATGACAGCCCACAATATAGTGGTCTTGGACTTGTATCAGACACGCTTCTTCTCTCTGACGATAATATGTTAGCCAACAGACAGAGAGAGAGAGATGATTGAGTTGTTATTAATTATTGAACTTAGTATTCCATGTATTTAAGTCTGCTGGGGCATAGAGACATTAACATTTGGAGACTTCTGTGATGGTGAAGTCAGCTGGGTTTTTGTACATAAGTCCCAGCATAGAAGGGAACAGTGTAACTTTTTGTTACTCTTACCTTAAATCTGATATAATGCAATGATATAATAATATATAATAGGATATGTGATATATAATATAATATATAATGTAGAATTATAGTTAATCACAAGTAAAACTTGCATATCCTGACAAGATGATGGTGTTTTTTCCCCTTTTTGGGTTTAGTCTTGTACATTTATTTATACAAGAGCTAATTATGTAAATGATTTTAATTTTAGTGAATTAATTGGTAGTTATGTTGGTTGGTTGTTGATTGATTTAGAATTAATTTGTTCAGCTGTGAGGAGATGCTGGGAACAGCTTTTCTATTGTCTTTCTAACAATTCTGTGCCAAAGTTGATCAAAGGGAAGCAACTAGCCAGACATTCTTCCAGCTGTATTCATGTGTATTCCCTATTGGGAGTTACTTTCAGTGTACATTACTGGCACATGCCCTCTCACCAATGCGAGTAGGAAGAAGAACGTGCAAATCTATATGTTCACTTATATGTTTTAACATACAAGTGATTATTCTGTGTTAAATGTACAAGTGATTAATTCAATATATATTGAATATGAGTGGATATCTAGGATATTCTTAGCCCGGCTGGAGCATGAATAGGTTGTTCTTGACATCAGTGTGGGGATGTCAGATTATATAATATTTTTATTTAATATTAATTACGTAATATTTATATATTTAATTTATTGTCCAATATGTATTTATATTACATTCATCTTCAATGAATTAACTTTAAGTTGGTTTTCCTCCATAACTGTTTTCTTTAATAACTAGCATCCAGGTGGCAGATGCGGTCTGGGTGGAGTAGTTTAAATAACTGGTTGGGTGATCTGTCCTGGGACTTTTTATCCATGTTCTTTCTAGGTATTTTAGAGGAACAGTTTATTTCTCTCCATGGTTTCTGAAGATAATTTGACGTCTTCATTACAGGAATTCCTCTAATGGACTTGTGTTTTAGGTACATTGTAGTTAATTCAATCTATGAAGCTTGTATTAGTTGGTATTATTAGTCTCACGGTTTGTGATTTATGAGTTAGTTAAGCCTTTTCACAGTCCAGCTCTTTCTCACATTCTATCCCTGGACGGGGATACCCGTCTTTTATGTCGTTTTTAGAATTTTGAATTCTTAGCTGTGCGACTAAAGTTCTAATTCCTTTTAATTCGGAAAAGTTTGTTGTTAAGACAAAGCAGTCTTTATGCTAACTTTAATTTGTGTGTCATTTATAGCTGGTTGGTTGAAGTGGTTGGGGAGGAGTTTGCTGCTTGCTCACTGTCTGATAGTATATATATATATATATATATATATATATATATATATATATATATATATATATATATATATATATATGTATATTTGTTATTATGGTATGCTATTATATATTGTCTAGATTAGCAATATACATAGTAATAGTTATAATGTAAATCTATAGTCCCAGGGGTTCAGTCCGGTTCAGTAAATACTAGAACTTCGACAGAGGGATGTATGTACATTATTTAGCGCTAATCTATTTATTATGCCTTTTTCTATTGTGTTTCTTTCTGTTTGACAGGTGGATCATGATGGCATTTTGATGTAGAACCTTGTATTTTGAGCATCTAGAATCGTTTGTTACAAATTTTTTAAATAGTTGGGATCTTTTCCCCCACCCACCCATAGAAATCGTGCCCTGAGAGTCCTATGGCCTCTATTTTAACTTTGTTAAATCCCTCCCCCAGGAGTGGTTTACGATTCCATTTGGTTTAAAACGTTGCCCGCCTCCGGGACAGTGGGTAATCTACCCATAATATAAATATTTACGAGGTAATGGATTTCGATATAAATATGAAATTTATATCTATTATAAATTAGTATTTATAAAAAATACTTGCCTCGTAAATATGTTAGTCCCTCCCTTCCACCCAGCTTTGTAGACTGAAGAATAAGAAAAGCGAACAAGGCTTGCTGTCACAAGATGGCGTCCCGAAGTGACGTCAACGACCCTTGATGCTCAATAGAGAGGTTCAGGTTCTTCAAAATTGATTTTAATGTGTTTGTCGAATTCGGGATAACTTGGTAAGTTACCCATAATATAAATATTCACGAGGTAAGTATTTCTTATAAATACTAATTTATAATAGATATAAATTTCATTTTTATAAGAAAATTGTTGTGATATGGTATTACTGTAGATCTGGTAATGTTCGCGAGGTTTTAATTTTCGTGAATTTCGCGAGGAGGACAAATTCGCGAGTTTGAATATCTCACGAAAATTATTATTATAATAGCGCTATTAAAGAAAAATGAGGATTCGCGAATTTTGAACTTTGTGAAAAATCCCAAAATAAGAAATTCGCGAAAATATAAACATGTGAAAATTACCAGATCTACAGTATTTATAGAAAACACAGCATATCTGTAATGACCGTAGATTGAACATGTATGGGGGAAATGAATGGATATATCATTACACAAAATTATTTTAAAACATTTAGCAGTCATACGCAGTTTCAGTTTGGAGACAGTGGTCCCTCACAAAAGCACAAATAAATCTAACATTATAGTATTTCTTCTAATTTTCATTCATCTTGAAATATGAAATGCTACCACAATTCCCACCTGACAAGGTGAATAGAGCTGTCATGATTTTATGATATACCCTGATACAATATCTCCAATTATAATGCAGAACCCCTTCATTGTGATGAATTTTGTCATTTTTTATTCAAAGATTGTTATTCAAAATATTTGATGTGGTGCATAAATGTGATGAGGGAGTTCAAGGGCAAACATTAGAATCACTTTGGTGCAATATTTATTTGTAATTGTTCATTTAATAAACTTAATTTTTATAAATCCTAACCCTTGTGCTGCTAAGACTACATATATGGTTCCAAGCTAATTTCAGACTAAATAAAATACCACCAAAATTTGTAACAAATCTTGTGGTAGATGCTCAGATAATCAAATAATTTAATTTGGGAGATTTTCATAAATAATACTATTTTTCATTCATTTTAATGAATGATAAAAATAGAAACAAACAATTCAGCAGGACATGGTTATTTGATCACATTATTTTGTTTATGTGCATCTTTTTTTATGTTACAGGGTTGTTCTTGATACTGATGATGAAAATTGGTATGGAGCCTGGTGGATTGGATTTGTATTGTGTTTTTTCTTGTGCATTATCATAGCTATCCCAATGTCTATGTTTGCTAAAGAGCTGCCATGTAAGAGTATTTTTACAATATGATGTTTGTATTGAGACTACATGTATTTAGTTGAATTGTTCCTTAACCCTTTCAGCCCTCACGATGCATTAAAGCATCATTTCACATCCCTGAAAACAGACTTATTTTTCCAACAACCAAGGGTTTTAGAACTAACATTTCCAAAAAACTGGTTTGCCAATACATGACAATTTCCCTTAATTTTCCACTCACTTCAAATCATCTTTATCCACTACAAGTCGGAAATTACTTGCGGCTTGTAGTGGATGAAGATGACAATGGTAAATTCAGGCTTGAAAGGGTTAAATAAATTGTCACATGTGGATTTTAGCAGATTTTGACAGATTTATTTATTCTATGTAGGAAAAAAAATCTGTGCGCTTTTGTTTTTAAAGAAGGTTTATTTATCTTTATTTACTCTTGTGGAGTGATGGAATGACTGCTACATAAAGCCGACAGGTATTATCTGATCAAGCAGGTACTGGCTTTTGGCTTTGCACAGTAGCACTGGTGATTTAAATTACTTTATGTACACAGATATATTTATTGCTAGTTAATGTGGTTATTTTTGTCTTTTTACTAGCTGCAGAAACGTACAGAAAAGAAAATTTGGCTGATGAAAATGTACACAATATTACTAAAGTTTGCATGAAAGAATTTAAAAAATACATCAAGTCTTTGCTCACTACCCCAACGTATGTGCTACTTGTATTGGCTGATGGTACAGATGGCTTTCTTCTAAGTGCACTTGCATCTTTCCTGCCATTAGTAATTGAAAAACAATTTGGTGTAACAGCCAGTCAAGCCTCACTCTATGCAGGTGATTGTCTACTGAATAAGGAATTACTGAATGTTGAATTTAATAATAAATTAAATAAATAAATAATAAATAGGTGGGCTATTGCAATTAGAATTTGGCCCCGTCAGAGTCAGTGTTAACATTTATTTGTGGACACGATAACTTGCCAAATTTTTCATGTATCCTGCTCCAATTTGTTCTGCATGCTCCTAATAACAAGTTCTCGGACAAGTTTAATAATGCGATGGCCTAATAACAAGTGTATATTTATGGAAGACACATTGTTTGCAGGTATCGTTATTGTGCCTGGTGGATTGGGTACTCTTGTTTCGGGCATAATTTTGAAGAAGACCAAGATGTCTACAGTAGCAATTATTCGTTTTGGTGCACTCATGTTTCTTCTGGGATTAGCATTCATTTTAACACTTTTTATGCATTGTGATTTACCGCCTATTGTCGGAGAGAATGAATTTAAGTTGACGTAAGTGTGTATTTTGGCTAATGTAACATATTGTAAATAAATTTTACTCTTGTCACAGTCTGGTCCATTCTGACAGTGTAAAACTTTGTATCTTAACATTTTGTTCTCAGATTTTCATCTGATTCCCGGCCTGATTCCCACTATTACAAATAAATTTTTAGAAGATACAGCATTCAAATTGGAAACATAGCTGCTCAGTGTTGTCCATCATCTCTGAAACCATTTATATTTTAATAGCCAGAGCTTTTATATGAAAAAAATGCATTGTTTTACATAACCTTGCATAACACAGGACAAAATTCATAGACATATGAATTTTAAAATGGCTGATTGACTGCAATTTACATAAGGCTAAACAATAACAAATTTTGCAGAAAAACTGTTTCTAGGTAAAAATATTTGTCAAACTTTAGAATAATTTATATACATTGAAATGTGAGTTCAATCAGTAAGGACTGCAAATCTTCCACCCAAATTTAAAAAACAGTTTTTTCGTTGAATATGAGTCATGCTGGGACAAAATTTTAAGTTGAGATACTAGGTTAGGTAGTGAATATACATACATAGACCTACACGGAGATATTTTATTGGCATTATTTTAATAGGCCACATCAAAATAAATACACAATTTGTTGCAAAATAAAAGAGGTGAGTCATTAAAAACATTTGAACAGTCACAAAATTTCCGTTTTCTATATTGTCTGGTATTTAGGCTAGGTCACAAAAATATTTTACAATAATGGGCCAATGTCGTAAACAGTGGCCCAACATTAAAACAATATTGGCTCAATGTCTCATGTTTGCTGGGTCATTTACTGTTTGTAGGTCATCGTCATTGTCAGTGCTTAACATCACTTCATGTAGTGATCCATGTCACTGCTTCAAATCTATGTATGATCCTGTATGTGATCCATCGGAAGAATTCCGTTTTTTTTCTCCTTGCCATGCTGGATGCACATCAGAGATTCACCTTTCTTCTGGAAAAGTTGAAGTGAGAGTTTACATATTAACCCTTCTCCTGCTAAGTTAATTGATTTAAATTTTCAACCACTTAACCTCAAGTAGTTGAAAATTACTGATACCGGGGTATTTGTCTAATTTGAGACCAAACATTTACAAATTTCGATGTTTAACCTTTCCAGCACGGGGACCGTCTTATGCGACTGTTTAAAGACGTCTGTATGACTTTTTGATGTCTTTATGACGTCTGTAGACATTCTGACGTATAAAGACGACCTCTGCACTGGAAGAAATAATAACTACATAACTCAGACATGTACGATGATTTCAAATTGAACAAAACTATTTTTAAACAGCTATTTCATTCCCAATAACGGTTGTTTAATCGGCTACTAGTAATAAATGACATTAAAAACGACTATTATCTATGACAAAGGGTTAAATAACAGTTACTTCATGCAATTGTTCTTTTTTAATAATAATAATAATAATAATAATGATTATTCTTTTCTTCTGATTGTCACTCACCTCCAGCTCTGTAAATTGCATCGACCATTTTCATTTCAAGATGAATTAAAATGTCTTCATTTTATAAAAAACCCAAGTCTTATATCTCAAATTTAGGGATAACCCTATCAGATAACTGTACTATTTTTTAGTTAATAGATTATATTTAGAATATGTTGTGTGATGCATAACTGTGATGAGGTTAAATAAAATTGATTAAGTCTTTCCAAATATAATTCATTCTAAATTTAAGAAACATGCAAACTGATTATAATGATCAACTGTGGGGGATGCTATATACATGTCTGCACATAGTAATATTATATCCATTTCTTTCAATTTTGTATACCTTGATCAAGTCATCCAATATATGAATTCTTAGACCGAGCTCTGTCTTACAGTTTTCATCTCCCAATAGAGTTGACAATAAAAATCAAGTGACTTTCTAATATCACAAATTGATAGGCATGCTTGCTTTATTACTTTCAAATACTTATACTTTGACCAACCCGTTTGTTTTCTGTTTGAAATGTTCATGCCAATGCCATAAAAAAGAATATTTATCACAACAGGTGTGCAGTATTTATGGCTGGGGCACTGTTCAATCTGTCTGACAGTCTGATCACTGATCCAAGTGAAATCAGCTGTGAAATGTCAGTAGTTTTGTCACAGTTAGTGCGGTTATGCTGTGTGTTACAACACCTGCCGTGACTGTAGTCTCACTCACTTTTGAACGAATACGACTCATAAGCATGAGTGTGGAGAAATATAAGAGGGGATTAGTCTTGTGGTGTCACTTATAGCATTACTCTTACTCTCGGCTGGAATGATCACCTGTTCAATGATAACTTAACAGTTATTCTGACACAATGAATATACAACAGGTTTCATATCAGAGTAGCTGGCTCAATGATGGCCTAACGTCTGTGACCCGGCATTATCCATGTACACTACAAGGCAAACACAAGATAGGGTATATATGCTGGTTCAATGTTGGACGAGCGTCACAGGTGGTCCGGCATTACAGTATACCCAGTAAACAGGATGCATTGAATCTATGTTGCCACGCTAGCCCTACATAAACGTGTTTGCTGTAACACAAACAAGCATTATGTCTGGCAGCAGTTGTGACACTGTTGACGCTCCACATCACATGTAGTAATATACACATTGGGCCCATATTATGCAGCTTATGTACAGTAGAACCTGCTATGAGCAGTCACCCTTGCGACACAGGAAAAGTGGCCTTTTAACGCAGGTGGCTGCCCATAGGAGGTACATTTATGGTAACTCCATTTATTCCACATGAGAGAGATCATGTCATTATTGCCGGTGGTTTAGGCCCTACCACAGTCAAACAAGTGCCTGCACCAATGCGTGAGCTCCTTTAGCACCGCTGTTGAGCAGAGGAATCAGGGTACGTCGCTGGAAATCCGCCCAATAGACTGAACAGATCCCTACTGACCTGGTGGGGGTGGGGTGCGAAAAGCAGTACTGAAATTGTCGAACTATACCGCACTTCGATGTATGGCGCTTGCGAGGCTTAAATAAGCCTTTATTCATGCTTGAGACATACATTACTCGCTCCCTTTAAATACTGCGCATCCTTTGAATACCGCACACCTCTGTGTTGCGGTTGTATGGTGATTCACAGGAGAGGCAATAGAGGGGTGTGATTAAAGGAGAATATGCGCATGTCTAATTCTGACGTCAACCCTTGTGACCTTGTGAGCGAGGTCTAGATTCTGGGAGCCACCATGCTCTACCCCCTGTATTTATAATCTATAATTTACCCCTGGGTACATCCTGGGAGATCCCAGAATCTACCCAGCTATAGTTTCCAAGGGGGGGGGGGTCTAATCTAGGGTGTTACACCTGTGGAAAAGTGATAAAAGCAAGGCCCATGATATCATTCATGATGTGTTTGGTAATTGATTCTATATGTTTTATATAATATATTGTAAATAATAATATAATGCCGGTCTAGCATCGTAGATGGTGGGCCAACAATAATAAGTGATGCATTGTGTTTGATGATCAAAGGATTTAGTCCCAATGTAAACACAGTTTGTGTTTTAGATACACACAATGTATGAGTACTGATATGATAATGCACAGTAAGAAGTGATGGATCCAGCATTTGTCTGACAGGGATCACCTGCTTTGAAACTAGAAAATACACACCTCAGCCAGCGGTCATTTATTTTTGCTTTTTGTCTTCAGTACGGAGATTGTACCTGTCTGACAACAGCAAACTTGACTTACTCACCAAGTGCCACCACATCACTTAAGTGTCAGACAGAATGTAATAAGCTTGTTCCATTCCTTGTGATGTTGTTTCTGGCTGTATTTTTCACATTGATGGCTGCTCCAGCTAATTTACAAGGCATTCTAAGGTAATGTTTTATGTTTCTTGTTCGAAAAATTTATTTAACAAACATTAAAAAATGATAAGGCCCAAAATTAAAGTTTGTAATCCTAGTGAAAAGTATATTAGTTTTGGTCTTAGTGTTCAGATCTATCATAAAAAATTAAAAAGTGTAGCAGATCACAACTGATTCACAACTTTTGTTTTTGTAATCATTGATTATACTACCAGAAAAATAATAATAGGTGTGTGGCCCACGAAGAAAGATCTTTAGCGATTCACAACTTTTGTTTTTGTAATCATTGATTATACTACCAGAAATTGTTATTAATAGGTGTGTGGCCCACGAAGAAAGATCTTTAGCAACAGGACTTGGTTGGGTAATTGGTATAATTTGTGGTAAGTATTCAAGCTGATCTGTGCTTCAGTCTTGCTTTTTTCATTTTCAACATAGAGCAATTGATCCTGTCCCAGTAAACACAAAATATTTGTATAACTTTAATACAACTTCGGGCAAAAGTCTTCGACGTTGGTCTAACATTGTATAAATGTTATACAAATGTTTTGTGTTTGCTGGGGAGTCGCCAAGAACAAATTAAGCATCCCAGTTATTATTGGTATGCTTATAATGCATCACCATAATTGATTTCTCTCTCATATTAACTTTTTTTCATTATATTTTTGTACCTCCGACCCACGCTATTTTATTCTCAACTGTTTGTCAGATTGCATCCACCTTTAATATGATACTTCTCAAGTAATTCATCACAAACAGATTAACTTTTGGGAAGAATCTATTGAAAAAAGTTGGTCAAACATCTTGATAAAACTCGAAAGTGTTGAAGTAGCCTCTCCATTTGGTCATTTAACAAAATATTTTTTATGGATTTATATGGACATTTGTTTCTTTTTCTTTGGGGGTGGGGCAATATCTAGGGGAGTGCCTGCTTCCTATAATATGTTTTAAACGTGTTGAGAAGAAAAAAATATCTGGCTATATGATAATTTGTTAAAAATGTGAATTATTGCCGTATGAAAGTGTAATGAAATGAGACTAAGATATACTTTGGCTTTTATATAACTAGTATAAATGCTGAAGTGTTTTAAGTTCTAATAGTATACTTTTTGTGAAATTTTCAGGCAATATACCAGGTCCAGTAGTGATTGGTGTCATCATTGATGTCGCTTGCATCACATGGTCAGAAGACTGTGGAAAGGGAACAAGTTGCCTTCTGTATGACAACAAACAGATGAGGACTAATATTGTGATAGTGGCGGTCACGATTCGTATCGTGTCCACGGTCCTCATGTTCGCCTCATCATTTTTCTTTAAACCACCAAAGGGGAGTATTGAATGGGGAGAGCAGAATGAAATATCCGAGTCTGTTGCCAATGTTGATATGGTGTCCGTTTCTAATACAAGTACTAAAATGTTTTAAAATCCCGAACTGCTAGACTTGGATATTTTATATTAGTGAACACATATCTGTTCACTGTGATCCTTATCCATTGGAACAGAGTCCAGTGGTTATCTCTGGTTTACTATTCTTCTGCCAGCGAACACAAAACATTTATTTAACATTTGTACAATGTTGGTGCAACGCCGACGACTCAAAGCAATACAATGTATAGAAATCCAAGATGGCCACCACGCTAACATGAAAAATCTATGATGTCTGCTCATAACTTTTTTGAAAAATTCCCTTAGAAGATTCCCTTCAAAAAAATCAAAACTAAATACTTCAACAATAAATGTGCAGAGATCCAAGATGGCCGCCATGCTAATATTAAAAATATGTCTGCTAATAACTTAAAAAAAAGGTAGAATATAAATTTCAATGTCTACACCTAGGTCGTTAAGTGTGAGGAATTGACACTTAATTTCAACTGAATTTGCAGCAATCCAAGATAATCATCACCATCTGAGCTAAATCCACCAACTTTATTGGCATTTGAATAGGTCTACTCCAGAGGGTTTCATTATTACTCCATAAATTGTGCATTGAATCGAAATCTTATTGATTTTAATGTATAGTTAACACAACAAAAAATAATCAGTCCATAAGTTTAATAAAAAAATCACAAATATAACAATAAAAAAAAGTCTGGAAAATTAGATGACAATGCGTGAAAACTGAACAAACAAATCTGACTAGTATCCCTTACACATTTAAATAATAAAAATAATATTAAAGTATAATATATTATTAAAGTAAACCATATGCATATCACATTATGGTATTAAATCTGTTTGAATCGATACACATTTGTATATAAAAAAACTTTTAAAATATTTGCTGTAATAACAGCATGAAATATTAATTTCAATTATGAGAATTATATGCACACAACTATCGTTGAATCAAAAACGTTAGTAAAAATAGCAATTAAAAGACAATGATAATAAGAAGGTCACTTCAAAAGTACCTATGATTGAGAACTGACTGAGCAACTCTGACTAGATTACACATTTACTTTAAAACTTGAAATATGTTACAGCGTCGCATAATATCATAGTTGTTGAAAAAGAGGTATATTCTAGAAGGGAGGGAGTAGATTCTGGGAGGGTCGCACATATAAATTTGTTGAAAAAAAGGTATATTTTGGGAGGGAGGGGTAGATTCTGGGAGGGTCACACATATAAATTGGTTGAAAAGGGGGTATATTCTGGGAGGCAGGGGTTGATTCTGGGAGGGTTGCATAATATTATAGTTGTTGAAAAGTGGGATATATTCTGGGAGGGAGGGGTAGATTCTGGGAGGATCGCATATAGTTGTTGAAAAGGGGGGGGGTATATCCTGGGAGGGCGGGGTAGATTCTGGGAGGGTCACATATAGTTGTTGAAAAGGGGGTATATTCTGGGAGAGAGGGGTAGATTCTGAGATCCGAAGACACTTCAGCAAATCACGAAAAAGGGGGTAGATCCTGGGAGGGAGGGGTAGATACTGGGAGCCCCCATGATCTACTCCAGGGTATAATCTAGAATCTACCCCGGGGTAGATTTTGGGATATCATAGAATCTACCCGAATATAGTTTCAGGGGGGTATAATCTGGGGTGTTACACGGGTATGTAAATTATGTAAGTCATACTACTTATTTTGCAAATCATTTTGATTCTTATGACAAAACATAACACATTTCCGTCTTCTCGCTTTTGGTAACTATACATTAACAGCAATATGACTTTGATTTAAAGCAAAATAATGAAACCCCCTGAGTAGACATACTCAAATGCTAATAAAGTTGGTGGATTTAGCTCAGATGGTGATTATTATCTTGGATTGCTGCAAATTCAGTTGAAATTAAGTCTCTGATATTTTGTTTTTTTGAATTCCTCACATCTAATAACCTAGGTATATACATCGAAATTAATATTCTAGGCAAACTTTTTTTGAAAGTTATGAGCAGACATATATTTATCACATAAGCAATGCATGGCGGCCATCTTGGATTTCTACACATTTGTTTGTGTTGAAGTCTTTGATTTTCTTGATTATTTTCCCACACAAAAACTTATGTGTAGACACCAGAATGAATCTTCTAGGTAATTTTTTAAAACAAGTTATGAGCAAACATAGATTTTTCATGATAGTGTTGCGGCCATCTTGGATTTTTGTACATCGTATTGCTTGTAGGTTTTTTTATTTTATATTTTTAAATTCCTCATACATAAAAACCTACGTGTAGACACCAGAATGAATCTTCTAGGTGTATTTTTAAAACGCTATGAGCAGACATAGATTTTTCATGTTAGTGTTGCGGCCATCTTGGATTTATGTACATGTATTGCTTTGAGGTGTTTTTTTTAATTTTTTTTTGAATTCTCCATACCTATAAACCTAGGTGTAGACACCAAAATGAATCGTCTAGGTGCATTTCTTTGAAATTTATGAGCCATCATAGATTTTCCAGTTGCGCCTGGCGGCCATTTTAAATTTTTGCTTCCTGTGACTTTTGGTCTAACTTTTTAAAAGTCTACCCTGGTTATTTTCATAGCCACATGACCCCAGTACATGAATGTAAAGTCAAACTCTCCGTCTCTTTCATTATATACGGGGTCCTATGACAGAGCCAGGAGTATAAGCGACGTCTTGCTTCTCCTATATTTATTGGATAGGGTGCTGCCTTGTAGAGATTGCGACAGCTCAGTCTCTTTTGTTTAAGATCTGGAGGATGTTCACTTCCAGTGTCAATATTGAATATGTGATTATGGCTTATCCAATTACGCTCAACGAAAATGCAGCTCTCGCCTTGGTGATAAAACTGGTGTGACCTCATCATCTGTGCATCATTAATTTTTCATCTTGCGGATTGCCCAGTTCTTCATGTCTCGACAATTTACAACCGGTGATTATACATGTAATTGTAGGTCTACTTTGATATCTTTGTCTATTATTTCAACTTATTTACAGAATATTACCATTTACCATGATAATTGAGATGAAGTACAAGTCTTATGTATAATTCTTTTTGTCAAAAAGTTCATCTATCATCGAGTCTATTTACATGTATTGCTATTAGACAGGACATGTATGGCGGCAAATTCACTAGACATGCCCAGAACCCTTTATCGAGCGAGTGAAGGAAAACACTCTCAATAACCAACCATGCCCCTGTAATCCCACCCTCACGTCATCATCTGTACATATTTCATTTCATCAACGAATTGCACTGTTTTAACCTATTACAAAGTCACTAAAATGACCGTTCGGACCGAAAAATGACTTTAATTTTAATTTGCTACTACTACTACTATTTCCATGCATTGCTAATTTCTATCGAATGCTGCCTAAATTTGTAATGCACTGTTAACAGTCCTTGTTGGGTAATATATGGTAAATACAATTTAGTTCAGTTTAGTTTATTATTACTCAGCCTAATGTCGTCTGGCGTCCGTCTGTCTCTCCGCTACTATTATAACCTGTTTGGCGTTTTTTTTAAATATAGTGCTACATCGAAATTTATATAGGGGCTTACAGACTTGCCATGAATATCCCTTGATTGAGTTCACTTTTGAACTTTTTATGACCTTTATTACTTGGATTTATATCGATCTCAAAACTACCATGTTCATTTTCGTGAGTATCGCTCTGAAATTTATACCACATATATACTTCACTGATAGCTTGAGTAATTCGAGTATGAATGGTTGTCCAAAATTAGAAATCAGGAATTTCGTCTCTATATCTAGCCTAACTGGTGAATGCGCAGCACAAAAATTAAAAAAAACTTTTGCAGTTCTAGGCTATGGACATGTTTACATCATAATCATATTAAGAACCCAGAATAAAATCACCGATTTTTGATGATTTTAGCCTGGGCCAGTCCCTTTAAAGCAATATCACACAATATTTACAGCCATAATAAGCGACTTTGGGTGTTATAGGGTTATTCACGGCTGATCGACTTCCAGTTAACAGACTTACAAAAATAAATATATACATGTGTAAAAAAAATTCATATATATTTTTATATGCATTTAATACAACTTTGTATTAATTGTGTGTTGTTTTTTATTATATCATGACGTCATATTCAATACATTAGTTTATCAATCGACCTTTATATCAACACGTAACATACCCTGATGACATCGCAAGGCTCTGACAAAGGGACCTCCATTTTTAAATGTGATAGTTTTAATAAGATCAATAGTGTACGCCTGCTGAAAATGGCCTAGTTTTCGTAGGCACTTGAAATATTCGTCTCGATTTCATGGCATCCGAGTTTTTTGGTAGGCAGGCGAGTGTCGATTTTACTCAGCTGGCTGTGGAAACAAAATGGCGGTCAGTGTGACTGGGCCTCGCGCAGTAGATGAGTTAGGCGGCCCAGTCATACCGGGTACACGTAACAAGGCATATCTATAAACAGACTGACTAGTATCTCTCCATTCAAAATTGGCTGGTTTCACAAATCGGACCGATTCCAAAATGGGACATATTTTAGTCAGTCACATAGGTGGTCCGATTTCCGGGTCTCCAATGTATATATAATACAAATACAGTCATCAACATTTGTTTATTTTCTTATATTTATTTTTATATGTTGTGTTGATATGCATTCTATACCTAACATAGTTATATATATATCTATATTTTGATATTTTGTGTTATGCATTCTACCTAACATAGTTATATATATCTATATTATAAGTATTGTCTTTGAAACTCAGTTTAATATAATTTTAATATGAACAATTATTTTCTGAAAACATTGCTGTTATTTATAATATTGAAATTGTAAAATCCAACTTTATTAATAAAATATTGAAATTTATATTATTTGCAAACCGTTATACATATATCTATATTATAAGTGTTGTCTCTGAAACTCAGTTTAATATAATTTTAATATGAACAATTATTTTCTGAAAGCATTGCTGTTATTTATAATATTAAAATTGTATAATCCAGCTTTATTAATAAAATATAAAAATATATTTTATTTGCAAACCGTTTCGTTTTATTTGCTACATTTACAACGAAACCAGCGATTTTACAGTAAGGTGTAGACCTAGGTACGTAATCACAATTTATATTTTTTTATCCCCAGTATATATATTGGTTTCACAATTTAAAAATCGGTTTGTATAAATTGGTTTGGTCGGGCTATTGGTTTCTGTCATTTGTAGATTGATTATTTTTATTATGACAGATTGATTGGAATTTTGTTCACGGTTTTTAACAGCCATTTGGAATTAGAATTTTAGATCATAGACTTCAGAATTCAGACTACGAATGTTAGAAGTCCCCACTTAGCTTTTTTACTTTTATATAGATATATATTTGTCTGTGAAATTGAAACATATTCAGAGGGCCCAGTAAACACATTGACTTAATTTTCTCTCTGTTGGCTGAATGTTGATCACTGTCTGCGACGCTGGCCCAATATTAAAACAGCATTGAATCAGTTACCTCAGATAACGTGGGACACATACAAATCTTGAAATAACGTAAAAAACATTTTCGAATTATTTTGTTTTTCAAAATTATGTCTAGATGTAGGCCTACTCTATGTTCGTTTGAAATTTTTTATTTAGATGTCACCATGTATTATAGCCTATATTTAATGGATGCTTCTATAAAAATCAACGTGGCGTGAGGGAGTATGTACAATATTAAATAAGGCCGTGATTTGAATGTATGCAATAGGCCTACACGTGTCTTCAAGTTAAGAGTACTGGTAAGTCAACATTTTGAGTCAACAAGTTATAATTGGATGTATACATACATGTATTTTTAAATTATTTATGATTGATCACATGTAGTCAACATGTGCTTCAGGAATCTACAGAATTTCTTTCACACCAAGATGTGTCTAAGCACACGACCTGGATATATGATGCTGGTTTAGCCTAATGCCGCAATGTGTGTTATGTCGCAACGTGTTTCAAACCCACACGATTTATTGGATCAGACATGAGGTCACATTTATATAATACCTCTTGTGGTAATTACAGACAAAGGTGCCGGTTAATATTCTGATATCAAGTCAGACGACTCTTCAGCCGACTTTTCATTCCCCCCCCCCCAGATTACTCTACTTGTTCATTCATTTGCAATTTAAACTCCACTGAGTGCGTAGGCCTACAGTCCCGCAGCCATTTCGAAGCATTGTACCTAGCTATCGTAGACTATATGGTGGGATGGGGAGCCCCTCGCGAGTACCTGTAAGTGACCGTCGGAGCCGTGTGGGGTCACAATGGCCGACGAGGGAATCTGCCCGATCTCACCATTTAAACTCAAAATTCCTTCCCCGTCGAGTCGACGGTTCCAAACAAATCATAAAACTCTTTCTCCACTTGTCATGTTTATTCGTTTGACATTTGGCAACAACAAAGCACAACCTCCGCGCACGGCACGTCCTATCTGACTTAGCGAGAGCGAACTACGGCACGTCCGTAGTTGCCGAGTGTAACGTCTGAAGTGCGGGAAAAATACCAAAGCCGCACAGTTTGCAATTGTGTGCACCCGTCACCAAGGTACGGAAACGAGGCGGTCGTCCACAACCTCCTACGTCAGAGAAGCCGGGGATAACTGCCACCTTAACTGAACAAAGTCAGGATCCTACAACTACACATTGAAATCTCCACCCGGCCAAGTAGGCCCACTCATTTACTCCAGTGTCAATTGAAGCATTTGAGGGTGAAGTACCTTGCCCAAAGACACGCCATCGAAACAATGGCCCAATCCTGCACCAACATTGGCTATCTCTAACCATTGCCCCACCTATTTAATGCAAACTTTTCGTTACCGGTACTTGCATTTCAGTCTCACGTAGCTTACTCATTTTGTGTCTTCTGAATTTTTATCGAGCTAACATGGACGTTGGCGCGGATCCCCCTGTTTGCGTCAAATCTTTTAAAAAGTCGCCTAAATTGGCCTAAATATGTCAAAAAATGCTTGAGCAGACCCGGGCAGCTTAGCATCAAATTTCAGAATTGTCTTTACCGGGCGCATTAAAGCACCAATTTTTTTGTGGGCTCAGTAGCTTATCCTGAACAAACTTACTCTAGGAGCCAAAGTTAATTTCTACTTAAAACGCCAAAATGTGAGAAAATCCAAGATGGCTGCAATTGGTAGCCTACAAGATGATAAAAGGAAATTATATTATTTGGTGTCTAGTAGGCTACATGTATAGGGGTTTCAGCTATTTCTGAAATATGTATGTAGTCAGAAAGATATGGCATTGTGAATAAAATCAAAGATGGCAGTCATTTGTGCAAGGTCAAACAATAAAAGTCATAAATTGATATCGTTTTTGACAGAATAAAAACAAAATTATAATTTGGTGTGTCCCATAAGGTTCCTAAGCATGTCTGACATAGGGGTGTGGCGAAAACCTACATTAGTCATTGTATTGTGAGTAAAATCTGAAATGGCCGCCATTTGTGCAAGATCAAAACAATAAATTTATATAATTTTCGAAACAAAATGGAAGGAACTTCACGATTTTACGGTTTTGCCGTTGTTTTTCCAGGTAAGGCCGTATTTGTTCACTTGTAAATCAAGTATATACTTCCTTTCCGCTGATGTCACTGCCTCCTTTTGGCTTGCACTGACCCAATGTTGGTTAAATGTTGTGCCATCATCTATGACACTCTTCCAACATTGAACCAACATTGTGTCAGGGTATTGAGTTGCCGGTGTTCCCTGCAAAAATGAGACCTTTAGCCAATGCTGTTTTACAGCTGAGCCATGGTCGTAGACGATGGGCCAGCAGTAAGCTAGTATTGGGTGAACGTTTATCTTGTTAAGGCCTATATACTGGTTTGCCAATCCTGGGATAATGCCGGCCCAGTGTTGTAAACGGTGGGCCACTATCAGGCTAACATTGTGTCAATGACTTGAGTTTGCTGATCAGCTGTGACCGCAACCCAGCAGACAAGAGGCATTGACCCAATGTTGTTCCAATGCTGGCCCGCCGTCTTCGACGTCGGCACAACAATAAAACATTATCGGGTCAATGCCTCGTGATAGCTTCCCCCACCCCTCTCTGCCTCACTTGACACAACCATGTTATAATACGCAATATAACAATTAGGTCTTGGCTAAGATATTTATCTTCAAAAATTGCAAATTTTGTATTATTAAAATTAGATTTTTGGACTCGGCGGTAAAAGGCATTGCACATTGATATAATTTATACACTTCTGGTGTGAAAAATGACCGAATAATGTAATTTATTGCAATGCCCGATCATGTGGTAAGTTAACTCTTTCACCCAATGTCGATGACTTCTTGGGGGAGCTTGCCCAGATGTTCGAAGATACCATGCAACAACCTGAAAATCTTGTGGTGATGGGAGACTTCAACTTCCACTGGGACGATCCCACAAATAGTCACACACGCCAACTCTGTGACGTCATCGACTCAAATGGCATGACTCAACATGTTAGCTGTTTTACTCACAGAAGAGGCCATATCTTAGATCTGGTGATCACTAGAGCATCTGAAAATACGATACAAAGAATACATGTGGAGGATCCGGGACTATCTGACCATTCAGCAATATTTTTTCATATGACTGGAAAACTACCAGCTCATATCCGGAGAACTTTCCAATACCGGCTCCACCGATCTATTGATACTACCAGCTTCAACAAAGATATATGTACATCAGATCTCGTGAAAAACCCAGCCACATCTCTAACTGCCCGAGTTGACCAGTATAATACGGTACTGGGAAACCTTCTGGATAAACATGCACCTATGAGGAAAAAGACAGTTATTGTTAGACCAAACACAGAGTGGTACTCTTCTGATATACATGAGGCTAAGACCAAACGCCGGAGACTAGAACAACGATGGAGGAAATCAAAACTTGCAATAGACTACGACCTGTTTGCTAATCAGAGCAAAGTTGTACGGGGGATGGTGACTCAAGCAAAGTCTGATTATTACTCTGAGAAGGTGTGCGCTGCTGAGACTGACCAGAAGGTGCTGTTCCAGATAGTGGATAAACTGCTACATTCATCTCAAGAAACATCTCTACCGACGCATGATTCTCTAAAGCATCTCTGCGACTCTTTTGGCATATTCTTTCAGGACAAAATTTCTAAGATTCGTATAGAGCTGGACAGGCGCGCTGCATTGGCTGCTGACAGTCAGTCATGTCAAGCTGTCAACTCCATAACATCACTTGCTTCGCTCAAACCAGCTCAGCTCAGTGACATTATAAAAATTATTGGAAAATCACCGAACAAGACATGTGGTTTAGACCCTGTGCCCACATGGATAATAAAGAAACTTCCTGGCACAATGGCGCCTATCATCGCTGACATAATCAACAGATCCATCGCACTATCAGCTGTCCCTGCTTCCTTAAAGGAGGCCTGGGTGACTCCAATCTTGAAAAAACCTTCATTGGACCCCGAGAACTTTAAAAATTTCAGGCCTATCTCTAATCTTCCTTTTCTTGCCAAAACACTTGAGAAGGTAGTGTCATCCCAACTACAGGATCATGTGAAGACCTACAGCCTTCATGACAAGTTTCAGTCTGCATACAGACCAGCCCATAGCACCGAAACTGCTATGCTACGTATCACGAACGACCTGTTACTTGCTGCGGATGATGGGCAAGTCGGATGTCTTGTACTCTTGGACCTTAGCGCCGCGTTCGATACCATCGATCACCGTATCCTCTTGCAGAAGCTGTCATCACGATTACATCTATCAAAGTCTGCAGTCCATTGGTTTGCATCGTACCTAGAAGACCGGTACCAAGAAACACGGACTAAGTTATCACATGTATGCAGACGACACACAATTGTACATTTCTTTTTCGCTCACAGATGCGGAAACATTCATGCAGCGACTGGAAGCTTGCATTCGTGACATAGACATATGGATGGTAAAAGACAGACTAAAGCAAAATGGGGAGAAGACAGAGGTCCTCTACACATACAAGGCTGGATTTTCGTCCAAACATTCTCTGAGACCATTACATATTGGTGGAATGAACATTCTTCCTGCAGATAATGTGAAGAGTCTTGGAGTGACACTGGACAGCTGTCTGACCCTTAACAAACATGTCAGTGCCGTTTGCAGTGCTGCTTCTCTACACATCAGAAACATTGGAAAGATTCGTCATCTTCTGACTCAATCTACCACTGAAAAGTTGGTACATGCCTTTATCACTGCTCGACTGGACTATTGTAACAGCATCCTGTACGGCCTCCCCAAGAGGCTTATTCAGCGTTTACAGCGTATTCAGAACACCGCAGCACGCCTGGTGACACGCACCAATCGAGATGATCATATAACACCAGTGCTTAAAGGCCTCCATTGGCTACCAGTGCAAGAGCGAATCATGTTCAAGATACTGCTACTCACGTACAAAACTATCCATGGCAGCGCGCCATCATATTTATCTGAGCTAGTTTCAAGCTACACTCCAAGCAGAAGCCTTCGCTCATCATCAAAAAACCTTCTTTGTCGGCGCAAGACTAAACTCTTACAGTACGGAGGCAGAAGTTTTTTCAGTGCAGCGCCAAAGCTGTGGAACGAGCTCCCGGATTCAGTGCGGAAGTGCGAATCCTTAGATGTCTTCAAAAGCGCCTTGAAGAAGCATCTTTTCTGTAACGCCTACCTTTAATTGTGTAAAGCGCACAGAGCACTGCATGTGCGCTATAGAAGAACTTATTATTATTATTACGACCATCTGACATGAAAAAGGGACAAAGTATGGTAAACTATACATTTTTATTTATTAAGTTTATTTTGCGTGAGTTTGTGTCCTATTTAGGGGAAATAGGGGTGCTGTGTGTGAGAAACGGTTGACATTTCTGTACACCAGTCCTTGTGAATGTGTCCAATATAACGTTTGGGGTCCCTAGGTTAGGTAGGCCTACTTTCGTCTTTCAGAAGTGTTCAGATAAAATATATGTTCATGATTAAATATAGTGATTAGACCGTAAAGGGTTTTGATTGGAATAATATTGGCCAAGCGTCGCAGACAGTGGCCCAGCATTACATCAGCATTGGGCCAATGTATCGTGTTTCTGGTGCCTGGTGTAAAGAATACCCAGTGCCTGACTTATAAAAGAGTAGGCCTAATTGTGGGATTCCCACAAAAAATAAAACTGGCCCAACATTATTCTATCGCTGCGCCACACTTTGAGCAATATCTTTGTTTTTGACGCAACAAGTTAATTTTAGTGGGCCATAGGATTTTTGAAGATAAGGCCCTGCCTGCTGAATTAAAGGGACTGGCTCAGGCTAAAATCATTGAAAAATCAGTGATTCTATTTTGGCTTATTAATATGACCATATAATGTAAACATGTCCATAGAATAGAACTGCAAAAGTTTTTTTAATTTATGTGCTGTGCATTTACCAGTTAGGCTAGATATAGAGACAAAATTCCCGTATTTCTTATTTTTGACATGGTATAGTGCCGCCAATAAATGCCCATTACGGCGCACACTGTCAAATTGTGAGCTGTGTAGAAGCTGTATTAGTTTCGGTATTAGTATTCAGCGTTGTTAGAACAGAGTCAAGGTTCGGCATCCCATGATCCAGAACATAGGCTTACCGATACAATTTAAATGAAATATGGCAGAGAACGAGCTACTGAAACCAAAATGTAGTTGAAATGTTGCTGATTCCAACGAAATATTGGACTGTCACCTGTAACCTGACTGTAACCTCGCCACAAGGTAACCTCGCCACAGGTAATCTCGCCACAGATTTGGTAACTTCGCCACAGAAGGCTGAGTAACCTCGCCACAGCTTTGGTAACCTCGCCACATGGGGCTAAGTAACCTCGTCATAACTTCGCCACACCTGTTGTATCCGCATTTATCAATGTATTTTCAAAGGGAAATCTCTACCGTGAACGTGGTGTAGATGTCCATATAGACTTAGACTATAAGTGCCATTAAAATCAAAAGCAAAAAAAAATGGATCAATATATAACGAATACTAGGCCTACAAATTTATTTTGTATAGCAAATATTGTAGAAAATTTGTTCATTGTGACCAATAATAATAATATATTAACCCTTAAACCGCTGAAATGAATAATTGAAATTTTCACACACTTGGAGTTGTGTCTCACTACCTTGACCCACAACTTTAAGTGAGAGAAAACCACTCGTATTTGATTAATTTGTAATTTAAGACTAAGCAATTTACAAATCTTGATGTTTAAATGGCTAATAAAACGGATTAAAGCGACTACAGTCGCGCTTAGCGGTTTAAGGTGAATAGGTGTAGGCCTAGCGGCAACAGCAGAGGAAGTTGATGACACTGCCCTAAGAAGAGATCCGACAGCACCCGAGGAAGACAATGAGTAGCACTCAAGCTATGTGATCGACTCCAATAACACTCGATATTGTTGACGCAATTGATTGACACAAGTGATATTAACTCATGTGAGTGTGTGGTGACGTGAAGTCGATTGGGCCTACTTGCAAACGCTGAATGTTAAACCATTTTTTCTTCTTCCGGTTTTAATAATAGCATAACCGCCAATATCAATCTTTGATATTTATATCAGCATGAACACCTGATGAACGTTTAATATGAAATATGAGGTGATATGAATGACCCTTAAGTGTTTTATTTGTTGTTGGGAAAATGCCCCCCTTTTGAAATAATAATGGGTCACATGCCCCATCGTCTAAGGCCAATGCCCCCCCCCCTCCGAAAAATATCATGGGCCCCTTGGCCCCCTTTTTCCAATTTATAAATCGGGCACTGAATATGTAATAGTACCAATCTCATACATATCATTTAAACTATTTATATTGCCGCATATTAACCGTCTGCGTCCCTATGTTTGGGCTATATTAATTCAAGTTAAACTGAACGTAGATTTTAACCTAAGTCTATGCTAAAAACACAAATAGTAGGCCTAATTTATGTTCTTGTAGTATGGACCCTATCGATGGAAGCTGATATTCAACATCACATTGTAATAAAGGCCTAAATATCACGCTAATAGGGATCTAATTAGAAGTTACTAAAATGTGTGGTACCAAAGCCATAACTTTATTTTGAATTGAATTTACAAATAGTAATATTATTAATAAACGATGTTCCTTTAATGCAGGGTAAACGATGTAGAGGGCGGCACAACAATAAACTAAATATCCAGTTATCCCTGGTTTAATGCTAGTCCACCGTCTGCACTGCTGGCCCAACATTAAACTAACATTAAGTCGATGTGGCTTCTGTGGAAAGTATAGCGTATATAGCCAGTGTAATATATTATGAGATTATGCTTTGTACGCATCGCGTTGACTACTAACGTTACAATGAGGCAATACCGCTGGAGTACAATCACACGTGTCTTGCGTGTCACGTGTTATCTCTATATTTGGTCTGGCTAAACTTCTGAAATTCGAAACCTGAGTGTTGATCCACTGTTCGCCGTATCGTATTTGCTGAGATGCACCTAAAGGTATGCATACTTTAGAAGTGGATATATGTATATTAAAAACATGCCTCGAAGTAATAATATGTAGGGCTATAAAGTGTCTATAAAGCAGCTGGGCCAATAGTGTTTTTTTTAATGACACAACATCATAGTTGAATTCACGCTTTCCCATTCGTTGATTGTTTTCTACCAATTACTGGCCAACCGTCAATGATGAAGACGAGGACCAGCCGTGCATGTGGATTATAAAACTTCAAAATATATATTTTTCATTTTTTGCAATAAATGAAAATCAAAGTGGAACAGGGAACACTATTATGGCAGAACCAGAGTAAAAACATACCTGTCAATTATAACAGGTAAGGGATAGCAATGACATGACCAATATATATTATGCACATTTAATATGTTGTGCAGAATAAAATATGAAAAATGTTGGGCAGCGCCCCTGACGGTGAACCAATATTAAATCCACAGGTAATGTGCTTGTATATATATAATAACAATACCGAAGGGAGGGAGGGGGGGGGGTCCTGGTGCCTGCTAGGAAAGTCAGAGATCGCGGATTCGTCTCCTGCTCTGGCATTCAAGTTTCAAAGAAACAAAATGTTTCCTCCCTGTTCAATTGTAAATATTGAATATTGTGGGCAGCCTCCGTGACCGAGAGTTAGTGTGCTCGGCCGTAGACCAACAGGGCTCAATTTCGAATCCTGTGTCTGGAGGGCAGTGACACCTCATTCATCTCACCATCCTCAGGTTCTCCTTACCCAGTTTAGCCTGTATGTGTACAGATGTGGTGTAGAACCCCATTTATTTCATTTTATAGCATTTGATACAGCCAACTAACACCTGAATCAACGTTGGCCTGACAACATTACAGCAACATTTCAGCAAAGATCGTGTGAGTTGAGAAAGCCTTCATGGGTCTTTATCCTTAGGTCTACTGTGTGTATTGTGATTTCCATAATTGGCATTACGTGAGAGGGTGCAGTGAAAGTGCATTACGTCCACATGTGATAATGATGGATTAGGGCTACTGTAGGCCTATATTTCATGGCTGAGTAAGAAACATTAAAAGCTGATAATTTACAACTTTGTTATTATAGCCAGCTCGGTGAAAATAAATGCGATGTTTTCTACGTTATCCACATATCATGGCTCATTAATTCATTATCAGTGGCTAGTCCTAGGCCTACATCACAGCTAAATAGTGTTGTATAAGCCACAGATAAGTGTTCAGACCCAGCAAACACGTGACGTTAAACCGATGTTGTTTTAATGTTGGGCCGACGTCGAAGACGGCTGGCCAACATTAAGACAACATTGGCTCAACGCCTCGTGTTTGCTAGGGAGTAGCATTTTAAATGTAAATAAGTGTTTTGTCTGCAGTCGGTTCAACAGCAAAAATTCTGTATACATGTAGGCCAATAGATATTTTATCTTACAGTAGCCTACGTGGTTTGCTTTGTTTTCTAAAAGATTCAGTGTCGATATATATATAAAAGGAAAATATCACTTTTTTCATAAGGGCTCATCCGTTTTTGAACTTATTTTCTCATGCTTACAATGATGCATGGTATAGGCCTACGTGCATTTTATCTTTGGGGCTTGTTACTTTCACGCATTCTATCAATTTCATCAGAGTAGGCCTAAGTCACTGATAAATTCCAGTGGTGACAGTCTCAGAGTGTTTTTACCCATGGTTCTAGACTACTTTTTAAAAACTAGGCCTATACTAGGAGTGGCTGAACAATCGCTTTGGATGACCGATGAGTGG
This sequence comes from Flabesymbios commensalis, assembly GCA_964017125.1. Classification (NCBI taxonomy): domain Eukaryota; kingdom Metazoa; phylum Annelida; class Polychaeta; order Terebellida; family Flabelligeridae; genus Flabesymbios; species Flabesymbios commensalis. The sequence continues at coordinate 43,059,736 of OZ024914.1, read as the reverse complement.
TTAACTCGAAGTGAGTGCAGCTGGAACAATATCATTCTTAACCCTTAGGCCCCCCTACCTGCTTACAGCGCGGGGATCGACTTTAGTGGACCTAATCTGACGTCTGTACGATTCTGACGACTAAAGTCGATCCCCACACTGTAACTGTAAGAGTAAACATAATATATTGTACTAAATGGCCGTAGACCCATAACATATAGGTATTCAAATGAATCGGAAAGAGCTAACTAAGACATTTATGACGATTTCAAATTGAAAAAACCCTTTGGTTTTTAAAAAATAAGCGCCATTTAAATGTGGGATAGGCCTACCAGATTCTACTAAACCATGCTGGGTGTTTCACGTAATTTCTGTCAGGTGGCAATACTGTCGGAATGGCCGGAATGACAGGCCGATGCGCAACATTGTGCGCAGACAGCTGTTTTGGGTCAAAATGGCGACCATGACAGAACCGTAGGAGTGAGGTTGTTGGCTTACATTTGACGAGATTTTGTCATGTCTCGCTTGGCAGACTACTTCGTCATTATCGGATACGATGGTGAAAAAGAACGTGAGTTGATTGATGTGAAAAGGATGCTACCCTTTGCAAAATACCCACACACCACCCATTGAAACATGAAAAATTAGCCAACTCGCAAGACACAACTCAATTCTCAATGTTCAGTTTCTGGACTGGAGTCAATCAAGAGTCTTGAGTCAGAAACTGTTGAGTTATTTTGCTTGGTAAAGTTGGTTCACAACTTGTTCAGTCAGAGCTAACACCACACTGGGACATAAAACTATCCCTGATTGGAATTCCCTTTCGCCACCTGCCATGGCATAGATTAGTCTGGCAGCGTTTGATCAATTTCAAGTCTAGACTAAAGAAAACCAAGTTTTGAGACTTGCCTGTCCAACATGTCCAAGTCACACTCTAGCCTTTAGGACTAGGTCTACCACTACCAGGACAGGTTTAACAGTTGTTTAAGTACTGTCTCTAAGCTAGCTGTAGATTGAGCACAGTCAATGATTCAGACTCAATGTATCATTGTATGGCAGTTGATCACTTATAAATAGTTGATGCTGAGACTGAGTTAGCTGAAATGCATGATGATGTCATTGTCATGTGCAGGGGTGAGCAGGCGAAATGAGTCCTGTTGCCACAAATTGCAACTTACAGGTGCTCTGAATTGTCATTTAAAAATATTTACATTACAGATATTTTGCTTCTGTCGCCACATGTGGCGACCACTTGCCCACCTCTGATCAGCTGATGTGTGACTTGTCTTATTAAAATTGATATATCATAATCATGTGAGAAAATTTACAAACATTGATGTTGTTCATTTTTGTGCGATATTACATGTATTATGGTTATTAAATATAGCATGTGTTCAGTGAATGAATTAAGGTGTTCTATTCATTGAACGCGTGCTATATATTTTCGCGTATATATCGCAATGAATTGAACACCGTTTGCTTATAAATCATTGTTGCTGTTCAAAACATAACTTGGTCTTGGAATTATGAAAGTTTCAGGCCCAAATTGTGCTTGTACAAAATCATTTTTTTCGATGGTTATATCCAAGACTTGGGCTTGACCTCGATTATTCAGGTTGAATGTAGGTTTATTAGAATCAGTAACATTTCAGCTATGTAGGCCTACATGTATATGATCACATGCTAAGTTAATTTTCCGCACAGTAACATTTCAGCTATGGACATGATCACATGCTCTTTCATTCTCCGCACAGTCATTAAAACGCTCATTTTTTCGGGTGAAACGAATACAGCAATCCACTGCCCACACTTTTAATGAGTCATAACAACAGCCCAGCTGTTTTGGCCCACCTTAGTTTCGCCCCCTGGGAAAGACGTTAAATTGAGACATTTGAGACATTTCGAACCCTTATGTGAGACGTTTCGCCCCCCATTCTTATAGGACGTTTCGTCCCCATCCTTATAGGACATTTCGCACCCTAGGCAAGTCCTTTCGCCCCCGTTCTCATAGGACGTTTCGCACCCTAGAGAAGACGTTTTGCCCTCGTTCTTATAGGACGGTTCACACCCCAGAGATTCGAAGACGTTTCTCCCCTCCCCAAATTAAGATTCCTATCCCCTATATTTCTAAAAATAAATAATCAGCCTTCAAATTTATATACGTTAATGTAATATAACTTACAATATTGCATTAAATTATTTATGTTCCAAGTTTAGGTCGGCGATCAGATCGATAGCACAATAAATTAAGGTGGCTGAATCAAGGAATGAAAACGGTATGTGATAGTAAATGCATGAACAACAAAGTAGCCCAAGTGGGCATAAACGCATGTCTTTCCTAATAATAAATGGGACGGCAATATGTTCACAATTGTATGCTGTTTTATGATTATGGTGCGAAACGTCTTTCTTAAAAATGTATATCATGCTGATTTATGAATAGCAAGCGAAAAGTCTTTCCTAATTATGAAAAGGGTGCGAAACGTCTTTCCAAATTATGACCATAGGGGGCGAAACGTCTTTCTGATTAGGGGGCGAAACGTCTTTCCAAAATATAAAGAGGGGGTGAAACGTCTTTCCTGAAATGGGTGCGAAGCGTCTTTCCTAAATTTGTGGGCGAAACGTCTTTCTGAAATATGGTTTGGGTGCGAAACGTCTTTATTAAATATGGTTTGGTTGCGAAACGTCTTTCTGAAATATGGTTTGGGTGCGAAACGTCTTTCTGAAATATGGTTGGTTGCGAAATGTCTTGCTGAACTATGAAGACGGGGGCGAAACGTCTTTCCTATTTATGGGGAGGGGGCGAAACGTCTTTCCTAAGTATAAGTTGGGGGCGAAACGTCTCACTAAAAAATGGTGCGAACTGACTATGGGGCGAAAAGTCTGTGTACCGGGCTTTTTTCTATGTATAATGCTAATTGCTATGCTGATTCTCTCCATTTCTGACGCTGGCGAAGCGATTGTGGGAGTGGTTTATATTACCCTGTTTGCGTGGTGCTGGGGGACCTGGAAAGAGTTTCTAGTGTTCCCCTCCGTCATTCAGTTATCACATTTTATCGCTCATACTGAATGACGGAAACCTTTATTATCACCCAGGGGGTACAAAAGAAACTCTTTCCGGAGACCTCTCCCATGAAAGGCCCAAGGTACAAAATTAATATAAAAAATATGACACATAAAATTGTGCACTCCAGTTGAGTGGCAGAGTAACATATTGCCATTATTTCCATTTTTAAGATGACATGCACAGAGCAATGGTGCAGTACTCTCATTTGTTACATTTCAGGAAAAACTTTTTTGATCTTCCATAAAATTCCAATCTCACTATGAGCTGCGGCTTTTAATGGAGGTTTTGTAGATCAGAATTCGGAAAGAATTTTTCAAAATCTTTGAAAAAAAATAATTTTGGGGTGTGGCTTCTATTAGAGTTACGGCGGCCTAAATCTAATACACAAGCTCATCTAAGACGGAGAAAAAAACATTGTGGCCTTATCATGCTAATGGTGCATAGTAATAAAATTCTAGATATAGAATATGTTTTTGTTAACTATGTTAATCTAACATGTCCTAAATTAATTTTTTTTATGATTGAAAATATTTATTTTTCCTCTTTGAAACCTAGGGAGTGGCCAAGCAGGCGGACGTGTGATCCAACGCTTCCCAGAAAGAGATTGGGACAACTGTCCATTTACTATTGGTCTGGAACATGTGAGTATTTGACCAGCACAGGCTTGGAAATGCATTAAAACACACAAAAATATAATTTAGTTTATTCTCACCTATATTAGAAGTTATCACCTATATAACTTAGAAGTTAGAGGTTTAAAAAAAAAAAATTGTAAATCTTTTGTAAAATTATAATTTTTTATCTATTGTTGTTTCAGTTCTGCCAACCGGTGGGGTGGCAATTAACAACACAGAAGCAGAAGCCAACTTTTTTTATTTCGGTGCTGACAGACATCGATGCAGAACTTCATTACTGTGCTTCCCTCACTTTCACAGAAGATGTGGCACTGCCACCCAGAAAGGTTGTGGATGATGAGGAAGAGGTGGAAGAAGAAGAGATGGATCCTGCTATGGTCCGGTCATCCAAATTATATGCTCCAAAAAGTCTGGCCGTGGTTTCAAGGCTTGACTACTTTGAGACATTTAGGGTAAAATTTTAGAATTTTTACAATTGCATGTATAGTGCAAAATAAACTGCTACTTTTTGATAATCTTTACAAGTAGGCCCTAAGCAAGTTTCAAAACAGATAAACTGCCACAGAAATTGATAAAATATTTTCTTTTCGACTTTTGAAGCTAGAAATTGTATTAATAATTTCAGCTTCAGACAAATGCAAAATAGAAACAAACAATTCAGCAAGACCAGGGTTAGCATAGATAAGTAATGTCTATTGTTATACCCATGAATGTGATTTTTTCGTTTTTAGTCCAATTTCCATTTTCTCATTGTCTCAGCTGATTATTTTCTTTTTTTTTCGCTGACAGACACTCACATCCCTGTGTACCTCAAATTTGGTAAAAATAAATTGTGGTATTTTGCATTAAATTAGCAGCACTCACAATGTACCAATGGTTTACAAATTTTTGTATGTATTATTGTATGTGGTGATTAAAGCTATATCACACGGATAAACTCCCTTATTTTTTAGATTACAAAGTATTATCTCCTTAGAATTTAGATTTCATCCTGTTCACTTATCATGATTAACAGTACACTACTGTTGGGTGCACATATAATGTAATTTGTGCTTTTCTAATTAGTTAAATGTACTCTGTTATTTTCAGAATTGTTTGGGTCTGATCTACACAGTTTATATAGAAAATATGAATGTGGAATTGGAGACTCTAATAGGAAACATCTTAGGTTGCATCACTGTCCCACCACCTGGTAGGTTGTGTATGAGATCATACTACTTTTAAACTTAGTTTTTAGTGGTGAAACTGTGCGGGTTTTTAAAATAAAATAGAGCATATATCACTTGAGGTTTTAGTGTTTGTGATTTTTAGCAAGATATGTCATCTCTTGCATGTGTTATAGTAAATTACCACCTTCTATTGAATTACTGTTTATCGTCGGTCACAGGCGAAACAATCCTAACCTCAAAATGGTATTTTTGAGTAAATTGCTTTTGAAGTTTTGAACAATGATTATAAATTGATACTTTGACATTAAAAAAATTAATTTGGCACAGAAGAAAACTTGTTCTATGCCAAATTCAATTTTTGTTATGTTGAAGTATTGATTTATCATCATTGTTTAAAACTTCAAAAACAACTTATCCAAAACTACTATTTTGGCGTTAGGATTGTTCCGCCTGTGACCGACGATATATCCACTTGAATAACATCATCTCAGATGTACCAGACATATAAGTTGACTTCATTGGAGGTACATGTATATCTGCTCAATATTTAAGCAGCCCTCGCCGAGGCAGGCTGCTTACTGTATTCCACACGGTCCGCCACCGCCGCAGTTATTTTTTTTTAAGATAGCTACTAATCTATCAACTTTTGCTTCCTCATACTCCACATAGCCATCACATACCACTGGGTAATTGTGAATTTTGATCCCCGTATCACTAATTATGAAAAAGTGCTCGTTAGCGCGCCACAAAAAAGTTTCCATCAGATCTTCTTTTAATTTGGCAAATATGCTATGTCGGACAATGACCAGGATTAACTTTTGGGAGCAAACAATTTCAAAATGGCCGTTTAGCGGTCATTTTAAATTTTGGTAATTTTGTGATATTTACATAACTGAAAAAAAAGCAAAATAGCTGGACCATGAATATGAAACAAAATGTAATGTCTCACACAAGGATAACCCATTCATTGCAAATTTTGCACTAAAAAAATTCGAAATGGGCGCAAGTCGGCCATTTAAATTTTTTTTTATAATTTTTTTGGAAATCTTGCATGATACCTGATCTATAAACTTCTGCTTCCTTAAACTTCACATAGCCATCATTTTGGTGACATTTTGATTCTCATATAATCAACCCTTCAATTACTAGGGCCACTAACAAAGAAATATTAGTTAGCACCTTTCAGGAAATTTTTTTCCAGCGGATCTTTTTATGTGGCAAATTTGCACAGCAATGTCAGTCAATCTTGGAAATCTTGCATAGTAGCTGAAGCGGTTAATATTAAATAAACCTTGAGAAAGTTTGCTGATCTATATCAAATTTGAAATAGTCGACTGGCGCTAATGGAGGGCTGCTTTCGTGCTCGTTCCTGAACAACTCTTTCTAGTTGACTCATCATTGCACTATGATGGCTTGATTCCCCCCTCTTTCCCTTTATCAAGACAGATTAGCTTCCATCTGTTTAATGCATTGTCCTTTATATTTACATGTATACAATTTGTTTTTTCAGGAGGACCTCAGGTGAGATTTTCTATTGGTGCAAGTGACAGACAAGCGTTACAACCACCATTGTGTCCTACCTTGCCCACTACAAATACTTCCGTAGCGATCCTATTACAACAACTTGGTAAGTATTTGCTCTATAAATTTGAATAACTCAAGTCCCCCCAGAATGCTTGACCTTTTTCGTTCTGTCTTGATTGATATATATTATATCTACATTCCAGAAAATCATGAGATTTATTACATATTACCCATATAAATAATTTGACTAGTTTAATTGGAATCTGACATATAATATATAATATTTTTAATACATTTGATTTTCTTCATTTGATCAGGAAGACAAGGAAGCAAGGCTTAGGCTTCATAATTTGTATAGTAGGATCATTTTTTTTAAATATTTGTGTTCTGTGTTCTATAGGTATTCGGAATGCGTTGTCTGTGTTTTGTGCAGCTCAGACAGATCACAAAATCTTATTTCACTCATCAAGCTACACCCGCCTCACTGATGCTAGTCATGCGATCACAGCACTTATGTACCCTCTCAAATACAGGTAAATACCAAGTTATTTAAACAAATTCTGGCATTTTGATCTCCCTATCACACTCAACCCTTCAATTACAGGGGCAACTTATTAACTTTATCACATTTGAGGATAATCTTTACAACTTGTAATACTTTTGGGAGCAAACTATTTCATACTGGCCATTTTGTGGTCATTTTGATTCTGCGGAATTTTAGCCAATACTATTAAACGAAATGGAAGGTCTCGCACAAGGCTAAACCACGACAAATTATGCAGAAATATAATCAAAATGGCTGACTGACTCGTTTTTGTTCATGATGACTCGTTCATTACTATTTATAAATACCTGTTCTAAACTCAGTTCAGAATACTTTTATGAAAATCTGACTGCTTGTAAAGAATATAGTTTTGGTGGAGTTTTTGTGACTAGTGGCTCTCAGTCCATTTGTGACCTCAATAAAGGCTGCTGTGAGTGGCTTGTGGGGGCTCAAAGAGACAAGGATAACACATGTATGGCAATTTTTGGCAGCTGTAAAATTAAAAATAGCTCACTGGTGGCCATTTTTCCTAATTTTTCTCACATTTATTTACATAATTTATACGGTGTAAAAATATTATATTTTTCATCAGGATACCTCCATTGAAACCAATCAGTGGTCACTTACAAACATAAAAACAGATGGTTCTCTCAACTTTTATCATTTCTCTCCAAAAGCAATGTCCAAATCGGATCCTATCCAAACCGGAATAAAACATTGTCCCCAGCCATTCTGGTATGTACCTGTTGAACTGTATATACTAGACAGTAGAGAGATCTCCTGAGAAATGCCTCCTGAGATTAATATTGATTTCTGTTTCAGCTATGTATATATTCCACTGCTACCTGTTGCGTTATTAGAAGTTCTACACACGCCCACACCTTTTATTGCTGGTGTTAATACAGCTATCAAACCTGACTCTCCTGATCTGGTAAGGACTCACCACGGAACACGAGACGTTGGCCCAATGTTGAGTAAGTGTTGGGCCAGCATCAAAGACGATGTGCTAACATTAACCCAACATTGAGCAACAAATTTTTTGCACAGAAATAGTAATAGTGTGCAAACAAATGTAACATCACGCAATGATCATGGAGGGGTGATTCGGCCCCCATGATCACTGCGTGATCTAGATCTGCTGAAGGCAGGTCAAAACGTCGTAATCGTTTCACACCGAGTTCCAAAGTGAGTAAAATTGTACCACTTTCTACATGAATCTTGGAACTATGATAACCATGAACCATGATAACATATTTTCTATTATTAAAGTGAGAGTATGAGTTTCATTACCTGGACACCTATTAATAGATAAATTGTAAATTAGTTTATTGGTGCATGTGCACAGTCATCTGTTTAATGGCTCTTTGCTGCATATTTTTAACTTAAAGGTTCTCACATTGAAGTATATTATCGTATGGAGTTTTCAAAACATGACTTTCTGTTTAATTATGATACAAAATGCCGTGTATATGTGGTTATACTGCATCATTCAGGACTCTCATATATTTATCAAAATAAATATCAATAATAGGAAAATCAGGCCTTATAGCCAATTTTATAGTCTGAAAACTTCGAAGTGTGTACCTTTAACACTCCCAAGCAATTTTGATAAATCACAGCAATAACTGGTAATGCAGGGGTTGAAGCGTGATTTTTTTTCAGCTGGATGTAATAGTGGTAGATCTTGATGGAGGCAGTATAGAAGTCCCAGATAACATCAACATACCAATAATCCCGGATCCCATATACACACGAACTGTACATTCTCTCACCTTGGTGAGAAGCAAGGCTTTGTGATTTTGTGTCATATACAGTAATTTGTTTTATATAATCTGTAAAGTCTTTGTTCTCTATAATCAGTAATTATAATTTGATGGTATTGTACATAGCAAGTAGGGTGTTTAACTTTAATTTTTTTACAGTGAATGTCTCCTGTTATTAAGCAATTTCAGGTATAAAATACATAGTAGAATTAGATTTTTCACATTTATATATAGTGTGAAGCTGACAAAGTAATCATTTGTTACTTTTTCAAGTATTTAAAATATACTTTCAATGTCCATTTTAATTTTTCCAGCTATTGCATCCTGAACTGTTAAATGCGGACTTAGCATTTCCTCCATTATCAGACAAACCACCCGTCCTGGAAATGTTGGACAAAGAAATTCGGGCTGTATTCTTGCGTCTTTTTGCTGAGCTGTTTTTTGCATACCGATCTTGCCTCACGATCACTCGTATTCATCCGAAACCATTTATAACATTTCTTAAGGTAAGTAGTGAGTGTGATTGACATCATCAAGCATTCCCTTTTACCCAGTTAAATGGAATGGTCATTGTATTTTTAATATTACATAAAAAATGGCGGACATGACTGGTGTACACTGTGCTATTAACCCTTACAACGCTGAATTAGTTTTGTAAAAACATTGGAGACCAAAGGGTTTTATTCAATTTGAAATCATCATAAATGTCTTAGTTAGCTCTTTCTGATTCATTTGAATTCTTGTGTTAAAGTCTACAGCTATTATAAATAATTTTACAGTGCGGGGATCGACTTTAGTCGTCAGTCGATCCCCGCGCTGTAAGTAACGTCTTGGCTAGGGCGTCCACCCGTCCTTTTGGACGGGCAGTTTCTAAAAGGACAGGATGGGCTGAATTCTAGTGCCCATGTAATGGACGGGCAAAAATTTGGCCAAAGAGTCCAGAAATGAAAAGAAGCCTAAATGTGCTTTTCTCTAATTTCAGTCTGAAAGTGCCTCAGAATGCACTCAGATAGATAACATCAATTTTTCCAAAATTTTCTGCAAGGGCTGGAAATACACGATCGCCAGTGGTGATTAAAACTACCGGCGGGTGATGTGAACTGGTCGCCGAATCTCCGTGCTGGCGATCTGTAGACTGTAGGGCCTATACCATAGACCGGTGATTAATTTCAAATCACAAATCGCCTGCTGAATTAACTATTAGGCCCTAAGTAATTATTACCAGTCAGTCTTTTCAGATTTCACATTAATATCTTCCCAAGCCGAAAAAATATCACACAAAGAGTATTGTAGCAACCACTATTTAAGTATTGAAATAGACCTGGGCGCCGCATTTAGCATGTCTGGTGTCGATTAAACCTGTAGTGCCGACAATATGGGCCTAGTATGCATAAGGCCCACACGTTCAAATTGTGAGCTGTGCATCTCTGCATCAGTTTCACCCTAGTATTCAGCGTGGTTCGAAGAGAAAATTACCGGGAACCATGGCCACCCCATAATCCAAAACATGGCAATAAAATTTCAATGAAGTATAGCAGTGCCTAAATGTAGTTGAAATATTGCTAATTCTAATGAACTAAATATTGGACTGATAAATCGTCGCCGAATCTCAGATTTAGTAGGCCTACAATTGCGAAAAGCCTAAGCACTCTTGAGAAGATCCCTGGGGAAATCGGTGGAACTAGTTTCCTTTAACTTTAACACAGATTTACTAGTAGGATTCACCCCTTGAAAACATATATATGGGCCTACTGCAATACTGTACTAGCGATGACTATGATGTCATATTTCATAAATTCATACCGCACAGAAAATTAATATGACAACAAGTAACAAGTAATTTATTCTGAAAAATTCCAAAGGAACAAGCAGAAAATAGGTCTATTATTAAAGTTATATATAATGTTGTTTTCCATTTAATTCCTCGATGCAACAGGCTCAGTGGGGCCAGTTGTTCCACCAGGGAGTTTCATCTGTTCTTATGACTTGCATATTGCATATTTTTTTTACCAGACATTCCGAATAATAACCTTTTTTTTGATCAACTCAAATAGCTCCAGATGCCACATAACAAGTATTTTTTCAAAATTTCCTGGGGGAGGACCCAGACCCCGCTTCGCTGCAGCAGCGCTACGCGCTGCCAACGGTTGCGCTGCGCGCTACTCTCCTCCAATACTACTACTTCATATTCAGAGTGGACGGCATACATTCTCATTTGGACGCCCATTTATTTATTTCTAGCTAAGACGCTGGCTGTAAGGATAAACCCCTAAAGGCCCATATCTAGGCTAAAATTATTAAAAAACCGGTGATATTATTTTGGCTTCTTAATATGACCATATGATGTAAACATGTCCATAGACTAGAACTGCAAAAGTTTTTTAATTTTTGTGCTGCACATTTACCAGTTAGGCTAGATATAGAGACAAAATTCCCGTATTTCTTATTTTTAACATGGGTCTCCCAAAATAAGAAATTTCAATAATTTGCTTGGCAAGATCTAAGGACAGACTTTTTCGAATTCAACGCAAATCACGGATATGATAGAAGCATGCCCTACATGTTTGGGATATATATTTTCGGAAATTCAAGCTACCGAAATTCAATACTACACCAAGATTTTTGGCTGATGCAGATGGATTTGTGTCTAGTCCTAGAATTAAGCATGGGAAATGATTTAACAATTTTTGTCGCTGAAGTTTGGTCCCAATGAGCAGAAATTCTGTCTTACCAGGATTAAGCTTCAGTTTAGACCCTGTCATCCAGGCCGACACGGCGATTACACAATGCTGCAACTTCTCAAGAGATTCCTTAGCATTGGAAACGGATAGAGACATGTTAATATGATACAAAGATGGTGATTTATGTCAAAGCTGGAGATGATAGCGCTGAGTGGTGTAGTGTATAGGGTAAAAAGCACTGGTCCCAGCCCAGAGCCCTGTGGAACTCTATATGAGAGTATGACTTTATCCAACAGAGTGTCTTTAATTTTTACGGATTGGTGCCTATTTTGCAAATTTGAGCCTGCCCAGATATTCCATACCAATCTGAAAGTCTAATTTGTTAATGTAGCATGATCAACGGTGGAGAAAGCTAGTTGGGCTGGTGATAATGGACAGTGTTACTGTTATACAAACACATTACTGGTAATTAGCAAAACAGTACCAATCATCGTAATTAGCAAAACGATGCCAATCATCGTCATTAATAGCAGGCGAGCTGCCCTCAAATCATCACCAATATTATTGTACATCATGATCAATAAATATACACATTGATGATTATACTCTATTTCAGCGCTAATTTTATTCATGCTCACTGTAATATTGGTCATTTTTGATGATAGGTAGCGCTATTCTGATAATAATTTTTGCGAGATTCTTGAATTTGCTATTTGTCGTCGCGAATATTGCCAGATCCACAGTAATCAATAAAAAAGTGATCTGATAAAACCATTTATGATTACTTCAAGAATACGTCAAAATTGGGAACTGTGCAAATCTTATGTGCTAACTTTCTGTGAAATACCTGGTGAAAGGCAATTCACTATATTTCGCTTGGTGAATCCACCACATACATGCAGGACTTTGTTCTTCAACTCCATGTATGATACTGATTACGTCTTTAATTTTCACACAACTACCATCTGTTGATCTACATGTATCAGGACAGATAAATCAAAGTTGTAGATATAGATCAATGCTATAATTGATGCAAAAAAGTTGAGTAGCAGGATTCAAAATTCAAACCTTAGCCGTCTGATGCGGAGCATGCTACCTTTTGGTCACATACAGTGCCAAGTCAGAAGGCAGTAAGTGCTTACTTGAAAAATAAGCAGTTACTGCCTTCTGGTTTTGCACGGCAGTACTCGACAGGTATAATACAATTTCCACATGCTTAACCCTTTCAAGCCTGACTTTTCTATTGTCATCTCCATCCACTTTTTATGGAAATATTCATTCTAAAACCCTTTGTTGTACGAAAATTAAGTCTGTTTTCAGGGTTGTAAAATGATGCTTTAATGCATCGTGAGAGCTTAAAGGGTTAAATGAAGACTTTGTTTCTACTATTTAAAAGTTATACTTTGTTACAGGCAAATTTTCTTGGTCAAAGAGGATTACTGGAGGATGATTTTTCCTTGCGTGTTCTGGACTCAATGTCTTTCATTACCTTTGTTGCTGATAGGGGCCCACCCTATAGAGTTTGTGATATTTTTGATGAGGTAATTTTGTTGTGTTTCCTGGTAAAATGTTCTTGTTCAAATAATAATAAAGTTGCCGTTGTGTATTAAAAAATCATCTCATGCAAACATTATTAAGTTATGCAATTATAAAATTCAGTCCAGAGCAACGTATTTAATAATAACCAGATCTGTCTAATTTTTTTTTTATTCTAGGTATTTGCGAGTATGCAGGATATGCTAAAGATAGAGGAAACAAATCCTGAGAGACTTTTGCATAACATCCGTGATCTGGCACAGCAACTCTATCTCAATGTACGGCATATTTCTATAAGATTGATCTGTACTGTGTACTATTCTTGTGTTATTGTTCAGTTATTGTTCTCAAGATAATCATTCCCAGAAAACACAAGATGTTAACCCAATGTTGAAAATTACTCATATTTGTTTAATTTCTATCAAAACATTCACAAATCTTGGGTGTTGAAACACTCATTTAATTCCCAAATAAATGTGATTTAGCCTTTGGTCTCCATGTTTATTACAAAAATATTACAGTGTTGTTAGGGTTAAGCAGCCATGTTGCAACATATTGCATAATTTGAATAAAATCCACTAAACAAGGAGTTTTTCCTTCTTTCTCTGAATCAAAATTTCAAATAACATAATTATGTAGATTTTTTTCAAAAGCAGCTAAGAAGCAAAATTGGACACAATGATTCATTCTTTGCACTAAAAGCTACTGAGAGAAGAGTAATATTTTCACTCCCTAGAACTACTGGCTAAAGTTAACACGATATTTGCATGTGTACTTGTATGCAGAGATTCCAACCTGCAGACATGAACATTCTTGAGACGAAAAATTGTAATTTGACAACATAAAAGGTAGGAAGTTGGCACTGTATTGTACTGTATTAAAAATGGTGATCATATTTTTCAATATGTTTGGATGCATATCCTTATACAAATTGAACTGCTAGAAAAATTTGGGTATATATTGGAGATAATACCAGCAGTCTGGTTCAATGTGGAGCAATACTAGGCCTTTCTAATATGCAAAGTCAAAAGGCAGTATCTGCTTACTTTATAAGTAAGCAGATACTGTTATGGACAAATACAAGTCGGCATCCCTCTGTATGTACATGTATTACTAAACTAATTAACCAACCTGTTTAAGAGAATTCACTTTTGCAGCAGACAAAATGAGTGATTCTTCAATAGGTGGCAATTTAGAGACGAGGCGGCGTAAATTTTGTGTAGAAGGCTTATTTTTCCTTGTCTTCAGCTCTCCAATAGTTTTGCTGAAATATAACTTGATAAATGAGCTTCAAGAGACAGATTGATATATAGGTGAGTATCTAAAATCAAACTTTCTGACAATATTTAAATATCATACTTTTTGTGACGATTATTAAATTTGCAAATTTGTTGTCCACTACTCATGTAAAAACCTTTTCGAAAACATTTATATTATTCGAATAAACAGAACATTAAAGTGGAGTCTAATAGCTTCTCTGTTGTATACTCTACATGTTTTTATATTATTTGTTTTTATTTTTTATTTTTTTTGCACAAAGACTATGCGTCCATTGCTTGAATATAGATTGATTGATTTATTATTCATATGGCATAACAGCTGAGAAAAGGATAATATATGTATCTAAAGCCACTTTATTATTACTTTAAACAATTTGCATTTCTTCTTAATCCAATCATATTCATAAAACATATTTGTCTACGTTTCACAGATTTGAATAATTTACATCCGATCTAAGTTGTGGAATGCCCAGAAGTGAGATGCAACTTTAGATGACAAACATTATACTTTACTTAGGGGCAACAAATACATTGGCATTTAATCCATGAGAACATCATCTAATTTACATATCAATACCTCCAGGGTGTGCACTGTTTAATCCATGCAAGTCTCTTCTGTTCAATGTCAGCCGGCAGACTGTCTCCCCATTCAACAGCTCCCTTTTCCACAGATTCAACAGGAACTGTTTTTGAGCGTTTACCGTCAGTCAGTATTTGAGAGGTGACAGAAGGCTCTTTATTTGAGTTTATTCCGCTGGATTTAACTTCACCATTATTCAGCTTAGAGTCATGAACCTTCTCATCTATCACTTGTCTTTGATTTTTATCTTCAGGTTTCTCTATTTTTATCGCAATATTTTTGCTTTTTGATAATAGGACATGACTTCTTCCTTCAGAACATTTCTCTCTATTGTCTGTTATCTGTTTGGCGGTTTCCTCAAAGCTCTTTTCATTCGACAGTTTCTCAATTTCTTCTTGCTTTGCTTTATTTTTTTCTTCATTCAAGCATTTTTGCTTTTCTGCTTGTGCTCTCTTCTCCTCTTCTTTCCTTTTCTTTTCTTTCATTTTCATTTCTTCTTCTAACTTCTTCTTTTCTAAGGCTAATATTTGCTCTTCCATTTCTTTCTTTTTCGCTATTGCTACAGCTTTCTTTTTTTCTTCTTTCTTACGAATCTCTTCCTTCTTTTTCACTTCCAGCTCTTTCAATCTATCTTCTAGTTCTTTTTTTCTTCTCATTTCCAAAGCAGCTGTCTTTTTCTCTTCTTCCAATTTTTGCTGTGTTTCCTCTTCTTTTTTTCGTTCCTCAATTTTTTTCTTTTTCTCTCCCATTTCTTTCTTTCTCTCGAGGGCTACTGCAGCTTTCTTCTTTTCTTCATCTTTCCTCTTTAAATCTTCTTCTTTCTTTCTCTGCTCCTCATCTTTTTGTCTTTTCTCATTAGCTCTCCTTGTTTCAATATCTTTTATTTGTTTTTCTTCTTTTTGTGATTTCCATGCCATCAATTTATTCTTTATTTGGACAGAATATATCTTCCTCACCCTAGCACAAACAATGTAGATATTATATGTAAACAATGACTTAACCCTTATCCTGCTCATCATGACTATCATTTTTAACCTGTTTTATTAGTCCACCACGTTTAAAAATAAACATTTCGTCGCCTCGGAGCTAAAGGATCCTATCTGACACTCGTCAGAGTGGCAGATAGGATCATTTAGCTTCGAGGCGACGATTTGCAGATTTGTGTTCTCAAATTACACAGATATGAGTTATTTTTAAGCCACTTCAAGTTGTGTGTCAAGGTAGCAAGACACAATTTCAAGAGGGTGGAAATTTGAATAAAGTAACTTAGCAGAATGAGGGTTATTAAAGTATTGGCGAAATAAAAGAAGACAAGGTGGGGGATAGTTTGAATGAAAAAAAAAAGGTAAATGTAGAGTGTGGGGCACAGGAGTGGTTATACTTTCCCATGGCGCAAATATTTTCTGCCATAGGTGTATATTTTTACTTTTTAACAATTATATTAAATTCATGAAAATTTTCAAAATAGAAAGAAATATGCTGATACTACCATAAATGCAATTGTTAATCTTACTGGGCATCTCTTCCAATGGATATTTAGTAGAATGTTTGTAAAATGATGTTTAATTTGTTTTAGAATACAATAATAGAATAAGGTAAGAAACAATCTGTAAAGAACAAGCTTAAAAAATTGAAATAAATGATAGAAAGTAAATTTAGATCTATAAGTAGTTTATATGCCTGCGTGATTATTATTCCATCTCTATACCTGTAGGCCCTGAAGACTGCTTGAATTTTTATAGCAGACTGAAGTCTTTTCTTCTGAGAGAAATCTATTTGTTCATCTGCTGCTTTCTTCCATTCAGATTGCTCTTTTTCAGTCTGTCTCTCCAATTCCTGAATGGAAATCTACAAAACAACAATTATTTCTTGTTTTTGGCTACTTGGTGTTAACTGGCCATTACTGATTGTCAGCCCACTTAATGTAAGCATAATCATCATCAGGTAATGGTGTATTTTATAGCAAATTATAATCACTAACTAAGTGTCAGGCAACAGACCATTCAGGCTATTCCTTTTAATCCTATCAGTTGTGCAGCTTGTTAACCATTACAGCGCGGGGATCGACTTCAGTTATCAGAATCTGACGTCTGTAGACATCAGATTCTGACGTCTAAAGTCGATCCCCGCACTGTAAGTGTAAACATATTTAAAATGGCCATAGACCCATAACACAGGTATTCAAATGAATCGGAAAGAGCTAACTAAGACATGTATGATATCAAATTGAAAAAACCCCACTTTGGTTGCAATGTTTTTTTACAAATTAATTAGGCGCTTTAAGGGTTTAAGGACCAACTCATTCACAAGTCAGTAGATTACATAACAACATGAAGTTAAGGTTAAAACCAGCCCAGGAATGTGCAGGAACATACTTAGGTGTTCAGTTTATTAGAATTAAATACATTAAAAAATCTACATAATTAAAATATAAAGCTAGTACAGTAATATTTTACACCAGTTATTGAAGTTTTTTGCGTCCACAAATATCTAAAAAGTCGACTTGTGGTGGCCTTTTTAAATTTCAGTAAAATCACCTGCACATTCCCATATAGTGGTAATGTGATTGTAAAATATGTTTTATTTCTGACATCAATATTTGAGTTTTTCCGCCCCAGAAAATTATGAAGGTCATCAATGGCAATCCATTTTGATTTTCAGAAAAACCTTGAAAAAATCACTTGCACATCCTCATATTGTGGGCAATGTGATAGTAAAATTTGAATTATTACTGACGTTTAAGTTTTTGAGTTTTTGCGTACACCAAAATTATAAAGTTGATTTGTGCCAGCCATTTTAAATTCCAGCAAAACCTTAGAAAAAATCACCTGCACATCTCAATATCGTGGGGAATGTGATTGTGAAATGTGAATAATATCTGACTTTACGTTTTAAAGTTTTTGCACCCTCAAACATTTTTTGAGTTGACTTCTGGCAGCCATTTAAAATTTTGGGAGAATCTTGCACATCCCCATGTTGCAAAGAAATGATATGTTAACATTTTAAAAAAACACTAGTTTTTGGGCCCATAAAAAAGCGTAAGGCCTGATGCGGGATGCTGGACAGAATCCTGGCGTGATTGAAATCCCCCTTCCCCTATGGGCGGGGGGATAAAGGCACACCTATCATATATATCACATGTACCTCAAATTCTTGTAAAGACTTTGCAATTCTTTCCTGGACATTTCTTGTCTCTTCTTCCAAAAGTTTCTCTTTTCTCTGAAGAAAAAATAAGAAAGAAAAAGTTTAATCCCAACTATTAAACTCAACTTTTTAATAACTGAATTGATTGTTAGTAGTTTTCATCCATCTAAAGCTGGTCCAATTTCCAGCTTTACATGAAATAGCCTATCAATTACGGATACTTTAACATTTTATTGTTTCTCTTTTCATTTTCTATTACGGTGTATAGCTGCTGAACTTTTCCAGCAACCACTTAAAGGCCCATACCCAGGCAAATGGCATGGCTTGTTTTAGCTCTGTTATATCTATTTGCGTGTTTGAATGAGCTTTCAAATAACTCTCAAATCGGTTCATGAACAGCAGGAGAATGCTCACAAAGTAGGGCACCATCTTGGAAAATGGCAGTAGAGTTGGCACAGCGCCAAAACATCAGCCCTCTCCGAGTATGGATTTGCCCCAAAATTTAATCAGATCTCTGCTATAGTATAGGGCATAAGTTTGCTTTAAATATTCATGCTGGAATGTGCTCACAAGGAAAGTAGGATGCCATTTGGGTAAATAACCCCTGCCGAATTGGTCCAGCACCAAATTTGCATATGGAGAGAAATTCCCCAGCCCTACAATGTATGTAATTTATATACTATTAAAATTGACAAAATCATACTATTCTCTGTTCTTCTAGTATTGTTTGTTGTTGCTCAAATTCTTTCTGCTTCTCTTCTTTCCTGATTTCCCATGCACGAATACGTCCATCTGATTCTTCTTTTCTGGATAATGCCTCCTGTAATACAATTTTTTTGCTTAGATATATATAACTATACATGTAATACAGTCTACCGAAACTTTAATGGTGCACCATGGAATAAAGTACATGTACACTAAGATGCTTAATGATGAGGAGTTCTGCTTAATATCAAACATTAAAAATCACATACCGCATTTATCAGTGTATAACTCGCTACTTTTTATTTCTCCGAAGGCCAGGTGCGGGCTATATAACAAATGCGGGCTATACATTGTTGAAGAACATATTTTTTATAATTCTGGTTAAATTTCTTCTGTCGTAAAAATTACATTTCCATTAGATTAAATTTCAAACGTCCCAGAATGTCTTCTGACACGAGACAGACGAGAAGAGGCCTATGACATCAACAGCATGCGGCCGGCGTTTACGCGCCATTCAGCGAAGGTGTTATATCGACTCCTGTGGGTATGTGTATAGACGATGGCTTTGTATAGGCTACAACAGCAGGAGAACTACCACAATACACAGTGCGACACCAGAAGGATTGACTCTGATGAAGGGCACGCGTACATCTGTAATATACACTAATGCGTATATATCTTTATCTTGCCAGCCATCATGGCTATTAATAGCCATTAATAGAGCCCAAGATGTTTTTTAATAATGTTTTATTATAATATACAATTTTAGCATATGTAATATTTACAATATATCAGATTTTATATTGCTATATGCCTAGCTCTAGGACGCAATATGTTCCTCACAGCTGTAGTGTTGGGAGTGGATCACAGATTGGCGGCGTTAGCGGGGAGAAGTTGTTGGTTAATTTAACCCTCTGTGGGCTATACTCCGGAGCGGACAATACACCAGAAAATACAGTAATTTATCACAAAACATTGCATTTTTTACAGTACCACTGTGAAAGTGTGACATATTTTGTACACAATAATTTATATTGTTGAGACACAAAGATCCAGAATGCAAGTTATTTGCATGCACTTGTTTTCAAACACTAAGCGTATATTTAAATATAAACTGTGTGCATGCACATTTATGCGCGAGGATGCTCAATTGTATAAATAATTCTTTTTCGAGGTAAAGACATATTTTCAAAAAATAAAAATATTTTTTGTCCTTTGAAGATAAAAATTGTTTAAGCAATTGCAGCTTCAAATGAATGGAAAAACAGTAACAAAAAATTCAGCAAAACAAGGGTTGAATTACTTCACATACCCTCTCCCGCTTTACTTCTAGATTGTTTGGTCTCTCATCCAATCTTGTACTTTTCTTTCCAAACTCCTTTCTAATTTCTCGCTTTCACTAATTTCAACCATCACACCCTCACCTAAAAAAACACAGATAAAATTACATAGATATAACAAAGCAATCTTTGAGTAATATTGCGGAAAATTAAACAACAAAATTGGAAACATAAATGAACAAGTCCAATATTCAGCTGAGATATGATCCATTATGTGATGGCACAGGGTAGTATCAATAAGTTGTAGCACCACATGGTGAATTAATTAGAAACTGAAAGCCAATTGATTGAAGTGCCCTTTGGGAATTCAAATGAAAATGGGATGTTGAGCACAGTTGCGCCATCACTTATTTTATCTTTAGATATGGCTTCCTATCCGCTGGCTGTTCCGATGTCCTCAACGATCTTCTACAGGATTTCTAATACTCAAGGTTTCCAAAGTTATCTATTTTTGATATCTGGGATACAACTTTGAAAACAAATAATTAATTAGCCAGAATGTTACTCTTTTAACATGATGTAGGCCTACTGCGTAATGTATCACATGGTAAAGGTTCTGGCAATTAAAATGTTGCTTTTTTATATAAAAAAATTATAAGCAAAGCTCTTCTTTCAAATTGTAAAGAATGCTTTCACCTGGTTTAAGGGAAAGTTTTTCTGTCATAGCAGGATATTTTTCAGTAGTTGAAGATTCCGGCAGGTCAATGGCTACTTCCTGGTCTAGACATTCTTTATTTATAATATCTGCTGCTGCTGTGATGAAAAGATTATCTCCTTCATATTCACATTCTTCATTTCCATTGAGATCCCTAGTACTATCTTGAAGAAATTTGTTTTCTTCTTCGTCTTCTTTGTCCAATTTTGCAAGTACCTGATTCACAAAAAGTACCATATTACATTCTGTTTAATAACAAAGCTATCAAATATTTAATGAATCAAAGTATAATTTATCTTTGCCAAAAAATATGAATACAGGGTAGGTACATTGTCCAAATGTTGTTCTAAAACCCGCAATATTTGCAATGGATATGTATTTTTGTTCAAGTGTTGGTGCATAAAATGTATGCAATTTAATATTTTAATTCTCATGTCTCATATATAAGTATATACATGTATGTTATATGCTGTAGTATACATTAACTTCACGTTGAATTAATTTTTGCACATTTTCCCCAAGGGGGCGTGAATGCAAATTCATGGTCACACAAAATATTGCTTACGGCATTGGTAATTCATGTATTTTAACCCTAGAAATGTCCAAGCCGAATTGATCGGCTTTATTTAAAATTGACAATTGTCAAAGCCGATTTTATCGGCTTTATTAAAATAAAGTTGTTTTGAGGTCGTTTTTCCCGCATCTCCCCTCATGTAATGACTGTAAGTGCATGATGTGTGTCATTATGTATGCGATATTCTAATTGGCTGTGAGATGCCCTCACGGACCAATCAGAGATCGTCTTACAATCTGAACTAGTTCGTCATCGCTTCTGCTCCGGATGTCAACAAATTGACAATTTGTGTTTCCCTTCAATGTTTAACATCGACTTTGATCAAGTTCTAATTATTGAATGTTTTTATAAATGTGTCACTTTAGAAACACAAACATGTTGAATCATTTTTTCTTATTCATGTACTATAGCTATTACTATTTGTTCAACAATCGCGCAATGAATTGCCAACAAATATTGAAAATGCTCAAATCGCCGGCACCGCCATTTTGGAATTACGGAAAAACCCGAGTGGAAATTGACGGACATCGGCTCGCATTCGGCGGCTTGTCCTAACAGCTCTATATGAATGGGCATATCGTTAGTTGTTCCCTGGTCTAAATTGTAACTGAAGCCATACCCATGTTTTAAAGTAATGACTATGCTGTGTGGCTGTTCACGTCTTCTATACAGGCCTATAATATCCCAATAACATGTAAACATATCACGGCTGGTCAATTAGACATGGCATTGCTGCAGTATCATGACTATGCTCTAAATCGTTCCTTTTCTAACACATCAAAGGTTGAAAACACATAGTCTAGGGTCTTCTTTCTCAGAGATACTTATTTTATGACATTTTTTAACACCTCATGTCAACAAATGTGATCGGCTTCCCCCTAAGAGCTACATGTAATTGTATGAGAACAAGCCTGTTTTTTGCCGCTTTTTAGCAAATGGCGGCCATTTTAGGCGGCCATCTTGGATTTTTTGCTCAAATGTGGCATTGCCATAACAACCATTGCATAGCCAAGGACTAACTAAAATAAAATTTACATTTTTATAGTTTTAAAAAGTTTTTGGCTAGTTACAATAACAGGTATATGTTAGATCATGGATTTTTCATGTGAAATAACGTATGAGCTCGCTACTTTTGACACTCCCATTCTGAACACTAATCGCTCTAAAATCCTTAAAATTGATTTTTTTTACCCCAAATTTTTTTTAAGCTACTCAGTTTATAACAGTGATCATTCCTAGATTTCAAGTACCACACAATGCTTTTGTATACAACCATTTATGTGGACTCAAACCTGTTTTAAGTGACATGACTGGTGATTGGCGGCAATTTGGGGCGGCCATCTTGGATTTTTCGCTCACCAGGGGGAGTTGTCATAACAACGACTTTGTAGCCCAGGACCCACTGAAACTAAATATATATGGTTTTACATGTTTTTTGACAAGAAAAACACAGCCATATCACTCTGAATCTAAAAAGTCATTTTTGATCAAAAATGCCTGACATTGTACAGACACATCTGCCCAAATCTTGGACATAGCTAGGGATCAGCTACCGCAATCCACAACTTCAATTAGCTGAAAATGACTCATATTTGTTTCACTGAAGACCAAACATTAGCAAATCTTGATGTTTAAACAGTTATTTTACTCCTAATAACAGCAATATGATCGGCTATTTAAACACATATAAAACACAGGTCAAAAAACACCACTTTTCCAATGACCATGTGTTCAGGTTCTAACTCATTCACATTATTTATAAAGATAAAAAGACATAATATATTCTTACCTGATTTTTCAACTCTTCTGGATCCACACCTTCTTCTTTGGCAAGTTCAAGCAGAATCTCATGTGTGTTCTTCTTAGATGTAACTGCACAGTAAAATATTCAGATTAACCCTTAATATCTAGGTACTAAATTTTTTTAATACACCCGGTAGATATATAGCAAACTAGATAGTAACATACAGTAAAAGTATTCTTATAATGTATTAAATAAAAATAATATCACTACAATTCAAACAACCTCACTGCCAGTATAAAAAAATTAAGATGAAATTATGTTGATATATATTTATATGTCGATATATCATTATGTGATTGTATTCCACCTTGCTAAATTTATGCATAGGCCTACTTTGGAGGCAAAGTGATGTGATGTTATTACTTCAAGTTGCAGACTGAATGGGATTTGGCTTCTATTGTGAGTATTATAGTTATCTCAGGTAAGATTGGTGCCGTACATGTATATGATATGACAATTATGACAAAGTCTTTATACATGTGTTGATGGTCAACCAGCGTTCGACACTGACGGTGGTCCGGTGGTCCGAGACCCCCAGAAATTATGTCGGACCACCAGAACATTCAAACCCAGTGGTCCGATGGACCACCGAAATTTTCAGCTCTAAGCAAAATCGTAACTTGGCCATAAAATCGAAGCAATGGTCGCCAATCGCGGCCGATAATACAAGAAATACGGTACCGCTCTCGCCCCTTTTCACGGGACAAAACAAGTGTTTATAATCATGCTGGGCATGAACTATTGAGGTTGAGATTGACCATCCGCTCTCACCCTTTTTACGGAACTAAAGATATGTGTTCATAATCATGCGGGATATGAATTATTGAGGCCCAGATCGACCATCAACCCAGCTGACGTAGTTAGCAAACGCCACCCTCCACAATTAGCCCCAGTCAGCCACAGATTGACCGCATACAAAATCGTGGGACATTTCTTTGGACTGTCATATCGGAAAATATCGGGGAGTAATCAGGTCAAAAAGAGTTTTTTTTAAATCAGTAACATTTCAGTTCCATGCCTGCATGCTCAGCTCAGAGTCAGAGGTCGCACAGTCATTAATAATAAAAAGTTATGGACATTTTTCAGACCTTGGCGTCGGGATCGCTCTCAGTCACCGCCATGTTGGATTTTTCGGGTAAAGCAAATACATCCATCCACGGCCTCGGAGAGGATGACACGGCAACCTCCACAATGTGTTACACATAGCCATAGGTCGCCGGTCACAGCCCATGCAGCCCTGCTGACCAGCTGCCTATTGAAAAAACACGCGAGGCACTAGTTTGTTGTTTGCCTGCCCTCATCTGACTGTCTAGTCAAACTAGTGGTGTACAATCAATTTGTGACGCCGAAAAAGTGTCTGCCCGCCACTTTTAATAAGTTTTTAAGGTGAAGTTAGGAAAAGATAAACAATTGAAAATTCGAATCAAGCTGGTATGAAGAGTATAAACGGCGGCCATTTTGTTTGAATTTCTGGAGTCTATAACAACATCCAGCTCACCCTCTGGAAACAAAGGCCCCGTCTACCATCAACCTTGAACTGTGCTTGTTTATTGTCTCATAGGGCCTACTCTATCAATATGAAAAATAAAAAAGGGTGCTCTAAAAACATCAGGCTTCTTTCATTTCATATTCAAATATAAGGTCCTAGTACATTCTCTGAGCGTTGCCAAAATGCATTAGCCTACTCCAGCAGCACATCCTATGTGGAGTATCAGGCTGGGAGGGGGGGGGGAGGCTGACAGACTTAAAGTTGCAGTCAACTTCCACCAGCGTTGGGTGTTTTTCGCTGATTTCTCAGTCAATTCTAAATCAATGTCCATGAAATTTTGCAAGCACTCTTGTCAACTATTCCGGCGCCTACCCTGAAAATTTCGTGAAATTTGAATGAGTATTTCAAAAGTTAGACCATTTGACATGTAGTGGAATTTCGTGATTCAAGCTGATAGCGTTCAATGGGTTTATAGAGGAGCGTCATAATGCGCAAAAACAACATGTCAAATGGTCTAACTTTTAAACTACATAATATTATTCCCTGAAATTTTTAGGGCAGGTGCCGTAAGACTAGAAACTAACGCTTGTCAAATTTCATGAGAATCGGATGAAAATTGCTTGAGCAATGAGCGAAAAACATGCAACGCGAAAGTGACAGATTTAAAGTGACTTTTACTATAGTCAATCATATGCCTTGCAACTACCAGCATAGAGACTACATTTTATATATAGGCCTATATTTCCAGATTTCAATGTTTTTAAAGCAAGAAATGGTTACCAAATCTAGATCAATCGGTATCAAAATGATATGAATGTAATATCAAAATCAAGCTTGCTATAAATCGCCACATTAATTTTTTTTTTAACCCACTCACTTTTTAATGATATACGCGTATGAATTTGTGTGCCTAGATTTTATTCTCAGGACCACCAGAAAAATTTTAGGACCACCAGATTCTCTGAGCTGGTGGTCCTGTGGACCACTGCTCAAAAAAGTTTGTGTCAAACCCTGTCAACGTCAGTAAATAACATTACAAAAATCAACACCCTAATGCAGGCCCTGATCAGCATAATAAATAGGCTAATGATCAAATTGAAAATAGTACTAGGAGTGTGTCATGAGTCATTAATTAGTGAAGACACTTAATAATAAATTGAGATCAATCACATTGCAGTTTGTCATGAATGAGACAAAACACCCATTAATTTTGTGACTAAAGTTAGATTGTTTTTTTCCTCAACTTTTTGAAGTAAAGTTTCATAACTAATATTTCTGTAGTGGTTTGAAAATAACAATTTGTAGCACTCCTCAGTTACAGAATTACACATAATATTCAAGATAGGAATTTTCTTAAAAGCCATGTGACTTTGACAAGAATATGGCCCCTGGTGCGCATCAGTCCTAATAAATAAATAAAAGATCCAGGGGATTTAATCATTGTTGGCAACATTAGAAATTGCTTCTGGAAGTCTTGGATTATGTGCCTCAGCTATTTCCTACCATTTATTTATCTATCTAAATATTTATATTTTTTGAAAATATACATTTTCTAACTCGAGTTATTTGACTAGCTAAGCATCCACCACAAACTATATTATCCATTTCAGTGACATATTATTTGGCTTAAAATATGCTTGAAACCATATATAAATATCCTGGCCTAGCAGGACAAGGGTTAACAATAATCTATTGTAATGTGTGAACTCCTGGTATTTCACTCTTTGCAGCACATGTACACAGCTCCTACCTGATGTGATCATAAAGTTAAACCCTTTAAGCCCGCACGATGCATTAAAGCATCATTTTACATCCCTGAAAACAGGCTTAATTTTCCTACAACCAAGGGTTTTAGAACGGATATTTCCATGAAACTGGTTTTCAAATACATGGCAATTTTATTTAATTTTTAAACCACATCAAATCATCTTCATCCACTACAAGTCGAGAATTGCGACAGCAATTCGCGGCTTGTAGTGGATGAAGATGACAATGTAAAGTCAGGCTTGAAAGGGTCAAACACTATAGAGGTTATAGTACAGATTAATATCTAAACAACACTAATATGATTCACATACTCAAGTTTGATTCTTCAAGAAGTGTATCACACTCTGCCAATTCTGCTTCCATCCACTTTGTCTGGTTCTTCATGTAGTCAACATACTCCAACATTGATGGCATATCCTTGATAAAAGATGGTAACAAATACATATAGGGAGCTGTCTATTTGAAGAAAATGTACTCATTAATCCATTTCTCAACCAATATTAAAATTATGTTTAAATAAAATTTAATGGTCTCTAAGTCTGTCTGTAAATGATTTTTGTGATCAGTTAAATGTGCATGATTTTGTGCCTTATTCGGGCATGCTTTACTTACTATTACATTGTACTTGTCATATCCTGGTCAGTGGATAGATATCAATTTCGAGCAGAAATTGTCATCACACTTCTTCAGTGAAACATGGAATTAGCAGCTTTTTATACCCATAAATATGTGAATTCTAAGGGCTAAATAATATGTTTGCTAATATTTCATATGAAAACGGCATAGATGGCATTTTGCCACTAAATAATTATTACAGTATAGCTTGACTGGTGTCTGCTCAGTGCTTCTTACTCTTAGCAGTATAGTATTAACTCATGGGTGTATGCAGCTGTATGCACATAGCTGAGTGCTGTACAAAAATTCGCAGCCCCCAGTTTATATTTTGAGACTTGTGAATTTTTTATCATATCATATGTGTACACACATATAAAACAAACTTATCAAAATCCACTGCGCAGATACAAGTACCTGAAAAGAATCATCATCAATTTCCTCAAAATTATTTTCTTCTTCTATGTCATCAATTTCTTGAGGTAGAGTGTTAAGTTCTCTCTGAATTTCTTGCTCAATCCATTCATCATCATTATCTTCACCATCCATCTTCTCATCTAAGTTAGGTTCCAGACACTTCATACTCATTGCTACTGAAAGGAGATAACAATAAATATGGTTAATATTTTCTATCAAATCAGCATCTAATTCTAAGCAAACATCAAACATCACCCTGAAAATTTTAGGTGGCCCCTTTGTATGCCAGGTCATGCTACTCAGTATGTTGTATTGTAGCAGTCTAGTGTTTTGTAGGGGAGACTCCAAGGTACATAAGTATGGGACACCTCATTATGAGAGGAATCTCCTGTGCAGGTGGATTTCTGATGACACCATTTTGTTTCACCATCGGCATAAATAAATCTGGACATCACTGCTAGATATGCAAGTATTAATTCATTTTCGAACCATCAAAAAAAAATTGAAAAATTTGAAAACTTATTACAAGCCATTTTGCATTATGAGTTTTGAGGGAAGCATTTGAGAGTAAGACATGAGATCAGTTTGAACATATGTAGGCCTACCACCATTGCCAGACTATATCACACACTGTTATACAGCCCATATTGAATCGACCTTAATAATTTACCGGGAAATTCTGGTAGTCTAATTTTCTGGGAAAAAATTCTCAATTGGAATCACACCATATACTTGAAGACCAGATTTACATGACATAAGTCTGGCTCTCAAGTATATGGTGTGTATCAAATTAGGAATTTACACACAGATAATTACCTTATTTCCACAGGGCCATTGAATATGAGCAGTATTGCATAGCGCACAATATGACAAAAAAGTCTTTGTCTATACTTGAAAAATGTTTGCATTACGTGCACCTTTTAAATACGGTGCACACTCTAAATACTGTGCATTCCATCTGTGTTGTGGTTCAGAGCCCATGGTGAGAGTAGATAGCAATAGTGTTGTAATTAACAGAGTATATGCGCATGTCTGTCCTAATCAGTTGCCTAATGGTCAACCCTTATGACCTCGTGAACGTGTGATCAGTGGGCATTAGGTTGGCTAAAGTATCTCACAGGTTTCTAACCAGAAACATGACTGTTTAAATCTCACATTTATTCAAACTGAAAGTAGTTTATAAAGAGTGAAACCAAGATTATACAGCATGTATGATACATGGGATACATAATGTGCATATTTACTACAAGCTAGTGTGTATCTGGTGTATTGTGTCACAACAGCAACTAGTGCTTGAAGAAGTAAATGGAGCAGGCATACTATTGCCCATTCTAGTAAAAATATTAAGCTAGTGACAATAAAAATAAAAAAAGAAGTTTTAAATATAAACCATCCCCATAGCCCTATGAGGAAGTTCTCATTAACTCTGTTTGACAGATAATGTGTGGAATCTCGAAGAGCTGAGATAATGTATCATACGAGACCGGCATTACCTGATTACTAGTCTCGAATGATAAAAACATCAGACACAATTTTGTTTGCCTACATATGGCCTCCTTATCTAAAGGCGTACACTCATTCTCAGTGTTCTGTCTCCGACCACACACTGAAACGATGCACACACCACCATATTGACCAACCCAGTTTTCAGCCGTCGGTTGACACATATGTGACAGACCATCAGAGAGCGTTTAGCAAGATAGCGTTTTAAACTGGCCAATCACAAGCTTATTACGATATGCTGAGAGAGAGAGTGGGGGAGTTGTGACGTCATTCCATCGGCACACTGGAGCACGCGGCGTAGCAGTCTCTACATGGGGGCAGTGTACTAAAGGCAGGGCACAAATTAAG
This sequence comes from Flabesymbios commensalis, assembly GCA_964017125.1. NCBI lineage: Eukaryota > Metazoa > Annelida > Polychaeta > Terebellida > Flabelligeridae > Flabesymbios > Flabesymbios commensalis. The sequence goes on along the minus strand of OZ024914.1, from coordinate 43,030,620 downwards.
GTTTAGATTTGTGTGTCACATTAAAAATCAACTAGGCCAATGTGATTGCAAAAAAAATTGTTGTTTTCATTTTTTATTTTCACCCCAGATGCAGGGGTCACAAGTAAATATCTAAATTATGTTGATGACCAGTCTACTTTGAAAAAAAACACAGTTTTTGAAAAATCTGCTATGTGCCTGACTATGTGCCTCTTGGCCAGCCAACTCTGTCTGCCTGAGCTGGCAGTGCTTGCTAGCAGACCTGTGGCTATATTGTCTAATCACCTGCCATGCTGGCTTAATGTTGGACCAGCGTCGGGAACAATGGGCCAACAGCAAGCCAGCATTTAAATGAGAGGAGATATGGCGGAATGATGTGCGAAAGATGTGCGAGCATTAGCAATGGTGGGCTCACAATTAAACCAAAGCTGGCCAAACGTTACAGTTGAAACATCACATGGACAGCGTTAACAGACAGCCAAACACACGGCAGTGTGACGTCGTAATCAAAACATCAGCACTGGCCACACAGGGAACAAACACACCTCCACTATGCTTCAACACCCCGCGCATTTATTAGGGATAACAGAGGAGATACAATTTTGGTATCAAAATAAACTAAACAATTGCTATTACAGTGCTATAACAGGAAACGGTGCAAGATATTCCCGCACATGTGATAATTGATGTGTGGGATCTGAGTAAAAACAGCGGGAATCCCGTGTTTGCGCACCTTAATTTCACCCTGTAGAGACTTCAGTTGTATTCGTTCTCACTCTACCCCTGAATGCGATGAGGCCTTTTCCACCTAATTGAGCACCCCTCTCCACGCGACTCCCAACTGTCTGCCCCTCCCCCAAATTTCAAACTCTGCCCAAAATTGTGAAAGTGGTACATGTATGTAGAACAAGTAAAGCTTTTATTGCAATAAATATGTTACCCATACATTTCTAATTCAAGTATGTCATAGCATACATATTTTACCATAAATAGAGACACATAAAACGTTCTGAATAATTTTCTTGACTTTATATGAGCACATTTAATCTCGAAATTACGTATTATTTTTACAAAATGAAATCACATATTTTGCATGCGTTTTCGTTCATAAGTAGATAATTAGGGGGATTACATCGACACAAAATCACAAGAATAAGAGGTTAGCCACTGTTTGAACTGTTTTTGATTTATTAGCTGATGTGATCCCCCGTTTTAGGCTCTAATTATTCAATTTGTAATCAGAGGTGGCAATATTTGACAGTATAATCCAGTTGTACACACTCTATAATTGTGTGATAGGCTGTACAAATAACATTTCGCAGATGGCAAGGACACATTGCTGCCTCAATTTTGGGCCATTATCATCGACACTGTCACATCGTTGGCCATCGCTCGCGTATACTGTCACTTGGCTTGATGTTCCCAGGCCAGACGGTGCCGTCTGATTGCCGGCGCGTTGCGATTAGCTTTGATGTCTAAGCTTGGGGGGTGTCGCACGAGAGGCACGTGTGTCCTCCTGGAGTGGGGTCCCAAATAGGTAGACACAGGCTCATATCTGGCAGGGTGTAGTGGGAAGTACACCCTGCATGCAGGTTGCTTAATTTGTGCCCTGCTAAATGCGCATCAAGGGTAAAAACGTCCAAAAGATGTCACCTCTTATACATGTAGTTAGAAACTTCAATTCTGCAGCTAGTTATGAAAAAGGCTCAGCATAATTTTATTGGACAATACAAACACGCACTTTCCTTTCTGAGAGTCAGATCTACATTTTCATTTCGTTCAAACTAACATCGATTGAACGAAGGATAGTCTTAATTCATAGGGAACACATAAAATGAATCGTCATTTTATGAAGGTAAGTAAGGATTTTGGGTCGCATGTACGATACAGCAATTTACGTAAACGATTTAGATGTATTCACCTTTAACACCTGGCGTAACTAAATCATGCATTATGTAAAGTAATGAGAAGTTTTCTAATGTAACGAAGTAAAATATATCGAAAATGTATAACTAAAGCTAAGTCAGTTGGATGAGATAAATAAGTTTTGGGCATGACTGTGTTATCGAGGACTTTGCCAAGAGGATTGGGAATAAATAACAGAGTTGGTCATAGCCGCACTCATCAATGTCCACCAACATCCCACTCTGTAAACTCACCTCGCCTGTTTACATGGTTTATGTTATATTGTTATATTGTTTATATGAAGGTACGATTCGGTGCTACTTGGCCGGCCGCGTAGATAATCTGCTCCTCACGTTTGCTGGGCCACGGGCTCTCTGTGCCGCTAGGCCAGTAGCACGCCGCATCTGACACTATCTGAAACTTCATGAATAAAGCAAAGAAAGAAAGAATTATCCTGGTGTTAGCTTGATCTATTCACCCCTTCTGCCCAGGCAGGACTCTGAAAATACAGTTAGGGCGTGGTGGTCTTTCACCCTGACCCCCATGGCTAACTGGCCAAAGTCTATGACACAATTATCTGGAGTGCATGCTTTCCGTCGATTTCCCCGTCAATTATCAACCGATTTTCATGAAATTTTGTACAGGACATTTTCAAGTCATGACTCATGTCCTAACATCTGTAAAAAAATTGTAAAGTTATAGGGGTTTATGCAGAATTGCAAAAGACCATTTGACATCTAGTAAATTGAAAATATGACGTCCTCTATAAACTATTACAATAATCCTGGAATTTTATTACATGTCAAACGGTCTAACTATTAAAATATTAAATGTTAGGACATGACTTGGGAATGTGCAAAATTACAAGGAAATCTGTTCAGAATTGAAGGGAAAATCGACGAAAAGTATGCGGTCCGTGGACATAGATTTTATACCCTGGCCACAATAATTTTGGTAATTTTGTAGGGCATGTTTTTCGTCGATTTCTCTGTCAATTATAAACCAATTTCCTTGAAATTTGGCACAGGCAATTTTCAAGTCCTATCTTCGGTAAAATTACACCATTTGACATGTAATAAAATTCTAGAATTAGTTTTTAAAATGGGTTTAAAGAGGGACGTCATAATTTTTATTTTATGTCAAATAGTCTAACTTTTGAAATAGGGTGGTGGCGGTAGTTTTCGCGCACCTAACCGAATACGGCCCACAGCGTGCACAGAATGGACGACAGGCAGGTACATCGATCGTGAGATCATCCACAGTTACTCGTCATGCGGCCCCGATGGGCCAATGCACAGGCCCACATCTTAGTGTAGGGAGCATTTATTATAATGCAGAAGTTTACCCATACAGTGTGTGGCGCGCACCGCCTGAGAGAGGAGGTTTACCCACTGTGCAGTGGGCCCTTCATCCCTCCTGAGAGAGGAGGTTTACCTAGTGTGCAGTGGGCCCTTCATCCCTCTTGAGAGAGGAGGTTTACCTAGTGTGCAGTGGGCCCTTTATCCCTCCTGAGAGAGGAGGTTTACCTAGTGTGCAGTGGGCCCTTCATCCCTCCTGAGAGAGGAGGTTTACCCACTGTGCAGTGGGCCCTTCATCCCTCCTGAGAGAGGAGGTTTACCTAGTGTGCAGTGGGCCCTTCATCCCTCCTGAGAGAGGAGGTTTACCTAGTGTGCAGTGGGCCCTTCATCCCTCCTGAGAGAGGAGGTTTACCTAGTGTGCAGTGGGCCCTTCATCCCTCCTGAGAGAGGAGGTTTACCTAGTGTGCAGTGGGCCCTTCATCCCTCTTGAGAGAGGAGGTTTACCTAGTGTGCAGTGGGCCCTTCATCCCTCTTGAGAGAGGAGGTTTACCCAGTGTGCAGTGGGCCCTTCATCCTTCTTGAGAGAGGAGGTTTACCTAGTGTGCAACGGGTCCTTCATCCCTCTTGAGAGAGGTCTACCCGGTGTGCAGTGGGCCCTTCATCCCTCTTGAGAGAGGAGGTTTACCTAGTGTGCAGTGGGCCCTTCATCCCTCCTGAGAGAGGAGGTTTAGCCAGTGTGCAGTGGGCCCTTCACCCCTCTTGAGAGAGGTCCACCCAGTGTGCAGTGGGCCCTTCATCCTTCTTGAGAGTGGAGGTTTACCTAGTGTGCAGTGGGCCCATCATCCCTCCTGAGAGAGGAGGTTTACCTAGTGTGCAGTGGGCCCATCATCCCTCCTGAGAGAGGAGGTTTACCTAGTGTGCAGTGGGCCCTTCATCCCTCCTGAGAGAGGAGGTTTACCCGGTGTGCAGTGGGCCCTTCATCCTCCTTGAGAGAGGAGGTTTACCTAGTGTGCAGTGGGCCCATCATCCCTCCTGAGAGAGGAGGTTTACCTAGTGTGCAGTGGGCCCTTCATCCCTCCTGAGAGAGGAGGTTAACCCGGTGTGCAGTGGGCCCTTCATCCTCCTTGAGAGAGGAGGTTTACCTAGTGTGCAGTGGGCCCATCATCCCTCCTGAGAGAGGAGGTTTACCTAGTGTGCAGTGGGCCCTTCATCCCTCCTGAGAGAGGAGGTTTACCCGGTGTGCAGTGGGCCCTTCATCCTCCTTGAGAGAGGAGGTTTACCCAGTTCGCAGTGGGCCCCTCATCCCTCCTGAGAGAGGAGGCTTACCCAGTGTGCAGTGGGCCCCTCATCCCTCCTGAGAGATATGGTTCACCCAGTGTGCAGTGAGCCCCTCATCCCTGATACTGCCTGCAATATGAGGTTTACCCAGTGTGCAACGAGCCCCTCGTCCATCCTAAGGATGATGCTTAGCCAGTGTGCAGTGGGCCCCTCATCCATAACTGGGCCTGAAAGATGAGGTTCACCCAGTGTGTATCGAGCCGTTCACTCTCCCAGGGTGAAGTTTACACAGTGTGCAGTGAGCCCCTCATGCCCAAGAGATGAGATTATCAGATTTTTCCTAAAATAACATTTTGATGCCTAGAGTATCACATGTCTTATGTATTAGCACTCTCCATTCTAGAGTTTCACATGTATTAACTCTCTGGGGTCTAGAGTATGACATATCACATGCATTAACCCTCTGTGGACTAGTCTACCATATTTTTTCCATGTTAACCTTCTGATGCCTAGAGTATCACATGTCTTATTTATTAACCCTCTTGGACTAGAGTATCACACTTATTAACCCTCTGTGGTCTAGAGTATCCCGTTTCTAATGTGTTAACCCTCTGTGGACTACACTATCATGTTTATCTTTTTTTAACCTACTGATGCTTAGAGCATCATAAATGTAATTTATTAACCCTCTATAGGCTAGAGTTTGACGTGTATTAACCCTCTCAGGTCAAGAGAGTCGATAGTATCACGTGTCTCAAACATTAACCCTATGTGGACTAGACTATTATTTTTATTTTATGTTAACCTTTTGATGTCTGGAGTATCACATTTCGTATTTATTACCGCTCTGTTGACTGGACTATCGCAAGTATTAACCCTCTGTGGTCTAGAGTATCTACGTTTCTAATGTGTTAACTCATTGTGGACTACACTATCATGTTTATCTTATTTTAACCTACTCATGCCTAGAGCATCGTAAATGTTATTTATTAACCCTGTATAGGCTAGATTTTTACGTGTAATAACCCTATGAGGTCCAGAGGGTCGACAATATCATGGGTCACCAATAATAACCCTATGTGGACTAGACTATTATATTCCTTCTATACTAACCTTTTGATGTCTGGAGTATCACATTTCGCATTTATTAACGCTCTGTTGACAGGACTATCGCAAATATTAACCCTCTGTGGTCTAGAGTATCTACGTTTCTAATGTGTTAACTCTTTGTGGACTACACTATCATGTTTATCTTATATTAACCTACTCATGCCTAGAGCATCGTAAATGTTATTTATTAACCCTGTATAGGCTGGATTGTACGTGTAATTACCCTATGAGGTCCAGAGGGTCGACAATATCATGGATTTCCAATATTACCCTATGTGGACTAGACTATTATATTTCTTTTATACTAACCTTTTGATGTCTGGAGTATCACATTTCCTATTTAATACTCTTCCGTAGACTAAACTCTCGCAATTATTAACCCTCTGTGGTTCAGAGTATCACGTTACTAATATATTCACCCTGTGTGGACTGAACTATCATGTTTATCTTATTTTAACCTACTGATACCTAGAGCATCATTAATGTTATTTATTAATCCTCTATAGGCTAGAGTTTGACGTGTAATAAGCCTCTGCGTTCCAGAGGGTCGATAGTATCATGTGTCTCGTGTATTAACTCTCTGTGGACTAGATTACCATATTTCTTCTATATTACCTTCTCATACCTAGGGTATCATATGTTTTATTAACCCTCTGCGGACTAGAGTAACACATGTACTAATCCTCTGGGGTCTCGGGTATCACGTGTCTCAAATATTAATCTTCTATTACTAGACTATTATATTTATTTAATGTTGACCTTCTGTTGCCTAGAGTATTACATGTCTTCTGTATAAAAGGCTAAACTCAGGCTAAAAAGGCTAAAAAATCATTAATTTTATTTTGGCTTCTCAAGATATGTCCATAATATGTGAACATGTCCATAGACTAGAATTGCGGAAGTCTTTTAAATTTTGGGTTGCTGTGGCAACGTAGCAAGGGTGCGGAAAGCCCCGTTTATAAGTTATCCCCGTATTTCTTATTTTGGACATGCATGTCCGAAATTAAATTTAGTCCTTATTTCTCGCTTAACTGGTAAATGCGCAACACAATGTAGGAAACTTAAGCAATGCTAGTCTATGGACATGTTCACATGTTATGGACTTATTAAGAAGCCAAAATAAAATTAAGATTTTTGTATGATTTCAGCCTGATTGTGTCGCTTTTACTGTATGGAGGCTGGAGTATCAAGTGTTTTATTTTTCCGGTGTCTATAGTATCAAATCTCTCAAGTATCAAACCTCTGTGGACTAGAGTATCATATTTCTCCTATGTTAGCCTTCTGATGCTTAGAATCATATGTCTTACATAATAAACGTCTGGTGGATAGATTATGAAATTTCTCCCATATTAACCATCTAGTGCTACAATTTCATGTAGACCTCTATATGACATATTAACCTTTTGTAGCTAGACCCCGCAAATGCTACAAAAGTGAAATATATTTTAGACGGATGAATTTTCAAGGCAGATATTTACGAAACTTGGGACTACCTAGGCCTAAAGTTAAGATGCATTGACAAGAATACTAGACAAGCTAGGTTGATAAATGGGAGATAAAGAGAAACTCGGCAAAATACTTTGAAATAAATCAAAGTTTTAAATATCATAATTGTTTTATTATTTTGGTAATAGTGAAACAGAGCTAACAGGTCCAGTTGCTCTGAAGCAACTTGTCAGCCATAACTGAAAAAGTAGAAAATGTATAAATAAAGTTCTGACACACACATTTTGTTTACATGTATACAATTACAAAAACGAACAATTTTTTCCCTGAGATGACAGTGACAAACTTTTTTTCCAGGATATGTTTAATCCCGTAAATTAAAAATACCTATATGTGTTGAACCCTTGACAGAGCAGAGCGAGAGATTTCTTGTCATTCTCTGGCAGTTCCCGGCATATTTGGAAATATCTGCTGGCTGTCAACAATCTATTTTTCTCACACATAAATGAACAAACTATTTTTTTCTCACACTTTATAGAACAAACTATTTTTTTGGAGCCAGCTTTGTGAACAAATTATTCTTTAATTACATAGCATACACCCCCCCCCCCCCCCCCCTGGTATTAAATGGCCGGCCTTTACGCGTGTAGACAAAAAGTCAGTTTTAGTACCGCTATTGACAGCTGATGAGTTGGGACTATTAACTAAATATTATTAAAACAAACCTATTGTCAGTGCCCCTTCCAATCTGTTGCTCAAACACATTTGAAAATCTGTGCAGTCATCAAAAGATAAAATACCCCTGATGCAAATTAGTGCGACTATTCGGGTGGTCAAGATATAAGGTGAAACAAGCGTGACAGTGAATCGTGTTCATTGGGATAACGATCTACTCATTTTAGCAAGTACCAGATAGTACCTAGATAGATAGTACCCAGACTCCAGAGGGTTAATACACGTGATACTCAATCCTTCAGATGGTTACTAAATAAACATGTGATACTTTATCTTCTGGAGGTAATATAGATGAAACATGTTGGTCTGGTCCACAAAGGGTTATTACATGAGACAGATGATATTCTAGACCACAGAGGGTTATTACATGTGTTACGGTAGTAGAAATAGAGATATGATACTCTGGGCCTCAGATGGCTAATATTAAAGAAATATGATAGAGTTAATACATGAGATACGTGATAATCTAGGCATCAGGAACTTAATATATAGATTCAATATAATAATATATTCCACAGAGTACGTTAATACATGAGGCAAGCTATACTTTAGACCATAAACGGTAATACACGCAATACTAGCCTCCAGGGGTTTAAAATATATATATGATGCTCCAGGAATCAGAAGATCAGAAAGTTAAAATAAGATAAATACGATAGTGTAGCACACAGAAGGTTATTATTTTAGACACGTGATCCTCTCGACATTCTAGACCTCCCAGGGAGTTAGGACACGCGATACTCTAGCCCCCAGAGGGTTAATAAATAAATCATATGGTACTCTAGCATCAGAAAGTTAATATAGAAGAAATATGGCTTAGTCCAAAGAGAGTTTAATACATGAGCCACACGATACTGCATAGGGTTGATACATACGTGTTACGTTAGTCTGCAGAGGGTTTATAATGATACTCCGGGCATCAGAAAGCTAACATAAAATAAATATGAGCAGAGGGTTAATACATGTGTTATTGTAGTTCGCAAAGGGTCAATAAAAAGATATGATACTCTAGGTATGAGAAGGTTAATATAAAGAAATGTAATTGTCTGGTCCGTAGAGGCTTAATAAATACGACATGATACTCTAGGCATTAAAAGGTTAACATAGAAGACAAATGGTAATCTAGTCCACAGAGGGTTAATACATGAAACACATAATGCTCTAAACTTGCTATACATGTGATTATCTAGCCTCCAGAGGGGTAATATATAAGACATGCGAAAGTTAACATTACAGAAACATGATAGCCTAGTCCACAGAGAGTTAAATAAATAAGACACGTGAAACTCTGGTCCACAAAGGGTTACACATGAGCAACGTGATAGCATAGCCCCCAGAAGGTTAATATAATATGAGACATATAATTGTCTAGCAGGCACAGTGTTGACACATAAATCATGAGAGTCTATAGCCCCTAGAGACATGTGATACTCTAGTCCGCAGAGGGTTGGTAAATAAAACATGTGAACGGCACGTGTACTGTACGAATCAGAAGAATAATATAACAGAAATATGATAATCTAGTACACAGAGGATTATAATAAGATACGTGATATTCTTTTCCCCGGAGGGTTAATCATTTATTATTGTAGTCTGCAAAGGATTAATAAATAAGAGATATCATACTCTAGGCTTCAAAATGTTAGGATATGTTCAGCAAAAATTTGATAATCTAGGCATCAGAAGTTTAACATTGGAGAAATATGATAAACTAGCCCGCAGAGGTTTATTACACGAGATACGTGATATTCTAGGCATCAAAAGGTTAATGTAAAATGAATATAATAATCTTATCAACAGAGGGTAAATTAATACATGAGACACGTGATACTATTGACTCTCTGGGCCCCTGAGGGTTAATATACGTGATATTCTAGCCTCTATAAGGTTAATAAATAACATATGTGATGCTCTAGGCATCAGTAGGTTAAAAGAAGATAAACATGATAGTGTAGTCCACAGAGTGTTAACACATTAGACACGTGATACCTTAGACCACAGAGGGTTAATACATGCGATAGTCTAGTCAACAATGGGTAATTAAATAAAACATGTGATACTCTAGACATCAGAAGGTTCATATAGAAAAAATATGGTAGTCTAGTCCACAGAGGGTTAATATTTGAGACACATGATATTATAGACTCTCTGGACCTCCGAGTCAGAGGGGGTAATACACAGGGTAATCTAGCCTGTAGAGGGTTAATAAATAACATATACAGTTCGATGCTCTAGGCATCAGTGGGTTAAAATAAGATAAACATGATAGTGTAGTCCACAGAAGGTGAATATACTAGAAACCTGATACCGTACTCTAGACCACAGAGGGTTAATACTTGCGATAGTCTAGTCAACAGACGGTTAATAAATGAGAAATATGATACTCTAGACATCAAAAGGTTAATATAAAAGAAATATAATAGTCTAGTCCACATAGTGGTAATATTTAAGACACGTGATACTATTGACTCTCTGGACCTCAGAGGGTTAATACACGTAATACTCTAGCCTATAGAGGGTTAATAAAAAACATTTATGACGATCTAAGGCATCAGTAGGTTAAAATAAAATAAACATGATAGTGTAGTCCATAAAGGGTTAACTCTCAGGCCAAGTCAGGGATGAGGGGCTGGTTGCACACTAGGTAAACCTCCTCTCTCAGGAGGGATGAGGGGCCCACTGCAAACTGGCTATACCTCATCCTTGGAAGGGATGAAGGGCTCGCTGCACACTTGGCAAACTTCATCTGACAGGAGGGATGAGGGGCTCACTGCACACTCGGTAAACATCCTCTCTCAAGAGGGATGAAGGGCCCACTGTACACAAGGTAAACTACCTCTCTCAGTAGGGATGAGGGGCCCACTGCACATCAGGTGAACCTCATCTCTCAGGAGGGATGAGGGGCCCACTGCACATTCAGTGAACCTCCTCTCTCAAGAGAGATGAAGGGCCCACTGCATACTAGGTAAACCTCCTCTCTCAGGAGGGATGAGGGGCTCACTGCACACTCAGTAAACATCCTTTCTCAAGAGGGATGAAGGGCCCACTGCACACTAGGTAAACTACCTCTCTCAGTAGGGATGAGGGGCCCACTGCACATTAGGTGAACCTCATCTCTCAGGAGGGATGAGGGGCTCACTGCACATTCGGTAAACCTCCTCTCTCAAGAGGGATGCAGGGCCCACTGCACACTAGTTAAACTTCCTCTCTCATGAGGGACGAGGGGCCCACTGCACATTCGGTAAACCTCCTCTCTCAAGAGAGATGAAGGGCCCACTGCACACTAGGTAAACCTCCTCTCTCAGTAGGGATGAGGGGCTCACTGCACATTAGGTGAACCTCATCTCTCAGGAGGGATGAGGGGCCCACTGCACATTCGGTAAACCTCCTCTCTCAAGAGAGATGAAGGGCCCACTGCACACTAGGTAAACCTCCTCTCTCAGTAGGGATGAGGGGCTCACTGCACATTAGGTGAACCTCATCTCTCAGGAGGGATGAGGGGCCCACTGCACATTCGGTAAACCTCCTCTCTCAAGAGAGATGAAGGGCCCACTGCACACTAGGTAAACCTCCTCTCTCAGGAGGGATGAGGGGCTCACTGCACACTCGGTAAACAACCTCTCTCAAGAGGGATGAAGGGCCCACTGCACACTAGGTAAACTACCTCTCTCAGTAGAAATGAGGGGCCCACTGCACACTCGGTAAACCTCCTCTCTCAGGAGAGATGAGGGGCCCACTGCACACCAGGTAAACTTCCTTTCTCAGGAGGGATGAGGGGGCCCACTGCACACTCGGTAAACCTCCTCTTAAGAGGGATGAGGGGCCCACTGCACACTAGGTAAACCTCCTCTTTCAGGAGGGATGAGGGGCCCACTGCACACTAGGTAAACTTCCTCTCTCAGGAGGGATGAGGGGCCCACTGCACACTAGGTAAACCTCCTTTCTCAGGAGGGATGAGGGGCCCACTGCACACTGGGTAAACCTCCTCTCTCAGGAGGGATGAGGGGCCCACTGCACACTGGGTAAACCTCCTCTCTCAAGAGGGATGAAGGGCCTACTGCACACTGGGTAAACCTCCTCTCTCAGGAGGGATGAGGGGCCCACTGCACACTAGGTAAACCTCATCTCTTAGGAGGGATGAGGGGCCCACTGCACACTGGGTAAACCTCCTCTCTCAAGAGAGATGAAGGGCCCACTGCACACTGGTAAACTTCATCTCTTAGGGATGAGGGGCTGGTTGCACACTAGGTAAACTTCATCTTTCAGGTTCAGTCAGGGATGAGGGGCCACTGCACACTGGCTAAACCTCATCCTTATGATGGATGAGGGGCTGGTTGCACACTGGGTAAGCCTCATCTTTCAGGGAAAGTTAGGGATGAGGGGCCCACTGCACACTGTGTATACCTCATCTGTTAGCCTTAGGCAGTGTCAGGGATGAGGGGCTCACTGCACACTGGCTAAACCTCATCCTTAGAAGGGATGAGGGGCTCGCCGCACACTGGGTAAACCTCATCTCTCAGGAGGGATGAGGGGCTCACTGCACACTGGCTATACCTCATCCTTGGAAGGGATGAAGGGCTCGCTGCACACTTGGCAAACTTCATCTGTCAGGGATTAGGTGATACTAGTACAATGAATGCTCCCAACGTCACCTGGCCCCGGGGATGATGTATGTGCCAGATGGAACATACTCCACTCATCGATGTAGTTGCTTTTGGAATGGACTTGTATGAATATTGTGGGTCGTATTGTGATTGGTATGTCTGAGCCACTTCCGGTTTGATAAAAATATACTTACGGGTCAATTGGGAATAGGGAGCATAGATTATTTCAATCTCCTATGTTTCTGGGGGAGTTTTCGCGCAGTTCTGGGGATTTTTTTCACGCACAGCATTGTGTAACAGCGTGGAGACCCATGTTGCATATATTTTTCATTTAGTTTGTTTCCAAATGGATTTGTGATTCCTTCTGGCACATGTCTGTTTTTATTTCAACCTGATACAACAAGGTGCAAAAAAATTATTTAAAAATGTAATTTTACTGATTTTGAGTTTTAGAAGCCAAAAAAATCGTCATTTTCTGGGACTTAAAATAAAAAGGAACTATTTTAATGGCAGATGAAAAAAAAAGTTTGCTGCAAAACGACGCGATTTTTATATACGCTGCATTAAAACACCAAGTCAACGACCGAAAATCAAAACAAGAATGTCAGAATAAAAATTTACAAAACCCTTTAGGAACTAACGTTAGGGCAGAGGTGCGCGAAAATATACCCTGCGCGAAAATACCCTCCCCACCCTACTAAATATAATTTTACGAAATTCTCAGGGATAGCCTCTACCTTACTGTGTGGTCAGTCTAGTCTAGCCTAGGCCCCAGGGCCTAGCCCTAAGCCCTATTATTATGATTCTGTTGAATAATGATTTTTAAAAAATGTCAAGAACATCGGTTGATAATTGACGGGGAAATCAACGAAAAACATGCGCTACTGGTTAGTTGTCACTTGTGGCCTAGGCTAAGGTATAACTATTTAAGTAAGTGAACTATAAACTGGCATTCCCCCACATGAGTCATTGGCATTAAAAGACGCATGCCAACACACACCACCGCATACCAACGCATACCAGCATATACCAACGCATGCCACCCAATGCAACAATTTCGGGTATCTATATGTTATCATCAGCTCAAATATTATTCTATAAAGCTATATATTGATAATATCGATACAATCAGCCAAACGACCAAAATCCCCAGTTTTTATGTCCTTAACCGCATAGCCATAGGTAGGCCTACTATACAGTATAGTAGGCACTAATCAGACTAATGAATGTTGGGCGACACCTTAAATACGCAGACTCAAGATGTTGGGTCAATGTTGTTTTAGCGGTGGTCCACCGTCTAAGGCGTTGGATCAACGCAAAGCCAACATTGATTAAACGTCTTGTGTCTGCTGGGATATGTATGATGATGGTATGAACATGGGACACACCAGTACTTATCATAAATATCTTCGATTTATGACAATTCGCACAGTGAATTAGAATTATTCAATACAGTAGGAACACTAGCTTACTGGTACTCGTGTATTCACCAATACTTATATGTGCACCGTTAGAGTTAATATTAATTTTGTCAAGTTATGAATTTTTTAAATAAGCTATAAATGTAGGAAATAAACTGCACATATGTTGATGTATAGGCACAAAACATCAGATGATGGTATGAACATTAGTCACACGACATAACCGCTGAATTAAGTTAATTTCATTGAATAATTAAATTATTGAGATAAAATCAAGTATTGAGATAAAATCAAGTAAAAAATGAAGTACAGTAGATCCTGTCATCAACGACCCTGCCATCAACGACAATTTTGTCTCGAACGACTATTTTTCTTGCACGGAACGTTTTTCTATAGTTAACGACCTGTGATCAACGACTTTCTGTCTAACGCGACTTGCGATCACAAATATCTGGCAGAAGGTCATTATATTACTTGTGTCGAACGACCTCAACTTTTTTCGTCATACGACTTTTGGAAACATTCATGAGCAAACCACTGCATGTCAGATCTGACTGTGTGGATATCATGGTTTAACAGAGAGGTATAACGCTGGAAGATCAGGCTGTTGTCGCAAGAGGACCATCTACCTCAGACCATCGATGTTACTGCACAGCAATATCACCTCGCGTCGGTAGGAAATCATCCAACCCTTCATGTCCAATGATCAACTAAAGATATGCCCTATAACATACATATAAGTCAATTTAATGCTCGCATTTATCAAAAAGTATTTAAAATTGTTTATTTTGCATAGCGCTAATTAAGCATGTTCTAAAATACAATCGTATTAAATTGTTCAGGGAATGTAATAAGAAGATACGCCATGATTAATTATACAAATAACATTGTCTGTAGCACACTAAATGTTACACTGCTCATCCTAGACACTGCTACTTCGCATGTTAAAATGTGCAGATGGTTGACGTCATATGTCCTCCGCTCTCAATTTCAAGTATTGTAGTAAGCTTGTGATTGGCCGGCTGTCTTGCTAAAAGTACCCTGATCGGCTGGCGAGAATATTATGGTGGGGGAAGGGTGAGTGTAGACAGACACCTGTGTGGAGCCCAGCCAACGCGATGATTCGACCCAATGCTGTTTCACTATTGGCCCACTGCCAACTGCGCTGGACCAACATTGAAACAACATCGGGTCAAGTCTTCATGTTTGCTGGGAGAGCTGTCCGCATTATGATACACGCGTACCGTCTGTGTCTGGTTGGAACAGGCTGCACAGTGCTCTGTGTAACTAAATGTCAAGTGCTATTCAGTTGTGTGTTGTCTGGCAGACAGAGCGGCGGCGTCATAATTACGCTATACACAGCCTGTCAGTCAACAGTACACCCCTCTCATTGGGTCGATGGCTTATGTTCACTGGGTGACTATACAGCTGGCACGAGACGTTGATGCAGAGTTGGACAACATTAGAACCACATCGCGTCGGGACATAAATAATCCCCCAGTCACTTTAATATAATACACTGCCTTAATGAGCCGTCCACGCGTGTTTATTCACACATAGCGAACGTCCTATATGAGCGTGGTCCGGCCACATATACCCAGCAGACACGAGACGTTGATTCAATGGTGGATTACCGTTGGTCCAGCGTCGTAGATGGTGGACCAACGTTAAATCAGCAGATTTAACACATTATGTCTGCTGGGACGGGGACAGTACATACGTCTTAGTGTGGTCATAATGCTCCTGTTAGTGTAAAGACACATGTGTATTATTCATCAGTAATGAATAACTGTTCCCTTTTTATTTCACCAGTTATTTTTTTGTTCCATCTGTCCTATAGTGAAACATTAAATGTTAATATACATCGCCTCATGCCTGTAAAGGGTCAGAAGCTACCTGGGCTTATATAACGTGTGCTCTGTTAGCGTGATTAGCGTAGCTAGCGGCCATTCTGAAAAACACTGTCATAATCAGTGATATTAGAACAGGCATTGGAATGTTGCCGCAACCACGTGCTTTGATCCACAATGATTACCAGTCAATGGTGAGTGAATGTCGCCGTCATTAGCCCGACATTGAACCAGCCGCCGCACCCGCAAATTTTACAGCAAAAACTCATTCCTGTGACCAGCGACTTTCTGTCACCAACGACTTTTTTGTCTGGCAGAAGCAAGGTCGTTGGTGACAGGATCTACTGTACATGCAAAACAAAAACACTTTGCCATAAAAAAACACATTTCTGAATTCTATATTCAGAGATGTCGATTTAACATAGCTGAACTTCGTCCCAGTGCAAATTAAAATGTCTACGGGCTTCCCAAATGAATAAGTTTCGGAGTTTGTGTGCGATCATAATATAATATGTCATTATTTTCAGTAATGAGTAGGTTTCCTGGTAGATTTAATAAATTTTAGATGGATTTTTTCCAGATCGTTAACGTCATCGTTTGTGTACCATATATCACTTCCATATTCTAGTATGGGCAATTTTTGACAATCAAATGCCTTGAACGCAATAGTGGGTGACGATTTACCGACCACAGGACGGGACTGTTTACGTAGAGAAAAAATTTATTTCCCAGCTTAGGAAGCAAGATGAGAAAAAGTTTCTTTTAACACGTTATTAGCAGACTTGGTGCTATACACCACACCCAGGTATTTATATTGTTCAGCTTTTTCTATAATGTTATCACCATAGTGGAAGCTTCTGCGTACTTTTGTGTAACGTTCATTAAAGACTAGAACTTTTGCTTTAGGAATGCTTACTATGATATGACAAAGGGAAGCATATAAATACACAGCAGTTAGCTGTTTTTGTAATCCCTCGGCAGATTCTGAAAAAAGGACAAGGTCATCTGCAAATAACAGATATACCATTAGTAAGGTGTCCACAGGGATACCGTGATCTTGGTCAAACGCTGCGAATATGTCTTGTAAAAATTCCGTGAATAGTTTGTAGACCCCATATTCGCTTTTTAATATGTCACTGATACGCGAGTCCCATTTTACACGACACTCTGCTTTAGAGAACATGCTTCTTATTACGTTTAGCAAATTGCCGTCTATTTCCCTGTTCAATAATTTGAATATAGTCAAATGCTTTTGTGAAATTAACAAAGCATGTATACAGGGGTTTAAAAAGACACCTTTGTTTATCTATGATGGAACATAGTATGAATATATTGTCCGTAGTTCGCGAATTGCTTTTAAAACCAGCTTGATAGGGATCAATATCATTACACACTTCGTTTTTAAATGAGAGTCTGTTATAAGGTATAGATTCAAATAGTTTCCCAATACACGGCATGACTGACATTTCCCTTGTAATTATCTGGGACACCATGATCCCCCTTTTTGTAGACAGGGTGGATTATACCGCTAGCCCATCTCGATGGATATTCCCCATTGGTAAGAATGGTATTGAACAGCAATTCTAATGCTGGCAATAGTTCATTACATCCATATTTGTAAACTTCGGCAGAAATACCATCTACACCCGCTGCTTTCTTGCATTTCAACTTTTGAATAGCCTTTTTAATTTCTTCTGCGGTTATGGGACTGTATAGGAACTGTGTCGTATTGAATTTATCGTGCTCTACATTATGTTGAAATAACGTAACTTGCTTTATAATATTATTCATGTGTTCATAATCAAAATGTTATACAGATGTTTGTGTTCGCTGGGGTGTTGGTAATAGGTGTTACTGCTCCTGTCGGTCTTGATTCAACAACAAGTCTCATGGTTGAGAATAAGATATGTCATCACTGCTATTGAGTAACAATCACACCTCTTCATCAATGAAGAAGATTAAAAATTGGCTACGCAAAATCACAAGGTTCCACAAAATTAACTGTGACTGGGCAATTCGTGCAGACTGTTTCTGCATGGGTCTGTCCATAACGATGTCAGCTGTAAATCTCTCAGTTCAATTCTGGGTTTTAACCTTTTAACCTCTTCACTTACAGGCCGAAGTGCATACCAGGATCCACGGATCCTGGTATAACTATAGTAAATCCGACGGAAATTTCCGTCATGTATGGTTACATACATTGACGAATGACGACGGAAATTTCCGTCATGTATGGTAGTGAAGGGGTTAATTCTTGAACTGTATCAATGTTTGCAAGGAAATTGAGGAAAAAGTAATGTAAAAAAAAAAATAATAAAACAAAATAATTTTCCTACCAGCCCTGAATATATTTTGGAAAACAAATAAAATAAATATAAAAATAAAATAAAGTTGCTACCTACCCAGGCCTTCAGATTTGGTGTGAGTGATTGCTCACGCACACCATAACTCACGCAAGTATTAAGTCACATGAGCGAAATACAGCTCACCTCATGTGTTGTCAGTTTTTTTTTAAGTGTAAATTTATAGTGTTCTTTTCAATTTTTCATCAACCAGTTAGCATTGCATTTAGTGAGTGATCACTCGCCTCACCACTTTGAGGTGAGCATTTTTTCACTCGCCACCGATTTTCAAATCTGAAGGCCTGCCTATCCTGTTCTTTTTTCACAACCAGTCCGAAACCAACAATTATTTCTTTTAGGCCTTACAGCATGAAAACGCAAATTCATATTTTTTTGAATTGTGATTGTACAGACATGTAATAAATATCACCAAAAAGCATATTTATTTCGAAAAAAAATGATATAAATTACATCATAATAGCATGCAAACGCGCAAAGTTTTTTATTAGGAAAGAAATGCAGGACGTAGCCTAATGGCTTTAAACTTAATGCCGCCAACAATGGTTTTAATTATTCAAATAGTAATACTATAGGCCTATGGAATTCAGTTATGCTATAATTTTTTTATAATTATTTATATATATAGCTTTGTTGTATGTTAATTGAAATTTCATCATGTTTCATTCACATTTTCATGTTTCTACTATTATTCTATACAAGTAACAAGTATATATAAGTGAGTAGACAAAGCCTTATAAATAAACAACCAATAAATACACATAATGCAGTCGATGACATTTTGCATGTTTTGCGAGCGATTCCTTTGAAAAGGTGTGTACCTTTCATGTTGTCGGCTCGCCAAGGGTGTGTTTACACATGGCGTGACGGTGAGACAATTAGCGGCATCACTTCAACACAATAAGGGTCAAGCATGACACCTTCTGCGTCCTACAATTCAGAGAGTTAGTAGGCCTATCTATGTGTGGGACAAAATTAATAATTGTGTCTTATGCTGATTTCAACTGGCACAATTTAGTAATAAATAAATCTGACCTAATTTTATTCACTTATAATATATAATATAGCTATACGTTTCTGTTATAAATCATGACGCATGCAGTCTTTTCAGTAGTGTACGACACACATAATAATTGTCATTTATATTTATCACGAATAAAAAAAAATCAAATTGTTTATTTCTATAGACACTCTGGTATATTGTAGCGACTTACATCATGTCTGACCAAAAGTACAATTTTAAAATATATCGAACGGTTCCCGTTAACCAAAGGTAATAACCTGTTACTCAATTAATATTAATGGTTTTGTAACATTTTTTGTATGTTTTCAACTCGAAAGTCAAATAAAAATAAATAAATTCCCCTACTGGTGAGCATGGTAAAGTCATGTCAGCACCTGTGATTAGCTCCCAGGTAGCTACACAACTATGCCCACCCATCAGTTCCGTGTAAATTAAGTTTATTTACTTAGCATTATGATTTATTTAGCATTATGTACAATGGAAACAAATCTAGGACTACATATATACAAGTTGTTCAATTGATATGATTTATTGGTCCAGTAATTCATTTTTCTCACCATGGATAGATAGATAGACAAAATAATTCTAGTCAGGTAATTTTAAAAACATAGTTCAACATAAGAATTGTCGGATTTGTTAAGACTTATCAGCGATGAAAGGGTTACAGCTCTGAGCCACCTATCCAGCTAAGTGCACGTGGGTGACACCAAGTGTGGGAAATATAAACTACGCCCATTGATAATACATTGCAATGCATAGCGCTCATTGACTGACTTTAAAATGCCGAATTAGGCAAGTTAATATAATTAATATTTGTATACAAAATTTTGTAGACTACATACACTCCGTAGGATGTACTATAGTCAGATTCACATTAAATTCATCAACCAGGATTATTGAATTTCGCGGATGTCTCGGTCAATTCTCAACCAATTTTGTTGAAATTTTACACACACTATTTTCCATTCATGTCGTGTCTACCCTGAAAGTTTCGCGAAGTTTGGATAAGCATTGTGGAAGTTAGACCATTTGACATATGTAATAAAATTCTGAGACGGAGCTATAGTAAAAGTCACTTTAAAATTGTCACTTTTGCGTTGCTTGTTTTCGCTCATTGCTCAAGCAATTTTCATCCGATTTTCATGAAATTTGACAAGAGCTAGTTTCTAGTCTTACGGCACCTGCCCTGAAAATTTCAGGAAAAAATATTATGTCGTTCAATAGTTAGACCATTTGACATGTAGTTTTTGCGATTATGACGCTCCTCCATAAACCCATTGCGAGCTATCAGCTTCACTCACGAAATTCCACTACATGTCAAATGGTCTAACCTTTGAAATACTTATTCAAATTTCACGAAATTTTTAGGGTAGGCGCCGGAATAGTTGAAAAGAGTGCTTGCGAAATTTCATGGAAATTGATTTAGAATTGACTTGAGTAATCAGCGGAAAACACCCAACGCTGGTGGAAGTTGACTGCAACTAGGCCTAGTATAATGGGTTCATAGAAGGCAACATTTGTATTTATTTACTAGGCCCTAGGGGCCGACATGTCAAATGGTCTAACTTCTTAAATACTTATGAAAACTTCGCGAAACTTTCAGGGCAGTCACAACATGAATGGGACATAGTCATAGTGTATGTAAAATTTCATAAAAAATGGTTAAGAATTGACTGAGAAATCAGCGAAATTCTATCAAATGTATAGTTCCTCTATCATCTACTCCGTCTTTTCGTTGGTATGCACTGCATGGTATGCCTACCGCCCATTTATAATACATTGACGGACTTTAAAATGTCGAGTTCGGAAGTTATAATTATTTTTTTGTCACATAATTTGACTCAATCATCAATGACAATGGGAATGACCGGTAGGACTTTATACCCCAACCGAACCAAACCTACCCAAACCGACTTGAATCAACCCAAACGGCCGATATACATTAATTATATTCAATGAAGTGATTTTATTTGCGCTATTGTTGTACAGTATGCTATATTTTATCATTTCTGTCCGAAAATGGTACAAAACAGCGGATTAAAATACACTATTTTGCCTGAATATAATACTCAACCGGGAATCGACTGACGGCTATAAGCCAGATGCCTACAGCATTACCGCTCACCAGGTGGTGTCGTGGTGGGTTCAGTTTTCTTCTGCATCAAATGACACTGCCGTGTAGGTATTTTGTTGGAGAAATGATAGGGTAACGTTAGTAGCCTAGGTTTACAAAAAGAAAACGACAATTTTAATTAGCTTTATAACTTTACAAGCAATTAATATAATTTAGTGTTCCTAATTAAGCCCTAGAAAGTGCATACCTAACCTAGCGATTGTAAATTGCATTTACTGATCTCTGCTATAGCTGACAAAAGTGTGACTCCTGCCAAGTTCTGCTGAGTTGCGTCTGGCTCTTGCAATTGCCAATAGGTGTGAAAAGCAACACACGTGTGACTTAAGATCGCGACTCCTATCACCACTTGTGAGCTGAGATCCCGAATCGCTTCTGGGCTGAGATCAATTGCATTCCTAAGTGTCTTACCCTCTATTGATTAAATATTACGGAAAATTAAAGACAGGTTTAGAAAAGAAGATATTGTGAACAATAGTGCAATAGTTGCACCTGAAAACGGAGGGAAGAAACCTGCACAAACAAAGACAAAACAATCTACAAAAACAACAACAGTCATCAAGAAACTAAAAATATAGATATTGCAATTGTTCATAATAGTACAATCATTCATTGACATTGATTGGTTATTTATTGTAATATAGTCTATATATATTTTTCTGTATCATAAACGAACTGCTGCAATGACATCGAGCATACCAATAGCCTACATTGTGCAATATATCAATTGATACATTACAACTAATATATTATAATATTATGCCTTGATAATAAATAATTGAATATACATGTTATACATAATAATATTATGGGTGTTTTCTTCTGGGTGTTTTCTGCTAACTTCACTTCACCTGGTGACTGTCAGTTAATGACTCTCGTTTCTCGGTTGGGTGTTTGGTTTGACCAAGATTCAATCTAATTTAAATACGTTTCTACATATCTTGTCTTTAATTTCGGATATATCTGACACAATATATCATAAAGTACGATAATGAGATCAATAAAAGCACAGTACTATTGAATATAATTAACGTTATTGCTATTATTTCGGGCCGGTTGGGTTGATTCAAGTTGGTTTGGGTTGGTTTGAGTCGGTTGGGGTATAAAGTCCTACCCGGAATGACTGTTGTCGTGTTGAGCTTTAAATTGAGGAATGCCGGATCGGCGAATATCGGAATACCAATGCATGGTGCACGGTGGAAAAATACAACCTTTAAATGTCCCTTCAACTTAAATCAACAGAACGAACCCTAAACTTGAATAAATATCACAAGTGCAAATGTAGATCAGTAAATAACGTAAAACATGACGATTTAATTCAGAGCATGTTCCGTGAGACTTGAAGATTGTTTACATCCGCCATACTTGACGTCTGGAGGTTAATGCGAGACGTGTAAATGTAGAACAACCACATGTTCTAGGGTTGGGCTTCATCAGTTTTGATGGGAGTGCTGGTCATTGGTCCAACAATGATAATTGGCCTGCTATTTGGTCCATTTCTGTCATATTAGAGAGGGGTGACATAAGGGGGTTTGATGGGGTATTACCCCACCAACCCCTATATTACCCCCATAACCTTTCAGGGGTTGTTTCGTGTAGGGGAGGACGGGGCATGTTCGAACCCTTAAGACATAATGCATAGCTGTTCACTAGATTTTTACCTAAATCACTCATTATTCCATACATATAGTGCTTCCACATGTATGACGCCCCACTAAAATTTATAGTTAGGTGTCTTGTATATTTTGAAAAATATACACAAAATGTGATTACAACCAGAATGGTCGGACATGCCCCGCCTCTGGGGCATGTCCGACCAGTACCGTTCGACCATGCCCCGGTTATTAAAGTGCAATACAACAATGACAATAATTGACAATCCTTTGTATCTTATTATTGCATTTTGCATAAATAGCAACAGTGTGATGTTGCCCTTCACAAGGTACCCTGCAAACAATGTACGTAACGTTCATTAAGGTCCCATTTTCGTCATTCATGGATGAAGGTAACGAGGACGTGCTAAGGACGTAGTCATAGTAACCCTAACGTCCCCAGAACGTTCTAATAACGTTACATTTATGCTTTACGTCCTAAGGACGTAAATGGGAGTTCACAGAGTTACGTCCTAAGTACGAATGCTGTACGTTGTGGGGACGTTATTACAACGTGAAATTGTTTGCAGGGTAGCAGCACATTGTCAGTCTCCCATAACGTTGCCAGCAGTGGGCAATGGAAGTTTGTCCATCAGGCCACCTGCACACCACTGGCGGCATTTATCACGGTTATCCACCAACCGCCGGGTTACCAGACAAAACAGCATGTGTTGTATGAAAAAGTGTGATAATGTGTGGCTGAGTGAGTGCCAGCATGTAAGGGTGAGTGTGGACATGTGTGAAGAAGATAAACTATGCTGCAATTATGACCATTGGTTGAGAGGCTACTTCGGGGCATGTTCACACCCTTTCCGGGGCATGTTCAAACGCGTTTGAACGTGCCCCGAAATGTCATTTCAGCTTCAACCCCAATTATTGCCCGTACCACTTGTGATGGTTCAAAAATCTTTCCCTGTATGTTGTATACCTCTGTGTTCTATTTATAGAACAACAAATGGTCACTTAACTACTAAAACTGTAGTTCACACAGTATTTAGAAAAAATAACCTAAATAACATAAAATGAGACGAAAATCACATATTTGAATCGAGAGCAAAACAAAAAACTGTAGCTGATGAATTTCGGGAGAAACAGTGACTTAGGGGAGAGATAAATCATGAATTATATTTCTAATTCACCAGGTGGCCCTCAATTCTGAATTACCAGCAGGGTGCGAACGTGCCCCGGTGTTCGAACATGCCCCGTCCTCCCCTACCTCTCTGTTTGGTTCTAGGTGGCTTACAACCATTGTAGATATGTCAAGTGGACATAATGCGAGCAAAAACTACAAAAATAGCTGTTTTAACCAATTTGAGCTGATTTGACCTTGCTGTGACCTTGAGATGACCTTGCCATGACCTTAGGGTGGCACCTCCATGAAGCACAATCCCAACCCATGTCACCATATGTACTAGTGCTGGGCTTCATCAGCTTTAATGGGAGTGCCGGTCATTCGTCCAAAAATGACAATGTGCCTGTTATTTGGTCCTTTTCTGCCATATCAGAGAGGGGTAACATAAGGGTGATTTGGTTAGGGAATTACCCCTACAAACCCTATATGACCCCCAGAACCTTTTGGGATGTGTTTGGTGTACCCCTGTGTTAGGGTTAGGCTAGATGGGTTTCAAACATCATAGACATTTCATAGACATTTCAAATGAACAAAATTGGACCAATGACTTCCAAAATAAACAATTTTTTCCGAATTTGAGCTGATTTGACCTTGTTGTGACATTGAGATGACCTTGCCATGACCTTGGGGTAGCACCCCCATGAAGCCCAACCCCAACCCATGTCACCATATATACTAGGGTTTGGCTTCATCAGCTTTGAAGGGAGGGCTGACCATTGGTTTAAATATGCATTTTTATTCTATTTTGGACAAAATCCCTTGCCAGTGATACAATGCATATTTCACATTCTCAATCCTCGAAACCCTTGTTGATGAATTCAATGTGAATCTGACTAAATCGCGTCTCAGTGATGATTAATGTCACGTGCTCCGTCATGCATGTCATGTGTTCATCGCGACTTCCGTCAATAAAGCTATAAAATTTAATTGGTATACTTAATTACTTTCAATATCATGGTTAAGCCATCGGCATGATCTAGGCAAGTGGTAAGTGGAAAATAAAAAATGTCTTCTGACAGAATGTTTAGTCAGTAGAGTCTAACTATTACCACAATTAACCTCAACTGTGCACTACAATACATTACGTAACATACCGGTCGTGATAAACAGCTAGCCTATAAGTTCCTGGCCCGCGAGCGAGGGCCTAGAATCAAGCCATACGTAAGTCAACATTTTCATATCATGACTTGCATTTTTCACATACTGATCTAAGGCACCAGCGCGCAAATCTCCGCGCTGGTCAAAAACAAACGGCGATTACGACGCTGTTTTGACAGTAAAAATCTGTTGAAGTAAAAAAATAAGTTGTTGGAGGCACAGAAGTTAAATGCCTTCGTTTCGTTGACAAATCTTGAGTATTTTTTAAATCACGCTAGTGACAATAATGTCAACAAACAGTACTAAACACTAACTCGTAACGCTAGGCCCTAACTGTGAACGCAAACTGTGCATTAGCAACAACTGAAATCATTTCAATTAACTTCAAAAATATTTTTATTTCAACCATGATCATAAAATGGTAGTCTATAATTTTTATTACATTTCATTGATAGGCTATAGGCCTACATATGAATGCCAGTCGTTTCGGCCCCTTTCCTGTTCGGCCCCTTACTCGTTCGGCCTCTTACCAGCTCGGCCCCCTAGTATACATGTCAGGTCAGCAGGGGCGGATCCAGAAAAAAGTTTGACAGGGTCACAGTGTGCTTAAAAGCGCGGTGCAATTAAGGGGTCTAGGGGCATGCCCCTTCCCCCCCCCCCCCCACAGGAACGTTTTGTAAAATTGTAATTTAGATCCCCTTAGATAAGGGGTTTAGTCCAATAATTCTATACAATATTAACATAACATAAGTTGGAAATTTTTGTATATGTTCCCTATTGACTCCAAACTTAGTGTTCGTGCGTGTGCATAATCATGATAATAGCATATATACTTATTTTTTCAAAGCAGAGTTCGTGCATTTTCAACACTTTTTGTTAAAGGATCATGCAGATTGACGAGATAGACAAATACAACAAACTTATTGGCCTATTTATTCATATCAATACACATAATCTTGATCATCAATCACTAATAAGTAGGCCTATGTTTATTATGTTCATGGGTTTTTCCCCTGCTAATATGTCTATCAATGGTCATGATGTAATGAACGTGTAAAAACGGCCAATCCATTTGATAGGATCCTTGATGATGGGTCATTCTGGAAGACACCTTGTTAATTTGAGCCAACAACTCTATAGATGACCACTTCTTTTCAAATGTTGCTCAATTAGACATTTATATACCTTTATAGAGATATGTATTATGACGCAATATGGGTGATGTTAAAACGCTATAAGGGAGTCTATTAACATTTATGATAAATCAGTAAAAAAAGAGGTGGAAAAACGAGGGGGTTTTTAACTGTGGCCTCAATTATGCGTTTTCGTGCTATTTACTCTAATGATAATTTTTCAAAATATATAGGCCCCTATGCTAAAATCTTAGACCTGTGATAACAAACATGTAATATGATGAATTGGATGTATGGCCAATTCAGCAAGCTTAACAGTGTGTCCAATATAAGCCTACCCATTTTTTATGTCAAATTTAGCAAGATAATTGTAGTTTGTGTTTATTGTTTAAGTTATTTTTCAAGGGAGTGGTGGTCTTTAGAGCCATTAAATTTGAAGTATATCTGAATAAAAAAACTACATTAGAAAAAGTTTCAATGCTAAATAATAACTATTTTGTGTAAAAAATACTTTCATAAGCTAATTATATTTTTTAACTGACGATAATACAATTTTGACAAACATAGTGTAAACTATTGACCTGTAGTCATAGTAATAATAGTTTCAGAATTCTGTTAAATTAATCATGTTAATTGAGTTGAGCAATGTGTTCTGTTGGCTGAATGCATATTATACTTTTCAACCTTGACTAGATCTGTAGGGGACAACAAATTTAACTTTATGACACACTATACCCACCTCTCCCCTATGTATTATGACGCAATATCGTTCACATTCAATAGTTATAACGTCAATGGCAGCCTTCCCTCTGTTTCGTCTTGTCCATCTTCCCCTACTATTGGCTAAGACTGTGTGCCTTAGGATGATAGATAATCCAGACCTGGCATTACATCATTGGAACAGTAACACACGCATGGTCTAAACAGCTAAATGGAGTCATGCATTTCCCTGCAACATACATGCCATCATCATGATCTGTGTTCAGGCTCATAGATCACAGAAGTTACAGGGGCGCAAATAGGCCCTATGATGGGAATGTAAAATCTTGCAAGTGGAAATAGTAGGACATGTAGGACCTACTGATATTTGATTATGAATGGTAAAGTATGACCGGGTCACGTGACCCGAGTGACCCGGCCTGGATCCGCCCCTGGTCAGAGGTGTCGTGGGTGACATGGCATGTTGACCTGCTCGCCCCCCCACCAACGATCACCTGCCCAGCCCTGTGTTATCCCAGCAAACACAAAACATTTGTATAACATTTATACACTGTCGGCCCAACGTCTTTGACGTTGGTCCAACATTGTATAAAATCATACAAATGTTTTGTGTTCACTGGGATGAGCCTGTGAGTGTGAGTTCCAGGTGCGCTAATAGTAGGCCTAATATACAAGCTGTCCAGCACGCTCTAGCCTCTTGTAAGCTGGTAAGTGAGATCAGCGATAGCCTGTTCGCCCCTCAGTCCAGCCCTGTGTGTTAGTGCGCTAAGCTGTCTGGCACACTCTTGTTAACCTGTTTGGCCCCCTTATTAAAATATTAAAATATCTAAAACATTGTCGTAGATCTAGTGTTGTCAATTATAAGTAGCACAATTATTCATAGTGATGATCAATATGTGAAATATTTAAATACAATAGGCTCTATATGTAAATCAGCAGACAAAGTGTCATGCGGCACTTAGGCCTATGTGTATAGATGACGAAAATCGCAACTGGCAACTGAGAGTCTGGCGTTATGCAAGGTAGGTCTAATTTACTGACAACTAATCATGTTGTATAAAGCTAGCTATTGACGATTCAGAGTCGGTACCGGTATTTTGCATGAGTAAAATCGGCCGGGCATTGATTAAATTATGTGTATGTCTTTTTTTTTTTTTTATTTGAGCATATTAGAAAAAAATAATAAATACATCAATATGAAATTGTCCCAGCATTGGGTCAACGTATCGTGTTTGCTGGGATATACCTTACACGATACACTGACACATTGTCGGCTTAATGTTGGCCCAGTTTCGCAGACTATGGTCCGCCATTGAACCAGCATTGGGTCAGTGTATCGTGTTGACTGTTAGGGTAGGGCAATACCATGTGAGATTTCAACTAATATTTCAATATAGATCTTAAATATAACATTATTTTTATATAGACTTATGTTAAATTAAACACTTTGTTAAAATTATATAGTCACCGACTTGTTCTTCACTTCATCCGTGTTACTCAGACATGCATAGATATATATACAGTTGACATATATAGACATGCGTAGACATGTATAATCAATTACTACAGAGCAGTTTGACACAAGTTGGATTGTGAAGGGAGTCGCACCTCGGAGAGCAGTAGGCCAACCCTGTACAGATGACACAAGTTGAGTTGTTAACAGAGCGATACCTCAGAGAAGGTGAGTGATACTACGAGCAGATATTGTGAAGGCCGGAGTGAAAGCTTGGAGTGAAACTGTGAGTGATAGATTGGTAAGCTGTGAACTCGCTTACCAATAAAAACTGGGTACCTCAACTCAATATAATTTTTATAATATAAATGTAAGAAAGAGCGGAAATATATTTAAAATTAGTTGTTTCAAAATATATGAAATGATAATAATCGCGGCAATGTCTACACACGCGATAATCTGATCGTGCTTAAAGGTGAAATGCTTCATTCGTTTACAAATTGTTAATTATTGTATAATTTTAAAGGATTCATAGTTAAGTAAATATGTTTAAGGCCTATATAAAGGCTCATAATATTATATCAGTTCTAGTTTCCAACGCGATAGACCTGTTCATCATAGGGGGCCGAACGGGTAGAATGTACGTAGGGGCCTACTTGGGGGCCGAACAGGCAATGCTTGGGAGCCAAACGTAAGGATAGAAATGTTAAATTCGTGGTACAAAGAATCAATAATATAACAGTAAATTGAACTAACATTGGAAGGGCTGTTCTAAAACTTCACGACGTTTCGACTCACTTGCTACGGCATTTTTTCTGTAATTTCTGGACTTTCTGATTTGTTCTAGATTGTTCTAGGGCTGGGGCTGAACATAATTTTAATGATTAGGTTATATGTTAGTCCCGCTTTCCATGTAAGCAGAAACGTGCGCGAGTACACGCGCGAGGACACGCGCACAGACATTAAACTAGTGCGAGTGTTTCCATGCTAGCGCGTTTCAGCGAGCATGTTGGGGGTTCCAGTGGAATTCCACATGGCGTGACGTCATTCCCGCAAGCTTTAAAATGGTAAGTGGAAGTCTGGAACAGGCAAATGTTACTCTGTTATAAGTATAGAATGCAGCGGAATCGACATCGCATAATGCAGATAGTTAGGGCCACCCGCATATTCTGAGTGCGCGAAATTCTGAGGAGGAGAGAAGAAAAAGGTGCCTATCTGGTGAGGGAGCTGCAGTTGGATCCCGAAAATCACCATCAATTGGTCTACTTCCGAATGTTGATTAACCTTTTGACTGCTACTGCTCAAAATGAAATAAAAGAAACGATCCGCGGTATAGGCCCTAGGTTGATTCTGTTATACCACGCTATATGACGATCTTGTCATACCGCGGTATATGACGAGATCCATTCCAGTCATTCCCGCAAGCTTTAAAATGGAAAGTGGAAGTCTGAAACATGCAAATGTTACTCTGTTATAAGTATAGACTGCAGCGGAATCGACATCGCATAATGCAGATAGTTAGGGCCACCCACATATTCTGAGTGCGCGAAATTCTGAGGAGGAGAGAAGAAAAAGGTGCCTATCTGGTGAGGGAGCTACAGTTGGATCCTGAAAATCACCATCAATTGGCCTACTTCCGAATGTTGATTAACCTTTTGACTGCTACTGCTCTAAATGAAATACAAGAAACGATCCGCGGTATAGGCCCTAGGTTGATTCTGTTATACCACGTTATATGACGATCTTGTCATACCGCGGTGGCCTATATGACGATCTTGTTATACCGCAGTAGCTGTTATACTGCAGTATTTGAGCGGTATGTGATCATCATGCTACCGCGGTATAGAAATAGGCCATATTAGTTTTATGCAAATAAATAGAATTATTTTAGTTAATTAAAGTGGACCACTATGCAATCATCGTCGGTATGTGCTCATTTAAAGGGAGGGGACTATTTAGCGCCAATAGCCTAATTCAGGAATGGCACGTAACGTTAGATCTTTTGATGATAGTTCCTGTTTTACAAATCGCCTGTGCGATGTTATGCTTGTGCAAGATCACAGCAAGGAGGACAATACCAATTTATTGCGTGTATGTAACCAATTTACTAAGTAGGCCTACACCTTTTCTTTATTCACCGCTGACACATTCCAGCGAACACGACACGTTGAAACAATGCTGTTTTAAAGTTGGCACAGCGTCTTCGACGGTCGCCCAACATTAAACATCATTGTTTGAGCGTGTCGTGTTTGCTGGTGAACTGTCTGGCCGGCCGTCTCTGTACATTTAATTACAAGACTACCTAAGTTCAGGAGCTCCCGCTCCGAATTGAAAATTGATTCAAGCAATTTTGTGTAGGGTTATTAATGTAGTTCTAGGCTAGGTCAAAAATCAAGATGCAAGACAACTAGGTCTAAGAAGCTCAGTCTAAGAGTAAGATACAAGACAACTAGGTCTTAGAAGCTCAGTCTAAGATAAGAACTAGACATTCTGTCAGAGATTGCAAACCTCCATTGAAATTAATGATCCTAATCAGTATCCCAGTAATGGTCTACCTATCTGGCACGGTTTACCCGATATCAGGCCAATCGAGGTAACTGATAGCTGATTTACGGTCACTTTGAATTCGATATAAACTAGTTAAAAAATTTAAGGGTGCATCCTCTGAAACCTCAAATTTTGTTTTATAGTAAGATGCATCCTCAGCTGAAATCTCACATTTTTTTTTATAGTAATCGTCTAGCCATCTAGCACGGTTTACCAAGTATTGGCCATGTGAAAGTGAATAATGGCCAATAGGCGGCCATTTTGAATTTTATCGGGTCGAACTTTTTCAAGGTGCATTCTCTCCTGAAATCTCACTTTTTGTTTTATAGTAATGATCTAGCCATCTAGCACGGTTTACCAAATAACGGCCTTGTGAAAGTGAATAATGGCCTAAAGGCGGCTATTTTGAATTTGATCAAGTCGAAATTTTCCAAGATGCATCCTCAGCTGAAATCTCACATTTCGCTCTATAGTAATGGTCTAGCCATCTAGCACGGTTTACCAAATATCGGCCATAAAGTGAATAATGGCCGATAAGAGACCATTTTAAATTTGATCAAGTTGAAATTTCTCAAAATGCATCCTCCCCTGAAATCTCACATTTTGTTTTATAGTAATGGTCCAGTCATCTAGTACGGTTACCAAATAACGGCTATGTGAAAGTGAATAATGGCCGATAGGCGGTCATTTTGAATTTGATCGATTCAATTTTTTTTAAGATGCATCCTCTCCTGAAATCTCACATTTTGTTTTATAGTAATGGTCCAGCTATCTAACACGGTTTACCAAATATCAGCAATGTGAAAGTAAATAGTGGCCAATAGGCGGCCATTTTGAATTCGATTGAGTCGAAATTTTCTAAAAGGCATTTTCTCCTGAAACAACACATTTTGTTTTATAGTAATGGTCTAGCTATCTAGCACGGTTTACCTGATATCAGGCCTATCGAGGTAAATAATGCTGATTGTCGGCCATTTTGAATTCGTAAGTTAAAAATTTTCAGGGTGCATCTTCCCCCGAAAACTCACACATGGTTTTATAGTAATGGTCTAGCCGTCTAGCACGGTTTACCAAATATCGGCCATGTGAAAATGAATAATGGCCGAAAAGACCACCATTTTGAACTTGATGAAGTCAAATTTTTTCAAGATGCATCCTCATCTGAAATCTCACTTTTCGTTTTATAGTAATGGTCTAGCCATCTAGCACGGTTTACCAAATATCGGCCATGTGAAAGTGAATAATGGCCGATAAGCGGCCATTTTGAATTTTATCGGGTCGAACTTTTTCAAGATGCATCCTCTCCAGAAATCACACATTTTGTTTTATAGTAATGGTCTAGCCATCTAGCACGGTTTACCAAATAACGGCCATGTGAAAGTGAATAGTGGCCGATTGGCGGCCATTTTGAACTTGGTCTAGTTGATTTTTTTCAAAATGCATCCTCCCCTAAAACCTTACAATTTGTTTTATAGTAATGGTGTAGATATCTTGAGCGGTTATCATGATATTCGGCAATATCAGGCCTGTCGAGGTGAATAATGGCCGATAGGCGGCCATTTTAAATTTTATTAACTTGAATTTTTTCAAGATGCATCCTCTCCTGAAACCTGACAATTTGTTTGATAGTAATGGTGTAGCTATCTTGAGCGGTTTTCATGATATTCCGCAATATCAGGCCTGTCGAGGTGAATAATGGCCGATAGGCGGCCATTTTTAATTTTATTGACTTGAAATTTTTCAAGATGCATCCTCTCCTGAAACCTCACAATTTGTTTTATAGAGCGGTTTTCATGATATTCCGCAAAATATTTCAGTTGGATTTACCGATGTTATAAATTAGGTCAAAGTGCTGGGTCAACTTCAAGGTCAAGGTCCAAAAACCTGAAAAGGCACAACTAGACCCCCTAGGGAACCTTAGAGAACATGTATGTGCAATATGACTGTCATCGGCCCAGTACTTTTCGAGATCTGCTCCGAAAACGAGGTGTGCGTCAAAACGTCTAAATAGGTCATAGTTCTGAACCAAAAGTAGGTCAAAGTTCATATACCCCAAAAGGCACAACTAGACCCCCTAGGGGTGTTGTGTGTAAAATTTGAAGACAATCGGACAAGTACTTTCAGAGATATGCTCCGGAGACGAATTGTTTACGGACGGCCCAACGGCCCAACGCCGTAACATCATCATTTTCTCCTCTGCGACCTTCCGTATTGAATTCAGATTAAAATATTTCAACCTGTCCATTAGCCACCTGGAAGTAACCCACATACCAAAAATTGTTATTCTTATTATTTTCTTGCAAAGTTATGCCGGCGATTAAAGCACAATGCCGGGCCAATCTCACAAATACTTGTGCAAGCACGCAAAAATGCATTGTGACCTCATGAATGATACATTCTGGGAAGCGTGATAATTCCATCCTGCAGTCTTCAGAAGTATTCGTTCTCACTCAACAACAACTAGGTCTTCTGTCATGATAAATAATTCTAGCAAATCTCGTCGATTTTCAAAGCCTCGTGAATAATTGAATTATACGATACAAAGCCTACCTTCCATTATACCTGTCAATCAGTTTAAAGAATAGACCTACACCTAATTTTTGCACGCAATAGAGCAGCGTATGTGCTATTAAAACGTCTATAGGCCTACTACTAGTCTAATCACGCCTTGTGTGATCCCATAGCGTGCACAGGGTCGGTGTAGATCCTTTTCAACTGACATTCCGGCCTATTGCGCACTTCAATCTGTTCACTATACATGGAGTGTTTTCACGGAGCACAATACACGGAAAATACCCCACTGCGTGACGACACACTGGCTGGATGACTCTTTGATCGCGCGCGAGTGTCAAGACGTGCGCGTTTCAATCGATCCTGAATCGACTTTTTTCCCGCGCGCGTTTAGCACGCGCGCTGAAACGCGTTGATGCAAACGGTACACATTGTTTGTATTAAAGTAACTTTCCAGTAGGCAGACACGCGCGCGTTTCCGCTCACATGGAAAGCGGGCCTTATCTGGTATTATTCCTGCCTGTTTTCACAATGTAGGCCTAGGAGCAGATGAGCAGGCTGTTCAGACAAGTAATTTTCAGCCACTTGAAGTTGTGTCTCGCGGTTCAGTGTAGTAGTACTAGTAGTAATATAATTGTATATTAGGGGGCCAAACGGGTAAGGGGCCGAACGGGTAAGGGGCCGAACGGGAGGGGGCCGAACGGGAGGGGGCCGAACAGGTAAGAGGCCGAGACGACCTGATACCATACATATTATAGTGTATTATTGCATTTAATTGATAGGCATATATGAACAATATATAGTGTCTATATCACATTCATATTAAAATCATTCTAGCTTGGGGGCATATACCATCGACACAGCTTTTAACAGTTGTTTGGCAGTTTTTTTCTTTTGATTCAAAAGAGTCCCACAAGTCAAATATGTTTCCTTGTACCTGTTTGTACCTGCGGTACCTCTGCATTTTTCACCAGGCGCACTTCAATAGACACCAACTGAGCCTCTTCATGCAGCATCAGCAAGTAGAATGTCAAAGAATTTTTTTTTGCGTGTCCATTTAATCGTCTATGGCACTATGCCCGGTAATGATGAAACCCGAAAGCAAGCCAATTGCCGAAAGCAAGCGAAAGCAAGATCCCGCACTGAAAGCAAGCGTTTATAGGCAGAGTTCAAAACTTAAACCTTACTTTTATATCGATTTATCATGCGCATATATTGTTAGTTAATAATGTATATTCAAATATATATTTAGATCGGTATTTACCGAAAGAAAAAGTATAATAACTATTATCGGCGACGAAAGCAAGATCCCCGCACCGAAATCAAGCCTATAGTATACAGGCAGAATTCAGGTGATAATCATAGGCTAATATTTCTTATTTTTCTATCGATTTATTGTGTGTGCATATCGTTGAAAAATGATATAGATTAAAGCATATTCGGTCCGGTAATTAGCGAAAAAATATAAAGTATAATAACTATTACCGGCCACGAAAGCAAGATCCTACTACGTACAGTAAGCAAACCAGTGGCATGTGTAAACAACACCTGGGGCTGGGTGACGAAAGCAAGATCACCACCGAAAGCCAACCTATACAGGCAGAATTCAGGAGGTAATCATATTATCTCTGAGGATTTACAACAACTGAAATTATGTGGTAAATATTTAATCGATTACTTGGCAAAATGTGGTGTTGTTTTAAATACTATCATCGACGAAAGCAAGATCGATCCCACATCGACAGCATTTTTATCAATCGGTAGAGTTCGGAAAGTAACATTATAAAATAATTTTTCATATTTATCAGCATAGCGTTGATTATGATAATGACATGTTTCTTAAATATTTCAGAAAACAAAAGCAAGATCCTTCCCCTGAAAACAGTTGTAGCCTATATATAACAATGGGCGACGAACGAAAGCAAGATCCTACTACAGTAAGCAAGCGAGTGGCATGTTACAACACCTGGGGCTGGGTGACGAAAGCAAGAACACCCCCTCCCCCCTCCATCTGATTCTCTGAAGTTGAAGCTTATAAAAGAATTAATTTTTTTATATATTGTAATTAATCCATAGGCTATTATGACACGTGTTGTGATTTACCGTGACAAAAGCCAAATCCAAGTTGAAGTTGCTCATAAAAAATCATTGTTATTTTTTAAACTACATGAATACAAAATCCCCCCACTACAAACAAACAACATGAAAATACGGCATTAAAAATATCTATAATAAATATAGCCTACCATTAAGATCAGGCTACTGAGAAACTCGGTTTATATTTTATTATAGGCCATATATACTATCGTCAT
Organism: Flabesymbios commensalis; assembly: GCA_964017125.1. Taxonomy (NCBI): domain Eukaryota; kingdom Metazoa; phylum Annelida; class Polychaeta; order Terebellida; family Flabelligeridae; genus Flabesymbios; species Flabesymbios commensalis. Next base: position 42,994,921 of record OZ024914.1, on the reverse strand, counting down.
CTGAGACCGTCAAATACTACCCAGCGCCTTTTAAAAATACGGCTAGGCTATAAACGGTATTTATTATTTTACAATCTGTAGATTATCATTTGCAATATCTATTTTTTGGCAATTCATGCATGATATGCGCCACGCATTTACGCGTGACAAACACGTCAAACAGTAGCTGCCATCACTTTGTGACCAACTGAGCGATTATATAGTGTTGTGATACCATTTGAGAGAGGGGTGTGTCACTTTGATGACGTATTAACACTAAGTGTTATGACTGATCGCACCTTTCTCAACCCAGAAGGTTTAATCGCGACTAACACTAACACGAATAATAAGTGTTGAGTGACTTTGACTGGACGTTTAATATAGCAGAACGTCGTACCAGAATAAAATAGCTTCATACCCATTTATGCTTGGGTGGTCAAGCATGTAACATAAGCAGAACTTCGTATCCGAGTATTGTATATAGAAACATTTTGTGAAAAACACCTTTAATTTTGGTACGAGTAGCATACTCATAGCAAAGAGAAAAGTGTTTTTAATGATCAATGCCACTGACTTTGACTGGGCCAAATTATTTTAATAATAATAAATAATATTATTAGTAGTACTTAGGCCTATACATAATTGTAACCGTGATAACCGTTACGCGTGTTAGTCACGGGATATAGGTGGAGCATATCATTACCAGGAGCAGCATGTCAGGAGAAGCCGCAAAAAAATAACAAAGAAGTGTAGGTGATATTATAACCGTGATAACTGTTAGGCGTGGCCGCGAAAAAATAACAAAGAGGTGCCATATAGGTGATATTATACTCGTGATAACTGTTAGGCGTGTTAACATGGTTAGTCACGGGAATTACGTGGAGCATATCATCAACAGGAGCAGCACGTTAGCCGTGTTAGTTTGGTCAAGGAGAAGCCGCTAAAAACTAACAAAGAAGTGTCATATCACGGTATCCACCTGCTTGACCCTATGGTTGCGAAAAAAACGATATTTCGTTTTATAAAAAAAACGAACAAGTAATATTTCGAAGATTGTAAGATTATAAATAATAGCCTGAAAGATCAATAATAAACAGGTATTATAGGCCGTATAATGACAGTTTCAGCTGACAAGAGTATAGTATTTGTACCTGATTGGTAAATTTCACATCAATTTATGTTTCTTTGGCTTGTATAAAAGTGGGGGGGGGGTGGGGGTGGGGGTGGAGGTGGGTGAGTCGTATACAGTTACTTTGTTAAAAGTAGGCCTATCCTCAACCTGGACCTTTTTCACATGAGCTGCAAATTACAACACATGACATACTCTCTGAAATTACAATAAAACATTTGTTAGCTCGCGCCGTTACCGTAGGTGAGACGGAGGGAGCTATGGATTCTACCTCCGTTTTTTTTGCCTCTTCTTTTGCCTATAACTTTGTAAGAAAATAAGCTAGGATAACAATTTTTGGTATGTGGGTTACTTCCAGGTGGATAATGGACAGGTTAAAATATTTTTAATCTGAATTCAATACGCAAGGTCGCAGAGGAGAAAATGATGACGTTACGGCGTTGGGCCGTCCGTAAACAATTCGTTTCCGGAGCATATCTCTGAAAGTACTCGTCCGATTGTCTTCAAATTGTACACACAACACCCCTAGGGGGTCTAGTTGTGCCTTTTGGGGTATTTGAACTTCGACCTACTTCTGGTTCAAAACTATGACCTATTTAGACGTTTTGACGCGCACTTCGTTTCCGGAGCAGATCTCGAAAAGTACTGGGCCGATGACAGTCATATTGCACATACATGTTCTCTCTAGTTGTGCCTTTTCAGGTTTTTGGACCTTGACCTTGAAGTTGACCCAGCACTTTGACCTAATTTATAACATCGGTAAATCCGACTGAAAGATTTTGCGGAATATCATAAAAACCGCTCAAGATAGCTACACCATTACTATAAAACAAATTGTGAGGTTTCAGGAGAGGATGCATCTTGAAAAATTTCAAGTCAATAAAATTAAAAATGGCCGCCTATCGGCCATTATTCATCTCGACAAGCCTGATATTGCGGAATATCATGAAAACCGCTCAAGATAGCTACACCATTAATATCAAATAAATTGTAAGGTTTCAGGAGAAGATGCATCTTTAAAAATTTCAAGTTGATAAAATTCAAAATGGCCGCCTATCGGCCATTATTCACCTCGACAGGCCTGATATTGTGTAATATCATGAAAACCGCTCAAGATATCTACACCATTACTATAAAACAAATTGTAAGGTTTCAGGAAAGGATGCATTTTGATAAAATTCAACTCGTCCAAGTTCAAAATGGCCGCCAATCGGCGATTATTCACATCCACATGGCAGTTATTTGGTAAACCGTGCTAGATGGCTAGACCACTACTATAAAACAAATTGTGTGATTTCAGGAGAGGATGCATCTTGAAAAAAATTGACTCGATAAAATTCAAAATGGCCGCTTATCGGCCCTTATTCACTTTCACATGGCCGATATTTGGTCAACCGTGCTAGATGGCTGGACCATTACTATAAAACGAAATGTGAGATTTCAGATGAGGAAGCATCTTGAAAAAATTTGACTTGATCAAATTTAAAATGGCCGCATTTTCGGCCATTATTCATTTTCACATGGCTGATATTTGGTAAACCGTGCTAGATGGCTAGACCATTACCTGATTACAATAAAACAAAGTGTGAGTTTTCAGGGGAGGATGCACCCTGAAATTTTTTAACTTACGAATTCAAAATGGCCGACAATCAGCATTATTTACCTCGATAGGCCTGGTATCAGGTAAACCGTGCTAGATAGCTAGACCATTACTATAAAACAAAATGTGACGTTTCGAGAGAGGATGCCTTTTAAAAACTTTCAACTCAATCGAATTCAAAATGGCCGCCTATCGGCCACTATTTACTTTCACATTGCTGATATTTGGTAAACCGTGTTAGATAGCTGGACCATTACTATAAAACAAAATGTGAGATTACAAGAGAGAATGCATCTTGAAAAAAATTGACTCGATGAAATTCAAAATGGCCGCCTATCGGCCATCATTCACTTTCACATAGCCGGTTTTTGGTAAACCGTGCTAGATGGCTAGACCATTACTATAGAATGAAATGTGAGATTTCAGCTGAGGATGCATCTTGGAAAATTTCGACTCGGATCAAATTCAAAATGGCCCCCTATCGGCCATTATTTACTTTCACATGCCCAATATTTTGCAAACTGTGTTAGATGTTAGTCCATTACTATAAAACAAAATTTGAGGTTTCGGGGGAGGATGCACCCTAAGTTTTTAACTAATTTATATCGATTGGCCTGATATCGGGTAAACCGTGCTAGATAGGTAGACCATTACTGGGATACTGATTAGGATCATTAATTTCAATGGAGGTTTGCAATCTCTGACAGACCGTCTAGTTCTTATCTTACTCTTAGACTGGGCTTCTTAGACCTAGTTGTCTTGCGTCTTGATTTTTGACCTAGCCTAGGACTACATTAATAACCCTACACAAAATTGCTTAAATCAAATTCTAATTCGGAGCGGGAGCTCCTGGACTTATGTAGTCTTGTTTCGTTTGGAAGCTTTTCTTCCGGGGGGGGGGGGGAGGGGATCTTGCTTTCGTCGCCCTGAAGCCTACCCACACCACTTGCTTGCTTAAGGGTTAATATGCAGGTTATTTTAATTGTCGATAAAACTGAATAAAAGTATTATCATTGGCATTGCATAGGTTTTATAAAGTTATTTTTGCTCTTCGGCTCTAGTAACTTTAAATAACAACTCTTGCATAATAGCCTATGTGTAATTACAATTGATAAAATATTTTATTCTTTTACAAGCATTAACTTTGGATAGGGGGGGGGGGGTGATCTTGCTTTCGTCGCCAGGTGTTACACAAGTCACTCGCTTGCTTTCTGTGGTAGGATCTTGCTTTCGTCGCCCAGTGCACACAGTTTAGTACATGTTATATATAACTTATATACGTTTGCTCTCAGGGAAAGGATCTTGTTTTCGTTGTCTGCAATATAAAATTTTGATAAACATGTCATTATCAATGTTTTGTAGTGATTTCTTATATAGAAAAATAATTCGAATGTTACTTCCATTCAAGGCTTGCTGTCAGTGCGGTGATCTTGCTTTCGTCGCCGGTATTATTTAATACATGTAATACAATACTACATTTTGTAAAATAATTGATAAAATTATTTCTTATTCATACATTATATTTCCTACAATCATTTAGTCGTTGTAAATCATCAGAAATATTATGCTTATCACCTAAATTTTGCCTATAGGCTTGCTTTCGGTGCGGGGATAGTTGATAGTTATTATATGTTTTTTTTACGAAATACCGATCTAAAGATATATTTCAATATACATTATTTACTAACGATATATGCGCATGATAAATCAATATACAAATAATGTTTCCCTTTTGAACTCTGCCTGTATAAGCTTGCTTTCGGTGCGCAGATCTTGCTTTCGGCAATTGGCTTGCTTTCGGGCTTCATCATCACCCTCTATGCCAGCCTTCGCAATCATTATTTGTGCGCACACTGCACATATAATACACTCCATGTTTTCGTTGGCCACGTTGTTGAATTGATCCACGTATTTCTGATGTATGTACAGAGATTTCTTAGTGGCTCTGTGCTGGTGCGTTCTTCGAGCTTACTAAAAATAGGAGTGATGTGCTCGTAGGGTAGGAAGGGCAGCGCCCGCCAATCTACGGATTAATTTCATGATAGCGTCATCATTGATGTAGGCAGCCTGCAATCCTATCTCCTGCACTTTGCGCCACACAGCTTGGGTCCAGTGGAAAACACATCCCTGGAGACTCACATCAGGTAGTACTTCTAGGAGTGCTTTTCATGTGGCCCGTTCAAAGTCTAGCACAACTTTTTCGACCTTTATGTCCTCTGGCAAACTGTTGAGCAGATTTAACAAAAGCATGAATGCTTAATAATTGTGTAAAAGGTTCTTTGACTACTTTAAATGTACCGTCTATATACCACACTTTAGCTTTTGCCAGAAGCTGTAGCATTTCATCAGTGCATGCCACAAAGATATGCCTAGAGGAGCTTGATCGGATATCTTGTTGTAGGAATCCATCAGGAAGATGATTACTGTCCAATTCAAACTCCGAATCTGTCGGATCTCTTGGGCTTAGAGTTTGTCTTTTTCTGTTAGCAGTCCTCGCGAGATTAACAGGATTGTTTACATTAAAAATACATCGTCGCCTCGGAGCTAAAGGATCCTATCTGACACTCGTTAGAGTGGCAGATAGGATCCTTTAGCTCCGAGGCGACGACATGTATCCAATACATAGTGAGTAATTATATAGTGGTCACTCATTAATAAAAAGTGACCAAAACACGAAAAGGAATTATTTTTTCCGAAATTTTTTTTTCGAAATTATTTTTTTAATTAGATTTCTGACACGACATAATTCTGAACAATATCGCGTTTAAAACAAATAAATAATTAAAAGTGTTCATTTTCGTGATAAATAGTACGAACAATTATGCCACGTCTAAAAGACCCACACGCCCAGTCATTCACTAATAAAGATATAATAAAAAGTATAAGTATAATGACTTCTATAGCGCAAGTATCTCTCAACGATATTGAGACTCAATGGCGCTGTAAAAAGTGACTAAAACACGAAAAGGAATCATTTCTCAGTTAAAAAAAAAAATTTTAATACTTAGCAAATTTCAATTGGACTAAAAATAATAGTGTTCATTGATGTGCAGGTGTGGTCATTACTCAGGGGAAGTGATGACATATCTGTATAGAGTTGCATATAGGCTGTGCGAATTGTCCGTTCTTATCTGAAAAAAACATCAGCTAAATATCTATCTATTTATTTTGGTTTTCTAGCCATTATATGTGATCATATGTACTGTATGGTATATATGATAAAACCAGACATCATTCTATCAAATAAATACAATGTTGGTAACTGCATTTACGACTTTATGTTGAGGTGGGAGTGTTAGCATGTGTTTACAACACTCATAGAGGGGAAAATTAACAGGAGACGTTTTCATAGTGTACCAATATTCACTGGAATAACGGTGTATAAAATAATAGCAAACTGACAATAAAGACACTGCATGTGGGTATTTTCTTTGGAAAATTATTCTAGCTTGAAATAATTTTAGGCCTATGTCTTTGTGGCCTATTATTTTTGGACTAATCGATACAATATTTACAAGAATAACTGGAATTAAATGAATAACATTGCTGCATTTACATATAAAACTACGTTTTTTGATGGGTTGGGTATTCAGTCGCTTTAGGTGGGGTTGGATCGTTTGGGCATGGAGTTCCACCCAGTCACAATGAGCAGTAAAAGGGGAAGTATTCAGCTGTTATTTACTCTACTCAAATGACAAGAATAGATACCAGATGCTATTTAAATTTAGTAAACTGGCACCTAATAAACTATGTGGATGATAACCATCCTGAATTAAGTAGCTATTACAAAAAAAATACTTGTCATTACCGACATTTCAAAATTTTCGCTTCACTTCAAAATCATAATACCAAGCTTATACATGTATACCAGAATAGTCTTTGTATCATTATCCAGCTAACGGTTGAGTAAATGTCTGAGTCTGAGTCTTGGAATGAGTCTGTTTTCCTAACCTCTTTCAGAAAATATTGTTCCATCGATTTTCCTTTAATGACTAGTTTATGAATACATTTCCTTGTAACATAATTATATCAATCAGTAGTCATGAACTTCAATCGACAATCACACTCCAGACGTGTCAACAGTCCGACTGAACATGCGAGTCACAACTCTGAAATATATGGTGGCAGGAGTCACACCTCATATTGATTGTTTCTGCAAGCTGTGAAGTTAAATTGACAACAGCAGCTCAAACGTGGTGACAGAAATCACACCTTACCGTCTGCAATATATTCTACACCTTTTGTGAACAGCAATTGAAGATCACAGGGCTGCTGTACATGGTAGATCTAGACGTGTTGACAGTTGTCACTCAGAATGTTTAGCAACTGCATGCTGCTTGCAAGCTGCGATCTGAAGAAAGACACCTAGCGATCAAAGTCATGTCACGACATCGCAGCGTCTCAATTGCTATCGAAATCGATCTCATTATTATCCTTTATTTAAATTTAAATGACATACCTTGGCAATAAACTACCAGGTACTGTATTATTTGGTATTATCAATAACATTTCCCACTGGGCACACGATGTTGTTGCGTTGAATCAACGTCGTCAATGACGTTGATTTAACGTCGCAAAAGCGGCATGTGCCCAATAGGTTCGTTTACATACGGTAGTTTGAAAAACAAGTTAGGCCTACAAAATATATAGCTTGGATAAAAAATGTTGAACAAGATAACAGTTATAATTTAAATAACTAGGGCATAATAGTGATAATTAGCATGTTTTTAATCTCATTTTCACAACGATGAGCACAAATGTATGGCCGACAAAAGGAGCACCTTCTATGTCATAGGCGGATTGAACGACTGGCAGATGTAGTTAGCTAGCGTCTTGATTTTGTTTGAAATTCTGAAATATTTAAGTGTTCTCTAATCTCATTTTTAAGCCTACCGAAGTGGATCCGTGGCCAGCTTATAAAAATAACCTTAATTGTCACATCATGTAGTATAACGTTACTGTTCATTTTTTGCCTGCAAACTTAAGATAGGACAGTGTTATTTACATTCAGATATATTTCAAAGTAAAACTAATGAAAAATAAACACATGAAACAAGAACGAGGAACAACAATTTAGCGTTATATAAGCGGCAATTTATATCATAAGAACAATAGACCTGGGCACACGGCTTCCAGGGCTAGCCAAAAAAAAATAAAATAAATAAACGATGTACCGGTACATTACTAGTAATAGTACTATACGTGGTCGATGTTATCGCCTTAATATTTTATAGTGCATTCTGATTTTACAATGTCCCATATCTCCCATAGTAGCTCACCACTGCTCACACAAAATCATAGACCTCTAACACTCTCTGCACAAAATGCATCATGGCAGACAAATTTATTCGATTTTCTACACCATACAAAGAAACAACAAAACAACAACAACAAAGAATGCAGAAAACCAGGAGACTTCTACATAGACTTTAGGTCGCTAGCGTAGAAGCCACCTAAAAAAATAATATATATATATGTATAGAAATAATTGACTTAAGAAAAGTACATCAAAGCAAATGTAGCTAATTAGCTATAGTGTGTTCATAGTTCAAAAAACTACACATGCGAGCAAACAAAACAATTGACCAAATTACAGTTATTTGAATAATTTTCAATAAATAAAACGTTTCATATAGATCATGAAACCAGAGAGACTGTGTGTATATAATTTATCTTTTATAATATGAGGACAACTGTTAATAGTAGTTACAATACGATATGCAATACATTTTTTTACAAATTCATTTTTTATACGAAAGTTGATATATAGATCTTGGTTTATGGTGTGGTAATTATGTGGATTTTTATTAAATATCAATGTTAAAAAATAACAGGTACCGATAATAAAATTTCACTTGTTGCATTTTTACCATATCTTCGAATTTTATTAATGAAAGTTGTTTTAATAGAGGTTCCGAATGTGCGAACAGTTAACTAAACGTAATGATCCTTAAAACTTTTTTCTGTAGCAAAGAAATCTTATTATGATGATCACCCCAAGCCAATTAACAATAGGTCATGTGAGGTAAAATTAGAGAATTATATAACAGAACTAAAATATCAGTTGGTAATGTATGTCTTAATATCATAAATAGTCCTATAGAACGAGTTGACATGAGAATTCCATTTCAAATTCTTATTAATTATTAAACCGAGAAAATTAAAATTATCAACCTTTTCAATTTCAACACCATTTATAGTTATTATTGGATAAATAGTTGACTTCTGACTCTGATGGAAAAACATACATTTGGATTTTGAAATGTTAAGTGACAGTTTATTAAGTTCAAGCCACAAAAATAATTTATCTAATACTTTATTGATTAAATTTACATGTTTTGCATCAATTTTACTGATGATAGTAGTATCATCAACAAACAGGATAAAGTTAAAAAGTGTACTTGTATTTACAAAATCATTAATAAATGTTAGAAAAAGAAGGGGGCCTAGGATTGATCCCTGTGGAACCCCCGTCGTGATTTGTGCTATTTCGGAATTTTGGTTCTCAAAACGTACATATTGCTGTCTATTAGAAAGATAAGATGCTAGAAGATCTTTAGAAATACCTGAAATACCTAGATATGAAAGTTTATCCAGTAATATATCATGATTTAATGTGTCAAAGGCTTTTGACATGTCCAAAAAGACTCCAATAGGGACCTTCCCTTCTGCATCAAAAATGTAATTTTATCTATCAATTCCAAAGCAGCAAATTCAGTTGAATGTCCTTGTCTAAAGCCATATTGACTGCTATAGAGTAATTTGTTACATTCAAAATAGGCATACATTTGCGAGTAAACAATTTTTTCAAATATTTTAGATAAAGATGGTAAAATAGATATAGGTCTATAAATCGAAAAGAGTGTATTGTCACCTTTTTTGTATAAAGGAACAACTTTAGCGATTTTTAGTTTATCTGGAAAAATTCCTGTCGTTAACATTTGATTAATTAGTTACTTGTTGAACAATTTCCGATTTGATAGATTTTAATAAAGAATTGGAAATACCATCTACACCACAGCTGGTTTTATTTTCCGAATGATCAATTACTTTGATAATATCAATATCACTGATAATATTGAAATTAAAATCAGGTAATGTTTTTCTAACTAAATATTTTTTTATATGATTTATCAGGATGTATTTTAATTTTACTTGCTAGTTCGGGACCAATATTTGTAAAAAATAAATTAAACTGATTTGCAATTTCAGTCTTATCTTTAAAAGTTTTATTGTTCCACGTGAAAAAATCAGGGATATCAGTATGCTTCTTTGTATTTATTATGCTACTTATAGTTGACCAAGTTTTTTTATAATATGTTTAAAATTCTGAAAACAAGATCTATAATAAGATTGCTTGGCGTCTTTAATTAGACTTCTAAGTATTTTATTATAACTACGTACGGAGGTTTGATTTGATACTTGAAAGTTCATTAGATTCCGGTTCAGAAAGCTTTATAGAGTTTGTTTCTAAATTTTATTGACTTCAGGATTCCTTGTGTTATCCATGCGGACTTTTTATGTTTATACTTATTGAAATTTACTGTTTTGTTTTTAAAATGTGTGTCTTTTATTTCTGCATTGCAGTTATTGAAAATATTAAAATTGCTATTAGGATCAGCATCTGGACTTAAGTCTAATTTACTAAGTAGGTATATCAGATGTTTATAGTTCTTGTTTAAATTTATTTATGGATTCTTGGGTCTGTTTTTGCACAATAACAACTTTATTAATTTTTTTGTGTAGGGGATGGAAATTATTGCTAGCAAAATATGGCTGGCGGTCAGAGAATCTATCAGTAAGAATACCAGAAGTACATTGTACAGTATTTAAAGATAACTTACAAAATATATTATCGATTAATGTACCTTTTGTATCAGTAAGTCTAGTTGGCAACGTAATTAAAGGTAAAAAACCATGAGAAGTTACAGCATTAAAAAAATCGCCAACAACACATCTTTTCACAATATCTAAAAGATTTATATTAAAATCTCCAGCCACCAAAATATTACAATTTGAATGTTCAAAACTATTTAACAAGCAGATGAATTCTTTAATAAAAATATCATAGTCATTATTTGTTTGTCTGGGTAATCTGTAAACATTACCGATTAAAATGTTTGCCTATATGCCCTAAAGCTCAGAATTAAATGTATTTTTTTTTAATTAAGGAGTACTTAGGCTCTCTCGTATCTCTCGTATCTCTCGCTGTTCATCATTGCGGGTTTTTGAGGCTCTCTCGTGTCTCTCGATTTTTCGTCTCTCTCGCTTTTCATCACCAGTCTTTCTTGTGTTTTTAGGCTCTCTCCCTTTTCATCACTACGCTCCCTCGTGTCTCTCGTGTACATTAATTATCGGCTTGCTCCAGGATATTTTTGAAGCCGCCTGTGGAGGCCTGACAAGCAGGGCTCAACCCCTCCATGTCTCCCTTCCCCTTGCGGGGTACCTGGACAGGAGAGGCAAGCATCCACCAATATCGCCTCCCCATTTCCCCCTCCCTCTTTCTAAGTCAAAGCTTCTACTTTACTCCCCTCTCTACTTTTACCTTGAAGTTTGAACCCTCAACCCAACCCCCTTTCGTTCTGTTGGTAGGATCCAGCGTCTTCCAGAATTCCCCTCTGTTTTTACCTATAAGTCTACGTAGAAGTCTCCCATTTTATCCCTCAGTTCTTACCTTGGGTTCGGTCTTAGATCCTCATGTTCTTCTTTTCTCCAGTGCTGGCCTTGCAGTTTTTTCCTGCTATCCCCTTCCTTCTTTCCACTTTGGGTTAACTGGCTACAAAAAATACTCAGATGGGCGATAATATGTAGAAACTGAATACTCGATACAATAGCTTGGTCAGTCAGCAGATTTCCAGTCAGGTCGCCCCAAAACCCAGTCGCCCCACTTACATACTCGCCCCACTACCGGCTCGCCCCACTACCGACGTGCCCCAAAACTCAGTCGCCCCAGTAATCAGTATTATAATATATAATAATAATAATACTTTTATTGACAAAGAATCAGTATGATACAAATGTCAGTGTTATAAAAATAAAAGGTATATATAATATTCATAATAAAAAATGCATAGAAGTATATGGTTATGAAAATATACCTTTTACACATTAGACAAAAAATATGTATAGATTTTATGTAGACCTAGGCCTATAATAAAAATACATCTCCTTTCATTTCAGTAGGAGCACTTATAAGCACATTTTGAAGTGATCAGTATTCCCCACAGGAATATTGATCGAAATTCTTTAGACTAACATCACAAAAAAATTCGGAAAAGTCTAGTTTAAACAGATATATATTTTAAATTTGATTCAGGCTTGCACTTATGTCAGGAATGCAAACTTGTACTAAATGGAATATGTTAAAGAACAATATATATTACAGCATTTACATCTGTTTCATATCTAACTCGATCTCTACACAATTAATATTTAACCCCATGCTTTAACAATAAATTTTGCTAATGAAAGCAATACATTCATATTTTGCGAGGTGAGGATTGAGATAAATTTCTCCTTATTTGCCTGAATCAGGAAGTTTGGTATATCTCTCGTAATTTTATCAAATAAAATGTTACGGTTTTCTGAATGAGACACACATTCTGTAAGAAAATGATATTCATCACCCACTTTTCCAGGACACGCAGCACAAAATCGCTGCTTGGCTGGTGTAAAGGCCGGGTATATCTACCGGTTTCAATTTCTAAGTGATGGGAACTAAGGCGTAGCCTTGAAATTGCATAGCGAAATTTTGGAATGTTAAAGAAAAGATAGGGTTCTGGTATGAATGTGTATTTAATTTCTTTATAAAGTCTAAGCTTAGAATTCTCAACAGAACGCCGTGGCGTGGTATGTCTGCGCGCATGCCTAGTCATCAGTTGCACATGGTTAGTATCTAGCGGGACACTGGTCAAACAGCGTGTAACTGGCTAACCCAGCAAACACGAGGCGTTGCTGTAATGCTGATTTAATGCTTGTCCATTGCCTGCAACGCTGGCCCAACAACAGTCCCGTGTTTGCTGACAGAATCATTAAGACAGCGTTGGTGATGCAATGCAGATCGTGTGTATCTTACGTTGAAGGCTGGACATTTTACAACCAACATGCAGGTCTACATTGATTTGATCAGATGATTGTCATCATGGCTAGGGAAAACCAGAACGACGCTGGTAGCGTTTTTTAACAAAATGTGTCCCGCGTATAGATGAGACACGTTTTGTTAAAAACACTTCTAACCAGAAAGAATTCACAAAGGACAGAACATCTGCAGTGGAAAGCCAAAAGGCAGTATCTTCTTGCTTTAAAAACAATCAGATGCTTTTTTGGGGTTTTGCAGAACAAACTGTATCAATGTGTATGAGTCCCCGCAATTAAATGTACATTTTACACATATTTCCACATTACAATGAAATATAAAAATCATTTTATTCATGCATAAACCTACCTGTCTGAAATTCGTGGAAATTCTCTGCATTGATGACAATACATCGTATTTTCTTGGAATTTCAGCCATGTGAATTCTGCCAGCCAGTTCTGCTGGAATTTTCTCTCTCTCCCAGTCCCTTCGTACATTTTTTAGCTCCCGCCGTCACCGTAGGTGAGCGAAGGGAGCTATGGATTCTACCTCCGTTTTTTTTTTGCCTCTTCTTTTGCCTATAACTTTGTGAGAAAATAAGCTAGGATAACAAATTTTGGTATGTGGGTTACTTCCAGGTGGCTAATGGACGGGTTAAAATATTTTTAATCTGAATTCAATACGCAAGGTTGCAGAGGAGAAAATGATGATGTGACGGCGTTGGGCCGTTGGGCCGTTGGGCCGTTGGGCCGTCCGTAAACAATTTGTTTCCGGAGCATATCTCTAAAAGTACTTGTCCGATTGTCTTCAAATTTTACACACAACACCCCTAGGGGGTCTAGTTGTGCCTTTTGGGGTATTTGAACTTTGACCTACTTCTGGTTCAGAACTATGACCTATTTAGACGTTTTGACGCGCACTTCGTTTCCGGAGCAGATCTCGAAAAGTACTGGGCCGATGACAGTCATATTGCACATACATGTTCTCTAAGGTCCCTAGTTGTGCCTTTTCAGGTTTTTGGACCTTGACCTTGAAGTTGACCCAGCACTTTGACCTAATTTATAACATCGTTAAATCCGACTGAAAGATTTTGCGGAATATCATGAAATCCGCTCAAGATAGCTACACCATTACTATAAAACAAAATGTGAGGTTCCAGGAGAGGATGCATCTTGAAAAATTTCAAGTCGATAAAATTAAAAATGGCCGCCTATCGGCCATTATTCAACTCGACGGGCCTGATATTGCGGAATATCATGAAAACCGCTCAAGATAGCTACACCATTAATATCAAATAAATTGTAAGGTTTCAGGAGATGATGCATCCTCAAAAAAATTAAGTTGATAAAATTCAAAATGGCCGCCTATCAGCCATTATTCACCTCGACAGGCCTGATATTGTGGAATATCATGAAAACCGCTCATGATATCTACACCATTACTATAAAACAAATTGTAAGGCTTCAGGAGAGGATGTATTTTGAAAAAAATCATTTTGTCAAAGTTCAAAATGGCCGCCAATCAGCCATTATTCACTTTCACATGGCCGTTATTTGGTAAACCGTGCTAGATGGCTAGACCATTACTATAAAACAAAATGTGTGATTTCAGGAGAGGATGCATCTTGGAAAAATTTGACTCGATAAAATTCAAAATGGCCGCTTTTCGGCCATTATTCACTTTCACATGGCCGTTATTTGGTCAACCGTGCTAGATGGCTAGACCATTACTGTAAAACGAAATGTGAGATTTCAGATGAGGATGCATCTTGAAAAAAATTGACTTGATCAAATTTAAAATGGCCGCCTTTTCGGGCATTATTCATTTTCACATGGCTGATATTTGGTAAACCGTGCTAGATGGCTAGACCATTACCTGATTACTATAAAACAAAGTGTGAGTTTTCGGGGGAGGATGCACCCTGAAAATTTTTAACTTACGAATTCAAAATGGCCGACAATCAGCATTATTTACCTCGATAGGCCTGATATCAGGTAAACCGTGCTAGATAGCTAGACCATTACTATAAAACAAAATGTGACGTTTCGAGAGAGGATGCCTTTTAAAAACTTTCGACTCAATCGAATTCAAAATGGCCGCCTATCGGCCACTATTTACTTGCACATTGCTGATATTTGGTAAACCGTGTTAGATAGCTGGACCATTACTATAAAACAAAATGTGAGATTACAAGAGAGGATGCATCTTGAAAAAAATTGACTCGATCAAATTCAAAATGGCCGCCTATCGGCCATTATTCACTTTCACATAGCCGTTTTTTAGTAACCGTACTAGATGGCTAGACCATTACTATAAAACAAAATGTGAGATTTCAGGAGAGGATGCATCTTGAAAAATTTTGACTTGATCAAATTCAAAATGGCCTCCTATCGGCCATTATTCACTTTCACATGGGCGATATCTGGTAAACCGTGCTAGATGGCTAAACCATTACTATAGAATGAAATGTGAGATTTCAGCTGAGGATGCATCTTGAAAAATTCTGACTCGTTCAAATTCAAAATGGCCCCCTATCGGCCATTATTTACTTTCACATGCCCAATATTTTGCAAACTGTGTTAGATGTTAGTCCATTACTATGAAACAAAATTTGAGGTTTCGGGGGAGGATGCACCCTAAGTTTTTAACTAATTTATATCGAATTCAAAATGACCGTAAATCAGCTATTAGTTAACTCGATTGGCCTGATATCGGGTAAACCATGCCAGATAGGTAGACCATTACTGGGATACTGATTAGATTCAATAATTTCAATGGAGGTTTGCAATCTCTGACAGACTGTCTAGTTCTTATCTTACTCTTAGATTGAGCTTCTTAGACCTAGTTGTCTTGCGTCTTGATTTTTGACCTAGCCTAGGACTACATTAAAAACCCTACACAAAATTGCTTAAATCAAATTCTAATTCGTCGCGGGAGCTCCTGGACTTATGTAGTCTTGTTTCTTCCTATTTCTCTCATCTTCTGGCATGCTGGTCCTCGTTTTTGGATTTTGTTTTCCAGAAACATTGTCAGAACTTGGAGGTTTTAATGAAAACATCGCTCATTTCAAGTCGACGCAAAATCGAAATTATCTAAACTAATTACTATTTTGTATCTAAGCAGTTGGTTAGACTATATAAATTTTATATTGGACTCAAATTGACCGCGGTTACACTCTACAACATACCTGTAACTATACACAATGCAGCAAGCAGTTAAAACAGACCTTGCTAATGACTTCCTAATGATTTCCTTATCTTACACTTGTTCGCTGTCACTGCAAATACGAAACGTTGCTAAATGCCTTTTTTATATTGGTACATCGTGTAAGACGCTGGCCCAGCATTAAACAAACAGAGGGTCAAGGCGTCGCGTTGGCAGGGTACGCGTGGTAAAACATGGATCATACTTTTCTAGCGATATATGTGTATACAACAGCAACTACTGCATGCAGTCAGTCCACAACGCACACTATGTCACATTTTCTGTCCGCTGGTTGCCGAAGTTCGCTCCCGACGATTAGCGGGAAATGCTGAGCTCTGCCGACGCATCGACGGCGGCATTCATGCTCCACAGTAAGACCACCCATGACTCGTGCTGCCGTATTTACCGGATTTCTCAAAAAATTTATGGCAAAATATATGGCAAATCAAGTTAAGAAACAAAATTATTATGCTTTTCAAAAATTGAAATCATTTTTAGCCCGCCTTTTAATTTTAATTAAAAAAGGTGGGCTATTGCAATTGAAGTTCGGCGTCGTCGGCGCCGGCGTTAACATTTACTTGTGGGCGCGATAACTTGAAAAGTTTTTCATGTTTCCTTCCCAAATTTGTTTTGCATGTTACTAATGACCACTTCTCGGACAAGTTCAATAATGGCTGAAAAAAAATTCAAAATAGCCGACTTATTGCGATTTTTCACCTTTTACGTCAATAATTTGACCTTGTGGGCGCGATAACTTGAAAAGTTGTTCACGTATCCTTTTAAAATTTGTCATGCATGTTACTAATGACCAGTTCTCGGACAAGTTCAATAATGGCCGAAAAAAAAAAAAATGGCCGATTTATTGCGATTTTTCACATTTTACGTCAATAATTTGACCTTGTGGGCGCGATAAGTTGAAAAGTTTTTCACATATCCTCTTCAAATTGGTTATGCATGTTACTAATAAGTAGTTCTTGGACAAGTTCAATAATGGCAAAAAAAAAAAAAAAAATGGCCGATTTATTGCGATTTTCCACATTTTACGTCAATAATTTGACCATGTGGGCGCGAAAACTTGAAAAGTTTTTCACATATCCTCTTCAAATTGGTTATGCATATTACTAATAAGTAGTTCTTGGAGAAGTTCAATAATGGCCAGAAAAAAAAAAAAAATGGCCGATTTATTGCGATTTTTCTCATTTTACGTCAATAATTTGACCCTGTGTGCGCGATAACTTGAAAAGTTTTTCACATATTCTCTTCAAATTGTTATGTATGTTACTTATAAGTAGTTCTTGGACAAGTTCAATAATGGCTGAAAAAAAAGAAAAAATGGCCGATTTATTGTGATTTTTCTCATTTTACGTCAATAATTTGACCTTGTGGGCGCGATAACTTGAAAATTTTTTCACATATCCTCTTCAAATTTGTTATGCATGTTACTAATAAGTAGTTCTTGGACAAGTTTAATAATGGCTGAAAAAAAATTCAAAATGGCCGATTTATTGCGATTTTTCTCATTTTACGTCAATAATTTGACCTTGTAGGCGCGATAACTTCAACATTTTCACAAGTATCCTCATCAAGTTTGTTATGCATGTTACTAATAAGCAATTCTTGGACAAGCTCAATAATGGCCGGTAAAAAAATCAAAATGGTCGACTTATTGCGATTTTTCACATTTATTTTACGTCCATAATTTGACCTTGTGGGCGCGATAACTTGAAAAGCGGCTGGTTTAACATGCCATTTATATCTTGGGTTGTTATTTACGTGATGACATTCGTCTTTACTTTCTTTATCATAATTCGGCGGCGGGCTATTATCGAGTGTGCTCTTGTTATCAAAAGTGAGAAAGGCCAGAATAATTTTCGAAGAATAAAAATAAATTAACTAAAATAGTAAGTGGAATAAAGTGGTAGAAAAACCAGTTCAGACATCAATAATCTTATAGTGTAAAGCCCATTCACCATATAATGGGATGTTTCAAAGGGTTTAAATGTAAATTTTACAAGCATATTTATTGACATTATAACTAGCACAATTTGCTCATGAATCATATATTGTTTTTTTCTAGCCTTGTGGGTATAAGGTGATGTGGCAAATTGTTATGTCAAGCTGTTATTTTTACAGTTTTTGCTGTCTGAAAATGGCAACCGATGAAATAAAAAACATGGAGAAGACTAATGTAGATACTGTGCATGACGATGTTGGCTCAGATACTCAGCATAGGTGCGGCTGGAATAAATGCACCCCCAGATGTTTGCAAAAGCTTCACAATGTGTATCTACTGTGCACAACCATGTGTGTAATCATCACTATACAAGGTAATTTAGTTAACACATATCCTGATATATTCAAATTAGAAAATGTTAACCCCTATCCCGCTTTTAATTTAAAAGTTAATTTATTTCAATTTTCACCCACTTGAAGTTGTGTCTCCCTAAGGCGAACCCACAACTTCAAGTGGGTGAAAATTACTCATATTTGTTTAATTTAAGACCAAACATTTGCAAATCTTCATGTTCAAACGGTCATTTTATTCCCAATAGCAGATTTGTTCGGCAAATAGAACAGATTAAAAACGACTATAGTTTTGATTAGCAGTGTAAGGGTGAGCCCCTGCACTTCTGGGACTGTATATACATGTATATGGTCTCAGGCAAATTTCAAACCATATGTAATGCTTATTAACCCTTTCAATCCTGAATTTACCATAGTCATCCTCATCCACTACAAGCCGCGAATCGCTGCCGCAATTCTCGACTTGTAGTGGATGAAGATGACTTGATGTGGTTTAAAATTAAAGAAAATTACCACGTATTGGTAAACCAGTTTCGTGGACATTTTCGTTTTAAAACCCTTAGTTGTAGGAAAATTAAGTATGTTTTTGGGGATGTAAGATGATGCTTTAATGCATCGCGAGGGCTTGGAGGGTTAAAAAAATTAAATGTGGCAGATTCATTAAATAAAGCTGGAAATAAATGAAGAAAAAACAGTTATGACCAACTCAACAGGACAGGGGTTACATTGTAAAACTACATGTACTAAATGTACATCCACTATTAAGTATTTTGTAAAATACTAAACATGTGCAAGCTAGAACTTGAAATGTACACTGTTCTGCACCTCCACTATATATATGTATATTTACAATGCATTCTAATGGCTGTCAATAATAATAATATAAACAATTCTTCATGTCTGCTCCATTTTATAATTTGAAAATCTGTAGTAAAATAGTACACACCCCTTTAGTCATTTTTTCCCTTTGTCAGATCAGTTTTTATTTATAATAAAACTTCTATAGAAATTTTAATTTTTAAAATTCTATAGGGAGGCGTTTTTTGGCACCATGGAGTGACATTATCAAAATCAAAAGATTCGGACAGGTCAATAATTAAATATCTTTTTTTTTGCCATCTAATCTTTGATTAATTCATCAAAATAGTGGCTGCAAGTGTAAGGTGCAAAAAAGTTGTACATGTATTTATAAATATCTTCAATTGACATCAAAGTCAACACTTTCTGTAGAAACCATTTTAAATATTTAGAAATAATTGACAGAAGGATAATATCAATGTTTATATTCCAGAACACAAATTACTTACCCCCTAAAAAGAAATAAAATAGATGACCAGTCATTAACGGAACTCTAGCCAGCAGAAGGCAGACATCGTTTGTCTTTTCCTTTCCATTTACACTAAACAATTTCGGAAATGTTGGCTCTTCAGACGTTTTTGCTCGGTCTTCGGCCTCGCCTCATCTGTTTTCCGACCCTGGCTACTTCCCTGCTTTTGAGGAGGTGTTACTGTAGTTTTTTCTTGATTTAAATCACAACCTACATTATTACAATGTCACAGATTTAACCCTTTTCCTGCTAAGTTAATTTATTTCAATTTTCAACCACTTGAGGTTCTGTCCGCAACCTACAGTGGTTAAAAATTACTTATATTTGTTATATTTGAAAACAAATATTTACAAATCTTGATGTTTACGCAGTCATTTCATTCCAAATAACAACGGTTTAATCGGCTAATATTACTGATTATTTTTTATACTCTTTTTTTACTCTTTGCCTGCTATAGTTGTTTTTAAAAACAACTACAGCAGGCAAAGAGTTAAGACATATTTGTATAGCATGTAAAGATTTGAAAAAGAGCCAGGAAGACATGGCTTAACAATAAACCCTGACTACTAGAAATATGACGTTAGTGGATTTTCTTTCAATACTTTCATTTGTATATCATTTGTACAATGTTGGACCAACGTTGAAGTGATAAGAAAACAAAAAGACTACTGTACTATGCTTGATGTTAGTGCTCAAAATTGTTGAAAAACTCTGTTGTGTGCACACTTTTTTTCACTGCAGGAATGATTGTCAATGGATTAATTGGTACATCAGTTACATCTCTGCAGAAACGATTCAATTTAACAAGTACTCACCTGGGTATTTTGGTGGGGATGTATGATGTCGCTCTAATACTAGTTCTCCTACCCATCACTTACATTGGCGGAAAATCACACAAAGGAAAATGGATAAGTGAGTAAATTCTTGTACATTCCCTGCATATATAGTATGTTAACTACATATTTTATGTAACACTATCCCAGGTGTTATTTCTTATATGTTAAATATTGAATCTAAACCTGCATCATCTTGTAGAAGACACTGATGATTGAACTGAGAAATTATGTTAATATACTACTTATTATTTAATGTGATGATTATTTGATGCAGGAAAGGACATTTTACGGTATGTGTCCTTTTTTTAAAATTGGATTAAAGAGTAGAGCACTGAACATTGCTACCTGTTGATTTTTAGTTAAGTATCCTAACTTAAAATTTACTTAAAATGCTTCCTTTTATTAAATTTTATTAAATCTTCACTAAAACTATTATAATTATACTGTTTGTTTATGTTTTACGTAACATACATGTAGACATGCATATAATAGTACATGTATGTCATGGGCAGCCACCCTTATATTAACATTCAAAGATTGATTGCTGACAAAATGAGGTTCATTGGTATATAAAGTGGCATTTTAAAAATTGTCCAAGTAGCCTCCCATACGTTGTCAGTTGCCCACATGGGTGGATGCTCATACTAGGTTCTACTCTACATGTACATCATTATGTTTCATAGAGATTTATGTTGAAAATTTACTTTATTACTTGCACCATAAATTCACATCATTTTTAGTTTGTCGACTCGACAAACTTTTAGGTTGACTTTCCACGCAAACGTCTGTCGTTAACTTCCGTTACTATCTGTTCTGTCTGTGCAATGTCAGAAGGCAATATCTGCTCCCTGGTATACTAGGCATTTACTGCTTTTTAACTGGCGTCCCGTCTCTTCGTGCCATAGCGCCGCCAAAAGGCCATATTTGCTCACTTGTAAATCAAGTATATACTTTCTTTCCGCTGATGTCACTGCCTCCTTTTGGCTTGCACTGACCCAATGTTGGTTAAATGTTGTGCCATCATCTATGACACTCTTCCAACATTGAGCCAACATTGTGTCAGGGTATCGAGTTGCCGGTGTTCCCTGCAAAAATGAGACCTTTAGCCAATGCTGTTTTACAGCTGAGCGATGGTCGTAGACGATGGGCCAGCAATAAGCTAGCATTGGGTGAATGTTTATCTTGTTAAGGCCTATATGGGTCAAAATTAGCTAAGGTGTTATATTGATGAAGTTAATTACAAAGTTCCAATGGGGACCATTAATATATCTAAATATATATTTTTTTATATCTTCCTCAAGGTAAACACATCATTACATAAAAAAACATAACTTCATGGAGGATGGTTTACTTTTAAAAGATTACGAGTAAAATATGTGGTCAATATTATAATATTTTATAACAATCCAGCGTAACATTTTGGCAAGTGTGTATTTGGACTGCTGGTATGTATAATATTTGTTTCCAAACGAAAAAAACTAAAGTGTTGCAATAAGGATCATGCCCAATTGTTCTTGAAAAGTTGGTAAATGTATAGTAATATTGTTTATAGAACATACAACTCGATATATATGAAATAGTGCTTACGCATGTTACATGTGTCCGTCAAAACCTGAACAGAACTAGCTCTGCTTTCTTACTGCTTAAAATACAGTTCCATGATGCCATGTGATGTGATATTGCTCCCGAAATTGATAAACTGTAACAGTATATAAAGGAATGAAACCCCGAACCAGATTTGCCAGAATAATACCGAATTAAAAATAATCTGTAAAATGTCTGTCAAAAAGTAACATGCGTAATTTCGGCCGACAAAGAACACCCACAAATGGCTACGTGTTCAGCAAGGAGTTCACAAAAAACTACTGAGGACACTTTCCGATTACGTCATCACTTGTTGTATTAGAGGGGAAGAATGACAGCATAAAAGTAAACAGCACCCTGTCCGTCAAAAACGTGCGTATGTAACGTGCGTAAGCATCAACGTCAGTTACATGTAAATAACTTTTCTAAGATAAATAGGAGCTATCACAAACTTCTCTGATATGATCATAGCCACGAAACTGTAAAAAAACACACAACTACAACAACAAGATCGCACAGAACTTGTAGTTTGACAACAAATTTCAAAATTTAAAAAACGGTAAATTCGTATGTTACTATTTGACGGACAATGATTACGTACGTTACTATTTGACAGACAATGATTCGTGTGTTACTATTTGACAGACAGGCTGCTCCCCCGGCCATATTGTTTATTAGGCATTGTTCTGTAAGATTTAGGTGATTTGCTGTACATATAATGCAGCCGAGGTAAGAGTCCCTATAAAACACATACTTTTATTGTCTGCACTGTTGAAAAATAATTTATTGCAAAAACAAAAATCTACTTTTTGTCCGTCAAAAGTAACATGCGTAAGCGACAAAACTACAACTTCGATGTGATCGTGGCGAAATTTGTGTGAAACAACTATCTTTTTAATAGTAGATAATGTTAGCTCTCATCAATCACTTTAATGGGAAATAGTGTTTTTTATTAAAAAAATATGTTGTAATTTAACTGTGTATGTTACACTTTATTACACCTTAGCTAATATTGACCCATATACTGGTATGCCAATGCTGGGCTAATGCAGTCCAGTGTTGTAAACGGTGGGCCACCATCAGGCTAACATTGTGTCAATGACTCGTTTGCTGATCAGCTGTGACCACAACCCAGCAAACACGAGGCATTGACCCAATGTTGTGCTAATGCTGGCCCGCCGTCTTCGACGTCGGCACAGCTCTTAACATTATTAGGTCAATGTCAGAGTTTGTGAACGACAGCAGTCTGTAGCAGTCTGTCGCGGGAGGGCTCGCCACCTTCTCCCACCCCTCTCTGCCTCACTTGACACAACTGTGTTATGTTACGCAATATAACAATTAGGTCTTGGCTAAGATATTTATCTCCAAAAATAGCAAATTTTGTATTATTAAAAATAGATTTTTGGACTCGGCAGTGAAAGGCATTGCACATTGATATAATTTATACACTTCTAGTGTGAAATATGACCGAATAATGTAATTTATTGCAATGCCCGATCATGTGGTAAGTTAACCCTTTCATTACGCCCTTCTGACATGAAAAAGGGACAAAGTATGGTGAAATATACATTTTTATTCATTAAGTTTATTTTGCCTGAGTTTGTGTCCTATTTAGGGGAAATATGGGTGCTGTGTGTGAGAAACGGTTGACATTTCTGTGCACCAGTCCTTATGAATATATCCAATATAACGTTTGGGGTCCCTAGGTTAGGTAGGCCTACTTTCGCCTTTAAGAAGTGTTCAAATAAAATATATGTTCATGATTAAATATAGTGATTAGACCGTAAAGGGTTTTGATTGGAATAATATTGGCCAAGCGACGCAGCCAGTGGCCCAGCATTACATCAGCATTGGGCCAATGTATCGTGCTATCTGGTGCTTCTGGCGCCTGATGTAAAGAATACCCAGTGCCTGACTTTTAAAATATAGGCCTAACTGTGGGATTCCCACAAAAAATAAAACTGGCCCGACATCATTCTATCGCTGCGCCACACTTTGAGCAATATCTTTGTTTTTGACGCAACAAGTTAATTTTAGTGGGCCATAGGATTTTTTAAGATAGTTCTAGGTCCTGCGTGCTGAATTAAAGGGACTGGCTCAGGCTAAAATAAAAAATAAAGAGTGATTCTATTTTGGCTTATTAATATGACCATATGATGTAAACATGTCCATAGAATAGAACTGCAAAAGTTTTTTTAATTTTTGTGCTCTGCATTTACCAGTTAGGCTAGATATAGAGACGAAATTCCCGTATTTCTTATTTTTGACATGGTAGTGCCGCCAATAGATGCCTATTACGGCCCACACTGTCAAATTGTGAGCTGTGTATCGCTGTATTAGTTTCAGTATTAGTATTCAGCGTTGTTAGAACAGTGTCAAGGTGATCCAAAACATAGGCCTATATATGCTTACCAATAAAATTTAAATGAAGTATGGTAGAAAACGAGCTACTGAAACCAAAATGTAGTTGAAATGTTGCTGATTCCAACAAAATATTGGACGGTAACATGACTGTAATCTCGCCACAAGGTAACTTCGCAACAGGTAATCTCGCCACAGATTTGGTAACCTCGCCACAGAAGGCTGAGTAACATCGCCACAGCTTTGGTAACCTCGCCACATGGGGCTAAGTAACCTCGCCACAACTTCGCCACACCTGTTGTATCCGCATTTATCAATGTATTTTCAAAGGTTAATCTCTACCTTAAGCATGGTGTAGATGTCTATATAGACTTAGACTATATGTGCCATTAAAAGCAAAAGAAAAAAAAATTCTCAAAAAATGGACCAATATATAACGAATAATAATATGCCTACAAATTTATTTTGTACAGCAAATATTGTAGAAAATTTATTCATTGTGACTAATAGTAGTAACATATTAACCCTTAAACTGCTGAATTAAATAATTTAAGTTTTCACATATTGGAGTTGTGTCTCACTACCTTGGCCGACAACTTTAAGTGAGAGAAAACAACTCGTATTTGTTTAATTTGTAATTTAAGACTAAACAATTTACAAATCTTGATGTTTAAATGGCTAATAAAACGGATTAAAGCGACTGCTTAGCGGTTTAAGGTGATTTAGGTGTAGGCCTAGCGGCAACAACAGAGAAAGTTGATGGCACTGCCCCAAGAAGAGATCCGACAGGACCCTGTCGGACCCGAGGAAGATCGACTCCAATAACACTCGATATTGTTGACGCAATTGATTGACACCAGTGACATTAACTCATGTGAGTGCGTGGTGACGTGATGACACTTGTAACCTACTTGCAAGCGCTTCTTCGGGTTTTAATAATAGCATAACCGCCAATACGGTTCATGTCCACATGGTTTATTCTTGTGTGCCAATAAATTGAATCTTTGCTATTTCTATCAGCATGAGCACCTGATGAATGTTTAATATGGAATATGAGGTGATATGAATGAACCTTAAGTGTTTTATTTGTTGTTGAGAAAATGCCCCCCTTTTGAAATACTAATGGGCCACATGCCCCATTGTCTAAGGCCAATGCCCCCCCCCCCCTCCGAAAAATATCATGGGCTCCTTGGCCCCCTTTTTCCAATTTATGAATCAGGGGCACTGAATATGTAATAGTACCAATCTCATACATATAGTTTTAACTATTTTATATTGCCGTATATTAACCGTCTGCGTCCCTATGTTTGGGCTATATTAAAAAAAGCTATATTCAAGTTAAACTGAACGTAGATTTCAACCTAAGTCTATGCTTAAAACACAAATAGTAGGCCTAATTTATGTTCTTGTATTATAGACGGGCGGGGGCCCTATAGGGTAGTGGTTAGCACCGCTGCCTTTCACGCCTGAGTTCGGGGTTCGGTTTCCGGTCACGGCGGTTTAAAAGAAACAAAAAAATTTCTTCCCCATCCAAGTGTGAAAGTCAGTGGTGTGGGGAGCCTCCGTGACCGAGAGGTAGCGTGCTCGGCCTCTAAATATCCAATTATCCCTGGTTTAATGCTAGTCCACCGTCTGCACTGCTGGCCCAACAATAAACTAACATTATTCGATGTAGCTTCTGTGGAAAGCATAGAGTATATAGCCAGTGTAATATATTATCAGATTATGCTTTGTAGGCCTACGCATCGCGTTGACTATTACAATGAGGCAATACCGCTGAAGTACAATCACACGTAAATTGCCATAGAGTTAACTCTATGGTCTGACTAAACTTCTGAAATTCGAAACCTTTGAGTGTTGATCCACTGTTCACCGTATCGTGTTTGCTGGGATGCACCTAAAAGTATGCATACTTTAGAAGTGGATATATGTATATTGAAAACATGGCTCCAAGTAATAATATGTAGGCCTACTATTATCATTTTACTTTCTAGAGTAAAATACAAGATGTATGCCAGCATGTATATTATTGTGCATAAAATATAGGGGTATTTTATAAGTTTAAACCCAATAATAAACTTCTTGTTTTGTCTTGTTATATGAGCGGACACACTCATTAATAGAATGCACTCTATACCGTGTGAGTCAGGTGCTGGAGTAATGTCAATTCAGTGTCTATAAAGCAGCTGGGCCAATAGTGGGTTTTTTGATGACGCAGCATCATAGTTGAATTCACACTTTCCCATTCATTGATTGTTTTCTACCAATTACTGGCCAAACGTCAATGAAGACGAGGACCAGCCGTGCATGTGGATTATAAAACTTTAAAATATATATTTTTCATTTTTGTAATAAATGAAAAACAAAGTGGAACAGGGAACACTATTATGGCAGAACCAGAGTAAAAACATAGCTGTCAATTATCACAGGTAAGGGATAGCAATGACATGACCAATATATATTATGCACATTTGATATGTTGTGCAGAATAAAATATAAAAAATGTTGGGCAGCGTCCCTGACGGTTAGCCAATATTAAATCCACAGGTAATGTGTTTGTATATATGTAATAACAATACCGAAGGGCGAGGGGCCCTGGTGCCTGCTAGGAAAGTCAGAAATCGTGGATTCGTCTCCTGCTCTGGCATTCAAGTTTCAAAGAAACAAAATGTTTCCTCCCTGTTTAATCGTAAATATTGAATATTGTGGGCAGCCTCGAGAGTTAGTGTGCTCGTGCGTAGACCAACAGGGCTCAATTTCGAATCCTGTGTCTGGAGAGCAGTGACACCTCCTTCATGTCACCATCCTCAGGAGGTTCTCCTTACCTAGTTTAGCTTATATAAATGTGTACAAATGTGGTGTAGAACCCCATTTATTTCATTTTATTGCATTTGATACAGCCAACTAACACCTGACTCAACGTTGGCCTGACAGCATTACAGCAACATTTCAGCAATGATTTTGTGAGTTGAGAAAGCGTTCATGGGTCTTCATCCTTAGGTCTTCTGTGTATATTGTGATTTCCATAATTGGCATAACCTAAGAGGGTGCAGTGAAAGTGCATTACGTCTACATCATGTGATAATGATGGATTAGGGCTACTGTATATTTCACGGCTGAGTAAGAAACATTAAAAGCTGATATTTCACAACTTTGTTAGGCATATTTTAGGCAGAAGAATTAAAATTGAAAATTAAAGATTTCGTGAAAACTCCTGGCTAACTGGGGCATAATAAAAGTCCCAGAAGAAGTAATAATTGCATTTTTGTAATATTAAAGAGACTGGCCCAGGCTAAAATTCCCGTATTTCTTATTTTTGACATGGTTGTCCATAATTAGAAATCAGGAATTTCGTATCTATATCTAGCCTAACTGGTGAATGCGCAGCAGGAAAATTAAAAAACTTTTGCAGTTTTAGTTTATGGTCATGTTTACATCATATGGTCATATTAAGAAGCCAAAATAAAACCACCGATTTTTTGATGATTTTAGCCTGGGCCAGTCCCTTTACCATTGTAGTCCTGTGAAATGATTCTTTGACAAGCATATGTCACTAGGTGCAGTGCTTCAGAACGTGTGTAAAATCGGCAAAATGAACAGAACATAATAATATAAATGCCAATGATCGATATAAAGGATATAATAGTCTAATACTGTACATCTTTTCATGATAATGCATCTTAGAGTATAGATATACATTCTCTGACACATTTATAGCTGATTTTTTGCAATGCTGTTGACAAACGTCAAGGCCCCTGGGCCTCTTGTTTATATAATTTGAATAAAAAATTAATGCCTGCATGAGTTATTCAATATGTGAGAATACCATGAGACTATATAGAAACCATATTAACCCTTACACTGCTATGGGCGACTAGATTTGCCCAAAATAAGCCAAGCGCAGCCTGCTGTGGTCACCGAGTAAATTCTTAATATTAAAAAAAAAAAAAAAAATTTTTTTTTGATTTTTGTTTTGTGGAGTCTTTCTATTTGCGCTTTAGAGTAGCTAACTGACTGATTTTGTAATATAATGGCTTTTAATATCAGTTGTTCATCAGATGTTTTTTTGAAGAAAAAAACGTGCTAGATATTACTTAGTGGGAAACCACACATGCTGCAAATTTTATGCAGCAGTGTACGGGTTAACATGTTTACTGCAGGCAGAATGTGGGCATTGTAATAATATAGCTTACAATTTTTTTCAGATAAAAAATAATTGATGTGAGGTAATGTGCAAATATCATTATAGGAGCATGGTGATAATAAAGCAAAATATTTAATGAATTAGGTCAAGATATTCCCAGCAAATTGTATAGAAATTGCTGTATATATTTAGGATACCCGGTAATAGTAAATTGTACTAGCTTTGGGACAAATATTGTTTGAAACTTATGACATTTTCAAACAACTTTTGTTCCAAAGTTAGAACACTTTACCACTATCTTATTGATTCTTGGAACCATGAATAACATATTTTCCACATGTATGTACAGTAGATCCTGTCATCAACGACCCTGCCATCAACGACCTTTTGTCTCCAACGATTTTTTTTCTTGCACTTAACATTTTTCTATAGTTAACGATCTGTGATCAACGACTTTCTGTCTAACGCGACTTGCGACCTCAAATATCTGGCAGAAGGTCATTATATTACTTGTGTCAAACGACCTCAACTTTTTTCGTCATACGACTTTTGGAAACATTCATGAGCAAACCACTGCATGTCAGATCTGACTGTGTGAATATCATGGTTAACAGAGAGGTATAACGTTGGAAGATCAGGCTGTTGTCGCGAGAGGCCTATCTACCTCAGACCGTGATGTTAAGTATATAAAAATGTTGATTTTGCATAGCGCTAATTAAACATGTTTTAAAATACAATCGTATTGAATTGTTTAGGGAATGTATTAGGAAGATACGGCATGATTATTTATACAAATAATATTGTCTATAGCACACTAATGTCAAGTGCTATTGAGTTGTCTGTTGGC
The DNA here is from genome assembly GCA_964017125.1 of Flabesymbios commensalis. Taxonomy (NCBI): domain Eukaryota; kingdom Metazoa; phylum Annelida; class Polychaeta; order Terebellida; family Flabelligeridae; genus Flabesymbios; species Flabesymbios commensalis. The sequence continues at coordinate 42,965,531 of OZ024914.1, read as the reverse complement.
GGTGGACAGAGCAGCGCCGTCATAATTACGCTATACACAGCCTGTCAGTCAACAGTACATAACACCCCTCTCCAGACATGAGACGCGCCGTCACTGACCAGCAAACACAAAATGTTGACCCAATGTTGTTTTAACATTGGCCCACTGTCTTCGAAGTTGGCCCGCATTAAAACAACATCGGGTCAATGGCTCATGGTTACTGGGTGACTATACAGCTGGCACGAGATGTTGGCCAACATTAGAACAACGTCGCGTCGGGACATAACTAATCCCCCGGTCACTTTAATACAATACACTGCCTTAATGAGCCGTCCACGCAAGTTTATTCACACGTAGCGTTTCGTCCTACATGAGCGTGGCCGGCCACATATACCCAGCAGACACAAGACATTGATTTAATGGTGGATTAACGTTGGTCCAGCGTCGTAGGCGGTGGACCAACGTTAAATCAACGGGGGACGGGGACGGTACATACGTCCTAGTGTGGACATAATGCTCCTGTTAGTGTAAGCACACATGTGTATTATTCATCAGTAATGAATAACTGTTCCCTTTTTGTTTCATGCCTGTAAAGGGTCAGAAGCTACCAGGGCTTATATATAATAATACTTTTATTGACAAAGAGAATCAGTATGATACAAATGTCAGTGTTATAAAAATAAAAGGTAGTCTATGGTATCAAATAATATTCATAATAAAAAATGCATAGAAGTATATGGTTATGAAAATATACCTTTTACACATTAGACAAAAATATGTATAGATTTTATGTAGACCTAGGCCTATAATAAAAATACATCTCCTTTCATTTCAGTAGGAGCACTTATAAGCACATTTTGAAGTGATCAGTATTCCCCACAGGAATATTGATCGAAATTCTTTAACATCACAAAAAAAATTCGGAGAAGTCTAGTTTAAACAGATATATATTTTAAATTTGATTCAGGCTTGCACTTATGTCAGGAATGCAAACTTGTACTAAATGGAATATGTTAAAGAACAATATATATTACAGCATTTACATTTGTTTCATATCTAACTTTACACAATTAATATTTAACCCCATGCTTTAACAATAAATTTTGCTAATGAAAGCAATACATTCATATTTTGCGAGGTGAGGATTGAGATAAATTTTATATAAGTGTGCTCTGTTAGCCTGATTAGCGTAGCTAGCGGCCATTCTGAAAAACACCGTCATAATCAGTGATATTAGAACAGGCATTGAAATGTTGCCGCAACCGCGTGCTTTGATCCACAATGACTGCCTGTCAATGGTGGGTGAATGTTGCCGTCATCAGCCTCACATTGAACCAGCCGCCGCACCCGCAAATTTTATAGCAAAAACTCATTCCTGTGACCAGCGACTTTCTGTCACCAACGACTTTTTTTGTCTGGCAGAAGCAAGGTCGTTGGTGACAGGATCTACTGTATTTAGTTTCACATGATTTCCCAAGAATCCTTACTAGTTTAGCTGTCCTGTCAGAATATATTTTAAACCCTGCATTTATTAGAACTACCGGAACATACTAACTTTGTTACCCAGGTTGTCGTTGTCTTATGCTTGTATAATTTACAAATGCATCTTTTTGCCTGCCTAATTTAAAATGTATTTATAAATTACATGATATTTAATATTATATGATGTACTTTATATTGCTTACCCGTTATTTGAATCCCACGATATTTCCAGTAGTACAGTGCATGTACGAGATTGGTTTCAGGGTACAGGAGTGCGATCAAATCATACCCTCTCCCCGAAATATTATATATTGTGCGCCCTATCCCCCTCATGTACACCATGAATTCTCACTATTCTCAGTTCTTTCAGTATGTTCAATTAGATGAAATTAGAAAACGTAGTGCTGGTCAAGGCCGATAAAGAAGGCCAGAAACAGCAACTGTAAATACCATGACCATTGGCCCTTCTGGAAAATATGAAAAAATTCAGCTGTGATCTCAGTAAACACAATGCGTTGTCCCAAATTTAGACCAAGGTTGACATTCCCCAACAGCGTCAATGATGAAAATTTCAGCAGCAATTAAGACACTTTCTGAGGCTCCATTTTGCTCTTTTAACCGCCTTCAAGGTTATATTAGTTTTTTCCATTTAAATTTCAAATTTTAAATGAAAAATTGTTGACCACCATTTTGTCAATAATTTTCACTCACTTGAAGTTGTGAATTGCGTTAGCACATATAATGTATTTTAGGCTCCACCAAATTCCACATTTTGGCAAGAAAAAATTGACATAATTTTATTCATCCAGAAAACATTATCAGCTTTTCTCTTTGAAAAGTGGTTATAATGCATGTATTGGGTCACATGGGTGCTACTGATAGTGACTAATAAGCTTATTATTTAAAGCACATTGTGATTTTAACCAACAGTACCCCTGCTAAAAAAGTTTCTTTTTGATTCAGCTTTCCCACCTTAGCTCCTCGGACATACACCACCCGACTTCTCAATGCTTTCGATCTGCTAATTGAGATTGATATTGATTCTAGTTTCTGTGTTCTCTGAGCTCTATGAGGATTTAAGCACTATGGAAGTGACTGAATTGATTGATTTGTGATGTAGCACAAATGTGCCATTTGCAAAGAAAGAGAACGACCCCAAATTATAATTTTTTCTCCATTATTATTTAATTTGAAAATTAATTGTACGGTGTATTTCAATCATGAATGAGTATCTCTGACATTAATTTAATATATATGGTAGAATTATGTTATGCTATGGTGGCCAACTTCAAGTAAGTAATCTTCAGGGAATCAAGTGGGTGAGTAATGTCCAAATTTGAGGCCACCAAACATACGCTTTAGAAATACATTTTATAGGTAAGATTGAATACATTTTAAACATTAGAATTATGCACAGGTCAAGGTCAGTTTAAAATTGAAAAATAAACACCACTATATGGTAAGTATATTTACATGTTGGAATTAAGGGTTCTATATGAGGTTGTCTGTCAGGTCAAAATTTAAAAAATCAAGCTCAGTTAAACCCTAACCCTTAACCCTTTCACCACTGAAGCCTGTTTTTATGTGCTGAATGCTATGGCATCTGTTTTTATGTGCTGAATGCTATGGCATTCAGCATATAAAAACGGGCTTCAGTGGTGAAAGGGTTAAAGCGCTGAACTAATTTGTAAAAAACATCGCAACAAAAGTTGTTTTTTTCAATTTGAAATTATCATAAATGTTTTCGCGAGCTCTTTCTGATTCATTTGAATACCTATGTTATTGGTCTAATGCCATTAGAAATATTTGTACTCTTGCAGTGTGGGGGTCGACTTTAGTCGACAGAATCTGATGTCTACAGACGTCGGATTCTGTCGACTAAATCCGATCCCCGCGCTGTAAGGGTTAAGCATTGCGTTAATGAGAAAAACTTTGAGACTGATCCGGTTGGTTGGTGTGTTAGTCCGAGACCGAGGTTCTACTGTACCATATAAGTCCCTCTATATATTTGTGTGTTTTTTTATTTCAGCTGCTGGAGTGTTGTTTGTCGGCCTGGGATCACTGGTATTCTCTTTGCCACAGTTTGTTTCTGATGAATATCAGTACAGCCACCTTTCAGACAGAAAACCACTTTGTCAGCCTGGTAAATCAGTCACTCTTAAATGCTGAAATATTTTTATATAAACTATGCATAACAAAGGGGTTTTTTCAATTTGAAATCATCATAAATGTCTTAGTTTGCTCTTGCTGCTTCATTTGATTACCTATGTTATGGGTCTACAACCATTGTAAATAATTTAATTCTTTCAGTGTGGGGACTGTTTTTATACATGTATGTCAGAATCTAACATCTGTAGAATTCTTTATAAATTTCCATTGATAATTACTGATATTGGTTCTCACACTAAGTTCTAAAGCACCAAATAACAAAAAACATTCAAGCACATTTGGCCAATTTGGATTGGGCCATTTGCAATGTTTCTGATTGAGAGACTTATTATTCATATTATTCCACAGCTGTAATAGAGGTGCTAACAAAATGTCTTAGAAAACAAACGTAGCTGCGACCTGAAAATTTTCATACATGTAATGATAGACACCACAGTATAGTGGAGTGTATTCTACTCAGGCAACAATCTATGAGCTTTTGCTTCTTCATATTTACATATATATATATACACATTACCAACCAACGGGTAATTACTTCTATCATATCTTGTAGGAAAAGTTTTCATCAGATCTTAATTCAACTTGCAAGATATGTGTATCAATGTCAGGCAAGGACCTGGAAGCAAATAATTTAATTGTTTTGTGACCATTTTGTTATAATTTTACAATATTTACATATCTCACAAATAACATGAAAAAACAGAACCATCACTACAAAGCAAACATTGATTAAATTTTCACAAAAGGTTATCTCATGCAAAATAATGAAATGCAGAAAAATATGTGATAATTTAATGAAAAACAGCTATACATGTATGTAAATTATGAAGACTTGGCCTTCCTTCCTTGTCTTCCTGATCAAAAGAGGGAAATCAAATTTATTAAAAACACTATAGTTTATGTCCGATGTCAATTACACTAGTTAAATTATCGATATGGGTAATATATAAATGTAGATCTATATCAAGACAAAAACAAAACAGGTTGAGCAGTCTGGGGGACTTGGGTTATATTCAAATTTATTGAGGAAATACTTACCAAGCTGTTGTAAAAGCATTGCTCGGAAGTATTTGTAGTGGGCAAGGTAGGACACAATGGTGGTTGTAACGCTTGTCTGTCACTTGCACCAATAGAAAATCTCACCTGAGGTCCGCCTGAAAATACAAATCGCATACATATAAATACAAAGGACAACGCATTAAACAGATGGAAGCTAATCTGTCTTGATAAAGGGAAAGAGGGGGGAATCAAGCCATCAAGTGCAATTATGAGTCGACTAGAAAGAGTTGTTCAGAAACGAACACGAAAGCAGCCCTCCATTAGCGCCAGTCGATTGTTTGTATACATGTAAATACAACAAAGGACAACACATTAAATAGATGGAAGCTAAGCTGTCTTGATAAAGGGGAAGAAGGAAATCAAGAAGGTTTTCAAGCTAAATATTGAGCAGATATACCCCCAATGAACTTAACTTTTATGCCAGGTGCATCTGAGATGATGTAATTTAAGTATATATATACAGTTAATAGGAGGTGGTGATTTACTATAAGGCATGCATTTTTATACCGCAGTAACATGATGATCACATACAGCTCATATACTGCAGTATAACAGAATCATCATATACGGCCGTGTAACAGGATCGTCATATAGTGTGGTATAGCAGAATACAGAATCATTAATACTGCAGTATAACAAGATCATCATATAAAGCGGTACAGTAGAACCTGCTATGAGCAGCCACCCTTGCGACAGAGGAAAAGTGGCCTTTAAACGCAGGTGGCTGCTCATAGGAGGTACATTTGTATGCAAAATGTCATTTTTGGAAATGGCCAAGTGGCCTCCCATAGGAGGTTGGCTGCTCATAAGAGTGGCTGCTCATAGCAGGTTCTACTGTATAACAAAATCGTCATTTAGTGTGGTATAACAGAATCATCATAGGGCCTATACCATGGATCGTTACTTTATATTTCATTTTGAGCAGTAGCAGTCTAAGGGTTAATCCTACGTGTCGTCAGCTGTCGCACCTGTTGTCTACAGTGTGGCTGCAAATACGGGGGAGGGGGGGGACCGCGTTATAACCGATATCGCAGTGTAACGATTTGCGTTATAACGGGATTCTGCTATTATGATGCAAATATAAAACTACATTATTAAAATGTATGCAGTTTCTAAATAACATTTTTTGTATACCAGGTAGTAACAGGGCTGCTTTTGTTTTTGTTCTTACCAGGTTTATTTATCAAATGCAACAATATTATTGTAATATCATTTTGATTGTTATTCTCTTGTTCAATTGATACAACTGTATTCACATTTTATTTTCTGCAGATACAAATCTAACTGATCCCTGTGAAAAAGATACTGATGTTGGAAAAAACATGTTCTATGTATTTCTTTTGGCACAAATACTGAATGGCATAGGCTGTTCTCCCCTTTTCACATTGACATTTGTCTACTTGGATGAAAATTCATCACGAGCAAATTCTAGCCTTCTTAATGGTGAGTACTCAATTACTGAGAGTATAATGAGGATGTAGTGCCTCTAATTTATGATGTATATTGAATACTACTGCTATTGAATGGCAATATATTTTTATATTTAAAAATCACACATTGTTTTTAGGTATCTACTACTCAATGTCTATTGCTGGTGTAGCTTTTGGATTTTTGGCGGGCTCTTTTTTTCTGAATATATATGGAGATTTTTACAGAGTTGATGAGTATGTATTCATTTTATTTTTGATAAAGACATTAGAGATAATGATGTTAATCATGAGAATAATTTCACAATATCCTATTTCTTGCATACAGTACATGTTGGCTTTGCTTTGTATATAAAGATCTTTTAATAATATTATGTATATTTCCTAATTTAATGTGTTCTTGCAGCTAGGTACATTATTTTACAGTACATCATGTATAAATATATTTCAGCTGACAAAATACAAAATAAATAAAACATTGACAGCCTCTTGAAGTTTCTCTATTTTACCAGGTTCCAATCATTGTATGTGATTTGCCATTAAATCTGTATGAAATTTAATGTACAGTGTAGTATTGTATTAATTTTTAGAAACTTTCAAAAGTTATGATATTAATATCGAAATCCCTTACCTCGTAAATATTTATATTATGGGTAACTTACCAAGTTATCCCGGATTCGACAAACACATTAACATCAGTTTTGATAAACCTGAACCTCTCCATTGAGCATCAAGGGTCGTTGACGTCACTTCGAGACGCCATCTTGTGACAGCAAGCCTTGTTCGCTCTTCTTATCTTAACGCGTGTTCGGCAACAAGCGTTAAAATCGCTTTCGCTTGGAGGGTTCATTTTTAGTATTTTAGCGATCTCAATAGTATTTTTTCTTCGTTTTTAAAGACTATAGTAATCTTTCAAGCGTTTTAGTTTAGTAGATTAGTGTTTTATGTATAATTATTGAGTTTTAGGACTTGTTTTTTGTTGGATATTGAAGGTAAGGTCTATGAGGCCTATTATCACTCAGAAGTCAGCATTTATTTTTTCTGAATAGGATAGGCCTAACGTTACAACACAAATAATTATGTTTGGACCTTATGGTCCAAACATGTTGGAGTCGCAAAGCAACTTTCTTCATCTTATTATTATTATTATCTTTCTTAGTCCGCGATTACAGAGACAGTTTACAAGTAATCTACTTCAAACCTCGGCACAATGGTCCTTAGGTATACATCTTCCAGACGAGACCTTTTTTTCATTTATCGCGATAGTGGATCTGGATTTGATCCAGATTTCATAAATCCACTATATGGATTACCATTGACCATTTTTGCAAGGGCTATTTATCCTTCAGTTTAGGAGTAATCGACATCAAACTTTGGCACAATGATCCTTAGGTATTCAGGTACCAGGCTATATCTTTTTTCAGCGATCCCGCTAGTGGATCCAGAATTGTTCAGGATTTAGTAAATGCACTATGTGTAATAATGTTGGTAGAGTGATTTACATGTCGGTTGATCAATTCAATAGGAGAGTCGGTCAACACAAAGCGTCTTTGTTATGTGGACGCCGCGGTATGGTGGTGGCTTGTACCGGGCTTCCCGACCGTCTTGACCCTCTAATTACCAGGGGGTAATAATTAAAATACATATGTATATCCAATAATGTTTCAGTGATGGGCCAGCGTCGCGAACAGTGGCCCAGCATTGAACCAACATTGGGTGTTTAACATCAATAGTAGCAACATTTTAAATGCTAGATTTAAATATCAAAATAACAGTTGTAATTGCAGAGAATTGTTCTAAATGTCTCAAATGCCCGAAATGTAAAAATGTTTCAAATGTTCCAAATGGTCTAAATGCTCCAAAATTTCCAAATGTGCCACATGTGCCATATGTGCCATATGTGCCAAATGTGCCAAATGTGCAAAATGTGCCAATTGTGCCAAATGTGCTAATTGTGCCAAATGTGCCAATTGTGCCAATTGTGTCAAATGTGCCAAATGCGCCAATTGTGCCAAATGTGCCAATTATGCCACATGTGCCAAATGTGCCAATTGTGCAAATTGTGCCAAATGTGCCAAATGCGCCAATTGTGCCAAATGTGCCAATTGTGCCAAATGTGCCAATTGTGCCAATTGTGCCAAATGTGCGAATAGTGCCAATTGTGCCAAATGTGCCAATTGTGCCAAATGTGCTAAATGTGCCAATTGTGCCAAATGTGCCAAATATGGCAAATGTTCTGATTGTGCCAATTGTGCCAAATGTGCCAATTGTGCTAATTGTGCCAAATATTCCAACTGTGCCAAATGTGCTAATTGTGCCAAATATGGCAAATGTTCTGATTGTGGCAATTGTGCCAAATGTGTTAATTGTGCCAAATGTGCCACATGTGCCATATGTGCCAAATTTGCCAATTGTGCCAAATGTGCAAAATGTGCTAATTGTGCCAAATGTGCCAATTGTGTCAAATGTGCCAATTGTGCCAAATGTGCCAATTGTGCCAAATGTGCTAAATGTGCCAATTGTGCCTAATGTGCCAATTGTGCCAATTGTGCCGAATATGGCAAATGTTCTGATTGTGCCAATTGTGCCAATTGTGCCAAAGGTGCCACATGTGCCACATGTGCTATATGTGCCAATTGTGCAAAATGTGCCAATTGTGCCAAATGTGCCAATCGTGCCAAATGTGCCAATTGTGTCAAATGTGCCAAATGCGCCAAATGTGCCAAATGTGCCAATTGTGCCAAATGTCCCAATTGTGCCAAATGTGCCAATTGTGTCAAATGTCCCAATTGTGCTAATTGTGCCAAATATGCCAACTGTGCCAATTGTGCCAAATGTGCCAATTGTGCCAAATGTGCCAAATGTGGCAAATGTTCTGATTGTGCCAATTGTGCCAAATGTGCCAATTGTGCCAAATGTGCCAATTGTTCCAAATATGCCAACTGTGCCAATTGTGCCAAATGTGCCGATTGTGCCAAATGTGTGAATAGTGCCAATTGTGCTAATTGTGTCAAATGTGCCAAATTTGCCAAAAAAGTCACAAAAAGTAAAAAAAAGTCAACAGTAAAAAAAAAGTAAAAAAGTCACAAAAAGTCAAAAAACTCAAAAAACTCACAAAAAGTCAAAAATATCACAAAAAGGCAAAAAAAGTCACAAAAGTCACAAAAGTCACAAAAGTAAACAAAAATCAAAAAAAAAATCAAAAAAGTAAAAAAAAAAGTATAAAAAAAGTAAAAAAAAAATCAAAAAGTAACAAAAAGTCAAAAAGTCACGAAAAGTCAAAAATCTTAAAAAAGTCAAAAAAATCAAAAAAGGCGCAAAAAGTCAAAAATCGAAGTCCAAACATTACTGTTACTTGAAAAGTAAAAGTCGTTTCTAGTTTTATTTGAAATTTTCAAATATTATAGGATGACAGTGTAATCGTAGTTACTTGCATCTTTTATTATTACGGAATTGGTGCTCGACCGGAGTGACTGTTTTGACGCCGAATCATCAGTTGGATCATCCAGTTGGACTTGAGTTAAAGTCACGGAATTTGTAAATTTGGTCATATGACCATGGATGACGGTTCTCTGAATTCGCGTTTTATCGCTCACAATCACGTTGGTCGCTCCGGTCGAGTATGGCTTTCCTTATTATTATTATTATTTAGATTATGATGGAACTGGAATGAAGTCAATTTTACTTCATTTAGATTAATATTGTAGGATTGGCTTTGGCTAGGACTGCCGCCTAGCTATTTTGGAGTGTAGGCCTAGACAATGCTTGCATAGGCTTAGTCATAAATTAGTTTCATTTCTTGTTGCAGCTGAGTGGGAAATCATATAGACTGTGAATCTGTTTCGTCTCGCGCTCCGCTGACTTCGTCAGTTTTATCGAGTTTTCATTGTTTATAACTAAATATTACTTGTAATTGAGTGGTATCTTAATTCTAACCTAATACAAAGATTGTAGTTTGAAGACCATTATGTCAGCTGCCATAGTTACTAGAAGTGGCAGCATTCTAGAGTCAGTTAGTTGACTAAGTCTGCCAGCCTCTTCTCTCATCCAGGCTGATACTCCACATTGGAGTGCTGCTGGAGCATTACTTTAAGTCAGAAGTCAGCTGGTTATCCAAGTCTACCAGCTTCGCCCCCCCCCCCCCTCTCAAGCCTGATACTCCATGATACTCAGTGGTGCTGCTTGACTATATATATTCTTCAAGTCATACGAGTTGGGCGGAGGTTATCTTGTCAATTTAGTCAGAGATAACTGTCAAGTGATGTTATCAGCGCTGAAAGTTATTCAGCCTCTCTGCTTCCGCTAGACCTAGTTGTTGAGCTTGCGCGAGTTGGCTGTGGGGCCGTCTCATAAAATGTTTCGGCTTTTAGTGCTGTATTGTCATGGGTTGAGTTATTTATACCATTTCAGAATTAATTTTCTGAAATTGTGCTATGTGGGTTCGGAATGAAGGCCTATAATTTCTCTTAGGCTTTATTGCAGAACGTAGTTTTATTATTTTAGGATTTAATTCTGTGTGTTATTTATTATAATATCGTTCGTTGTACAAGAATATCCTGTTTTAAAAAATGGGTTAATTTCTTTTTGGACACATAGTTTATATTTCTGGATTAATTATCTTTTGGGGGTTTGTCCAGATAAAATACACTTCAATGTAGTTATCAAATATGATGTGAATTGCAGTAATTTTTTTTAGAAGTGTTACTTGTTGGTTAGTGAGAAATAGTTCTCTCTCTTCTCCTACCCTTCAAGAGATTTTAAAGGTAATAACTCTCGAGTATGAATTTTTGATAAAGGAAATGTATTGCTTTCTATAGACAAGGGGGGAGTCAGATGGGAAATATACCTTGTCAGTCAGCATAGCCTGATAGCTGTTACTTTGGTCTTAGATTGCAAGACCTCGGATTGGAGAGTTCTTTTTATAATAATACTACAGAGTGACCTCGATGTTCCGTCATCATCTGTTCCCAAGAAATATGACGGAACTTCGAATATGGCAGAGTTTCGGAGCAGCTCCCCTACCCCCCTCTAAGAAGGATATTATATTAGCCTATCTAATTCATACTGTAATGTTATTATATTAGTACGTGTATTGGTTGTGAGAACAAAATAACAACATAAATATGATACAAATATAGGTATTATTTCAAATATATAATTGCATGATATTATTATTTCAAATATATAATTACATGATTTTTTTAAATAATATTTGTACATTCAGACTTTATTTTTGAAAACAGTCGGTGACACATGTCTGTATTTCTTATAAATACTATTTTATAATAGATATAAATTTCATTTTTATAAGAAAATTGTTGTGATATGGTATTACTGTAGATCTGGTAATATTCGCGAGGTTTTAATTTTCGTAAATTTCGCGAGGAGGACAAATTCGCGAATTTAAAAATCTCGCGAAAATTATTATTATAATAGCGCTATTAAAGAAAAATGAAGATTCACGAATTTTGAACTTTGTGAAAAATCCCAAAATAAGAAATTCGCGAAAATATAAACACGTGAAAATTACCAGATCTACAGTATTTATAGAAAACACAGCATATCTGTAATGACCGTAGATTGAACATGTATGGGGGGAAATGGATGAATATATCATTACACAAAATTATTTTAAAACATTTAGCAGTCATACGCAGTTTCAGTTTGGAGACAGTGGTCCCTCACAAAAGCACAAATAAAGCTAACATAGTAGTATTTCTTCTAATTTTCATTCATCTTGAAATATGAAATGCTACCACAATTCCCACCTGACAAGGTGAATAGAGCTGTCATGATTTTATGATATACCCTGATACATTATCTCCAATTATAATGCAGAACCCCTTCATTGTGATGAATTATGTCATTTTTTATTCAAAGATTGTTATTCAAAATATTTGATGTGGTGCATAAATGTGATGAGGGAGTTCAAGGGCAAACATTAGAATCGCTTTGGTGCAATATTTATTTGTAATTGTTCATTTAAAAATTGCTTAATTTTTATAAATCCTAACCCTTGTGCTGCTAAGACTACATATATGGTTCCAAGCTAATTTCAGACTAAATAAAATACCACGAAAATTTGTAACATATCTTGTGGTAGATGCTCAGGTAATCAAATAATTTAATTTGGGAGATTTTCATAAATAATACTATTTTTCATTCATTTTAATAAATGAAAAATAGAAACAAACAATTCAGCAGGACATGGTTATTTGATCACATTATTTTGAAGAGAAATGCTACAAAGTGTTTATGTGCATCTTTTTTTATGTTACATGGTTGTTCTTGATACTGATGATGAAAATTGGTATGGAGCCTGGTGGATGGGATTTGTATTGTGTTTTTTCTTGTGCATTATCATAGCTATCCCAATGTCTATGTTTGCTAAAGAGCTGCCATGTAAGAGTATTTTTACAATATGATGTTTGTATTGAGACTACATGTATTTAGTTGAATTGTTCCTTAACCCTTTCAGCCCTCACGATGCATTAAAGCATCATTTCACATCCCTGACTTATTTTTCCAACAACCAAGGGTTTTAGAGCGAACATTTCCAAAAAACTGGTTTGCCAATACATGACAATTTCCCTTAATTTTTCACTCACTTCAAATCATCTTTATCCACTACAAGTCGAGAATTGCGACAGCAATTCGCGGCTTGTAGTGGATGAAAATGACAATGGTAAATTCAGGCTTGAAAGGGTTAAATAAATTGTCACATGTGGATTTTAGCAGATTTTGACAGATTCATTTATTCTATGTAGGAAAAAAAATCTGTGCGCTTTTGTTTTTAAAGAAGGTATATTTATCTTTATTTACTCTTGTGGAGTGATGGAATGACTGCTACATAAAGCCGACAGGTATTATCTGATTAAGCAGGTACTGTCTTTTGGCTTTGCACAGTAGCACTGGTGATTTAAATTACTTTATGTACACAGATATAGTTATTGCTAGTTAATGTGGTTATTTTTGTCTTTTTACTAGCTGCAGAAACGTACAGAAAAGAAAATTTGGCTGATGAAAATGTACACAATATTACTAAAGTTTGCATGAAAGAGTTTAAAAAATACATCAAGTCTTTGCTCACTACCCCAACGTATGTGCTACTTGTATTGGCTGATGGTACAGATGGCTTTCTTCTAAGTGCACTTGCATCTTTCCTGCCATTAGTAATTGAAAAACAATTTGGTGTAACAGCCAGTCAAGCCTCACTCTATGCAGGTGATTGTCTACTGAATAAGGAATTACTGAATGTTTAATTTAATAATAAATTAAATAATAAATAGGTGGGCTATTGCAATTAGAATTTGTCCCCGTCAGAGTCAGTGTTAACATTTATTTGTGGACACGATAACTTGCCAAATTTTTCATGTATCCTGCTCCCAATTTTTTCTGCATGCTCCTAATAACAAGTTCTCGGACAAGTTTAATAATGCGATGGGCTAATAACAAGTGTATATTTATGGAAGACACATTGTTTGCAGGTATCGTTATTGTGCCTGGTGGATTGGGTACTCTTGTTTCGGGCATAATTTTGAAGAAGACCAAGATGTCTACAGTAGCAATGATTCGTTTTGGTGGACTCATGTTTCTCCTGGGATTAGCATTCATTTTAACACTTTTTATGCATTGTGATTTACCGCCTATTGTCGGAGAGAATGAATTTAAGTTGACGTAAGTGTGTATTTTGGCTAATGTAACATATTGTAAATAAATTTTACTCTTGTCACAGTCTAGTCCGTTCTGACAGTGTAAAACTTTGTATCTTAACATTTTGTTCTCAGATTTTCATCTGATTCCCGGCCTGATTCCCACTATTACAAATAAATTTTTAGAAGATACAGCGTTCAAATTGGAAACATAGCTGCTCAGTGTTGTCCATCATCTCTGAAACCATTTATATTTTAATAGCCAGAGCTTTTATATGAAAAAAATGCATTGTTTTACATAATCTTGCATAACACATGACAAAATTCATAGACATATGAATTTTAAAATGGCTGATTGACTGCAATTTACATAAGGCTAAACAATAACAAATTTTGCAGAAAAACTGTTTCTAGGTAAAAATATTTGTCAAACTTTAGAATAATTTATATACATTGAAATGTGAGTTCAATCAGTAAGGACTGCAAATCTTCCACCCAAATTTAAAAACATTTTTTTCGTTGTTTATGTCAATTTTACGATAAGTGTTTAGAAAAAGTTCGGTTCAGACGATTGTGATATATGAAGACGAATGAAATGAGACCAAGTCAGTAATTACTCAAACTACATTTTATTCATTATATTACAATTGGCTTTTTGGGAGTTCTCCAGCATCATAAGGGGGTGTAATTCTCTGGGTCATGAGGAAGCATTAGTGCTGTGTCTCATGAGTGAGGCTACCCTGCCGCGTATCATGATGCTGCTGAGGCTGCTTGAGAGCACGATTGGGGGCCAAGATGGCAATCGAATGCCCACTTATGTTGCTGGAGAAGCTCCCTATATAACTTGAATATGTTAGTATGACATAAGAATAGAGGATGGATGAGGGAGGAGGTGGGTAGAAAAAAGTATAGAAAAAGAGACTGCACCCCAACTAGCTCCAGGCTGGCAAACAAAGGACTGATTTGGGAATCCAGATTGAGACTACAGCAATGGATTCAAGAGCTCTCTGATTGGTCATATAAGAGAGTACTCTTATGCAGCCAATCATAAAACAGCTGCTCTATGATTGGGCAGAAAACTTAGTATGTGATTGGATACTTTTGGATTCCTGTTTGCACAAGAAAGCAGCTAAGAGTACTGTGGAAATTTTTGTCCACAGCTTATAGTGTGAAGGGATAAAACCAACAGCCAAGCCTACAGCCTAATCATATACATTCAGTGAACTAGACAAATCCTGTTGCATTTTGTCTGCACTGACTGCAATGAGAAGCTGAGGGGAATGACACAGTAAATAAAGCTACAAACAAAACATAAACCCACCTATATGGATCTCAATCCAAATAGGTAACAAATATGAGTCATGCTGGGACAAAATTTTAAGTTGAGATACTAGGTTAGGTAGTGAATATACATACATAGACCTACACGGAGATATTTTATTGGCATTATTTTAATAGGCTACATCAAAATAAATACACAATTTGTTGCAAAATAAAAGATGTGAGTCATTAAAAACATTTGAACATCACAAAATTTCCGTTTTCTATATTGTCTGGTATTTAGGCTAGGTCACAAAAATATTTTACAATAATGGGCCAATGTCGTAAACAGTGGCCCAACATTAAAACAATATTGGCTCAATGTCTCATGTTTGCTGGGTCATTTACTGTTTGTAGGTCATCGTCATTGTCAGTGCTTAACATCACTTCATGTAGTGATCCATGTCACTGCTTCAAATCTATGTATGATCCTGTATGTGATCCATCAGAAGAATTCCGTTTTTTTTCTCCTTGCCATGCTGGATGCACATCAGAGATTCACCTTTCTTCTGGAAAAGTTGAAGTGAGAGTTTACATATTAACCCTTCTCCTGCTAAGTTAATTGATTTAAATTTTCAACCACTTAACCTCAAGTAGTTGAAAATTACTGATACCGGGGTATTTGTCTAATTTGAGACCAAACATTTACAATTTCCATGTTTAACCTTTCCAGCACGGGGACCGTCTTATACGACTGTTTAAAGACGTCTGTATGACTTTTTGATGTCTTTATGACGTCTGTAGACATTCTGACGTATAAAGACGACCTCTGCACTGGAAGAAATAATAACTACCTAACTCAGACATGTATGATGATTTCAAACTGAACAAAACCATTTTTAAACAGCCATTTCATTCCCAATAACGGTTGTTTAATTGGCTACTAGTAATAAATGACATTAAAAACGACTATTATCGATGACAAAGGGTTAAATAACAGTTACTTCATGCAATTGTTCTTTTTTAATAATAATAATAATAATAATAATGATTATTCTTTTCTTCTGATTGTCACTCACCTCCAGCTCTGTAAATTGCATCGGCCATTTTCATTTCAAGATGAATTAAAATGTCTTCATTTTATAAAAAACCCAAGTCTTACATCTCAAATTTAGGGATGACCCTATCAGATAACTGTACTATTTTTTAGTTAATAGATTATATTTAGAATATGTTGTGTGATGCATAACTGTGATGAGGTTAAATGAAATTGATTAAGTCTTTCCAAATATAATTAATTCTAAATTTAAGAAACATGCAAACTGATTATAATGATCAACTGTGGGGGATGCTATATACATGTCTGCACATAGTAATATCCATTTCTTTCAATTTTGTATACCTTGATCAAGTCATCCAATATATGAATTCTTAGACTGAGCTCTGTCTTACAATTTTCATCTCCCAATAGAGTTGACAATAAAAATCAAGTGACTTTCTAATATCACAAATTGATAGGCATGCTTGCTTTATTACTTTCAAATACTTATACTTTGCCCAACCCGTTTGTTTTCTGTTTGAAATGTTCATGCCAATGCCATAAAAAAGAATATTTATCACAACAGGTGTGCAGTATTTATGGCTGGGGCACTGTTCAATCTGTCTGACAGTCTGTTCACTGATCCAAGTGAAATCAGCTGTGAAATGTCAGTAGTTTTGTCACAGTTAGTGCGGTTATGCTGTGTGTTACAACACCTGCCTTTTGAACGAATACGACTCATAAGCATGAGTATGGAGAAATATAAGAGGGGATTAGTCTTGTGGTGTCACTTATAGCATTACTCTTACTCTCGGCTGGAATGATCACCTGTTCAATGATAACTTAACAGTTATTCTGACACAATGAATATACAACAGGTTTCATGTCAGATTGGCTGGCTCAATGATGGCCTAACGTCTGTGACCCGGCATTATCCATGTACACTACAAGGCAAACACAAGATAGGGTATATATGCTGGTTCAATGTTGGACGAGCGTCACAGGTGGTCCAGCATTACAGTATACGCAGTAAACAGGATGCATTGAATCTATGTTGCCACGCTGGCCCTACATAAACGTGTTTGCTGTAACACAAACAAGCATTATGTCTGGCAGCAGTTGTGACACTGTTGACGCTCCACATCACATGTAGTAATATACACATTGGGCCCATATTATGCAGCTTATGTACAGTAGAACCTGCTATGAGCAGTCACCCTTGCGACACAGGAAAAGTGGCCTTTTAACGCAGGTGGCTGCCCATAGGAGGTACATTTATGGTAACTCCATTTATTCCACATGAGTGAGATCATGTCATTATTGCCGGTGGTTTAGGCCCTACCACAGTCAAACAAGTGCCTGCACCAATGTGTGAGCTCCTTTAGCACCGCTGTTGAGCAGAGGAATCAGGGTACGTCGCTGGAAATCCGCCCAATAGACTGAACAGATCCCTACTGACCTGGTGGGGGTGAGGTGCGAAAAGCAGTACTGAAATTGTCGAACTATACCGCACTTCGATGTATGGCGCTTGCGAGGCTTAAATAAGCCTTCATTCATGCTTGAGACATACATTACTCGCTCCCTTTAAATACTGCGCATCCTTTGAATACCGCACACATCTGTGTTGCGGTTGTATGGTGATTCACAGGAGAGGCAATAGAGGGGTGTGATTAAAGGAGAATATGCGCATGTCTAATTCTGACGTCAACCCTTGTGACCTTGTGAGCGAGGGCTAGATTCTGGGAGCCACTATGATCTACCCCCTGTATTTATAATCTATAATTTACCCCTGGGTACATTCTGGGAGATCCCAGAATCTACCCAGCTATAGTTTCCAAGGGGGGGGGGGGGTCTAATCTAGGGTGTTACACCTGTGGAAAAGTGATAAAAGCAAGGCCCATGATATCATTCATGATGTGTCTGGTAATTGATTCCATATGTTTTATATAATATATTGTAAATAATAATATAATGCCGGTCTAGCATCGTAGATGGTGGGCCAACAATAATAAGTGATGCATTGTGTTTGATGATCAAAGGATTTAGTGTCAATGTAAACACAGTTTGTGTTTTAGATACACACAATGTATGAGTACTGATATGATAATGCACAGTAAGAAGTGATGGATCCAGCATTTGTCTGACAGGGATCACCTGCTTTGAAACTAGAAAATACACACCTCAGCCAGCGGTCATTTATTTTTGCTTTTTGTCTTCAGTACGGAGATTGTACCTGTCTGACAACAGCAAACTTGACTTACTCACCAAGTGCCACCACATCACTTAAGTGTCAGACAGAATGTAATAAGCTTGTTCCATTCCTTGTGATGTTGTTTCTGGCTGTATTTTTCACATTTATGGCTGCTCCAGCCAATATACAAGGCATTCTAAGGTAATGTTTTATGTTTCTTGTTCGAAAAATTTATTTAACAAACATTAAAAAATGATAAGGCCCAAAATTAAAGTTTGTAATCCTAGTGAAAAGTATATTAGTTTTGGTCTTAGTGTTCAGATCTATCATAAAAAATTAAAAAGTGTAGCAGATCATTGATTATACTACCAGAAATTAATAATAATAGGTGTGTGGCCCACGAAGAAAGATCTTTAGCGATTCACAACTTTTGTTTTTGTAATCATTGATTATACTACCAGAAATTGTTATTAATAGGTGTGTGGCCCACGAAGAAAGATCTTTAGCAACAGGACTTGGTTGGGTAATTGCCAGAATTTGTGGTAAGTATTCAAGCTGATCTGTGCTTCAGTCTTGCTTTTTTCATTTTCAACATCGAGCAATTGATCCTGTCCCAGTAAACACAAAACATTTGTATAACTTTAATACAACGTCGGGCAAAAGTCTTTGACGTTGGTCTAACATTGTATAAATGTTATACAAATGTTTTGTGTTTGCTGGGGAGTCGCCAAGAACAAATTAAGCATCCCAGTTATTATTGGTATGCTTATAATGCATCACCATAATTGATTTCTCTCTCATATTAACTTTTTTTAGCTCCCGCCGTCACCGTAGGTGAGCGAAGGGAGCTATGGATTCTACCTCCGTTTTTTTTTGGCCTCTTCTTTTGCCTATAACTTTGTAAGAAAATAAGCTAGGATAACAATTTTTTGTATGTGGGTTACTTCCAGGTGGCTAATGGACAGGTTGAAATATTTTTAATCTGAATTCAATACGAAAGGTTGCAGAGGAGAAAATGATGATGTGACGGCGTTGGGACGTTGGGCCGTTGGGCCGTCCGTAAACAATTCGTTTCCGGAGCATATCTCTGAAAGTACTTGTCCGATTGTCTTCAAATTTTACACACAACACCCCTAGGGGGTCTAGTTGTGCCTTTTGGGGTATTTGAACTTTGACCTACTTCTGGTTCAGAACTATGACCTATTTAGACGTTTTGACGCGCACTTCGTTTCCGGAGCAGATCTCGAAAAGTACTGGGCCGATGACAGTCATATTGCACATACATGTTCTCTAAGGTCCCTAGTT
Organism: Flabesymbios commensalis; assembly: GCA_964017125.1. Taxonomy (NCBI): domain Eukaryota; kingdom Metazoa; phylum Annelida; class Polychaeta; order Terebellida; family Flabelligeridae; genus Flabesymbios; species Flabesymbios commensalis. The sequence goes on along the minus strand of OZ024914.1, from coordinate 42,945,968 downwards.
GTGCCTTTTCAGGTTTTTGGACCTTGACCTTGAAGTTGACCCAGCACTTTGACCCAATTTATAACATTGGTAAATCCGACTGAAAGATTTTGCGGAATATCATGAAAACCGCTCAAGATAGCTACACCATTACTATAAAACAAATTGTGAGGTTTCAGGAGAGGATGCATCTTGAAAAATTTCAAGTCGATAAAATTAAAAATGGCCGCCTATCGGCCATTATTCTCCTCGACAGGCCTGATATCGCGGAATATCATGAAAACCGCTCAAGATAGCTACACCATTAATATCAAATAAATAGTAAGGTTTCAGGAGAGGATGCATCTTGAAAAATATGAAGTTGATAAAATTCAAAATGGCCGCCTATCAGCCATTATTCACCTCGGCAGGCCTGATATGGTGGAATATCATGAAAACCGCTCAAGATATCTACACCATTACTATAAAACAAATTGTAAGGCTTCAGGAGAGGATGCATTTTGAAAAAATTCAACTCGTCCAAGTTCAAAATGGCCGCCAATCTGCCATTATTCACTTTCACATGGCCGTTATTTGGTAAACCGTGCTAGATGGCTAGACCATTACTATAAAACAAAATGTGTGATTTCAGGAGAGGATGCATCTTGAAAAAATTCGACTCGATAAAATTCAAAATGGCCGCTTATCAGCCATTATTCACTTTCACATGGCCGTTATTTGGTCAACCGTGCTAGATGGCTAGACCATTACTGTAAAACAAAATGTGAGATTTCAGATGAGGATGCATCTTGAAAAAATTTGACTTGATCAAATTTAAAATGGCCACCTTTTCGGCCATTATTCATTTTCACATGGCTGATATTTGGTAAACCGTGCTAGATGGCTAGACCATTACCTAATTACTATAGAACAAAGTGTGAGTTTTCGGGGGAGGATGCACCCTGAAAATTTTCAACTTACGAATTCAAAATGGCCGACAATCAGCATTATTTACCTCGATAGGCCTGATATCAGGTAAACCGTGCTAGATAGCTAGACCATTACTATAAAACAAAATGTGACGTTTCAAGAGAGGATGCCTTTTACAAACTTTCGACTCAATCGAATTCAAAATGGCCGCCTATCGGCCACTATTTACTTTCACATTGCTGATATTTGGTAAGCCGTGTTAGATAGCTGGACCATTACTATAAAACAAAATGTGAGACTACAAGAGAGGATGCATCTTGAAAAAAATTGACTCGATCAAATTCAAAATGGCCGCCTATCGGCCATTATTCACTTTCACATAGCCGGTTTTTGGTAACCGTACTAGATGGCTAGACCATTACTATAAAACAAAATGTGAGATTTCAGGAGAGGATACATCTTGAAAAATTTTGACTTGATCAAATTCAAAATGGCCTCCTATCGGCCATTATTCACTTTTACATGGGCGATATTTGGTAAACCGTGCTAGATGGCTAGACCATTACTATAGAATGAAATGTGAGATTTCAGCTGAGGATGCATCTTGGAAAATTTTGACTTGATCAAATTAAAAATGGCCGCCTTTAGGCTATTATTCACTTTCACATGGCCGATATTTGGTAAACCGTGCTAGATAGCTAGACGATTACTATAGAATGAAATGTGAGATTTCAGCTAAGGATGCATCTTGAAAAATTCTGACTCGATCAAATTCAAAATGGCCCCCTATCGGCCATTATTTACTTTCACATGCCCAATATTTTGCAAACTGTGTTAGATGTTAGTCCATTACTATAAAACAAAATTTGAGGTTTCGGGGGAGAATGCACCCTAAGTTTTTAACTAATTTATATCGAATTCAAAATGACCTTATATCAGCTATTAGGTAACTCGATTGGCCTGATATCGGGTAAACCGTGCCAGATAGGTAGACCATTACTGGGATACTGATTAGGATCATTCATTTCAATGGAGGTTTGCAATCTCTGACAGACTGTCTAGTTCTTATCTTACTCTTAGACTGGGCTACTTAGACTTAGTTGTCTTGCTTCTTGATTTTTGACCTAGACTAGGACTACATTAATAACCCTATACAAAATTGCTTAAATCAAATTCTAATTCGGAGCGGGAGCTCCTGGACTTATGTAGTCTTGTTCATTATATTTTTGTACCTCCGACCCACGCTATTTTATTCTCAACTGTTTGTCAGATTGCATCCACCTTTAATATGATACTTCTCAAGTAATTCATCACAAACAGATTAACTTTTGGGAAGAATCCATTGAAAAAAGTTGGTCAAACATCTTGATAAAACTCGAAAGTGTTGAAGTAGCCTCTCCATTTGGTCATTTAACAAAATATTTTTTATGGATTTATATGGACATTTGTTTCTTTTTCCTTGGGGGTGGGGCAATATCTAGGGGAGTGCCTGCTTCCTATAATATGTTTTAAACGTGTTGAGAAGAAAAAAAAATCTGGTTATATGATAATTTGTTGAAAATGTGAATTATTGCCGTATGAAAGTGTAATGAAATGAGACTAAGATATACTTTGTCTTTTATATAACTAGTATAAATGCTGAAATGTTTTAAGTTCTAATAGTATACTTTTTGTGAAATTTCCAGGCAATATACCAGGTCCAGTAGTGATTGGTGTCATCATTGATGTCGCTTGCATCACATGGTCAGAAGACTGTGGAAAGGGAACAAGTTGCCTTCTGTATGACAACAAACAGATGAGGACTAATATTGTGATAGTGGCGGTCACGATTCGTATCGTGTCCACGGTCCTCATGTTCGCCTCATCATTTTTCTTTAAACCACCAAAGGGGAGTATTGAATGGGGAGAGCAGAATGAAATATCCGAGTCTGTTGCCAATGTTGATATGGTGTCCGTTTCTAATACAAGTACTAAAATGTTTTAAAATCCCGAACTGCTAGACTTGGATATTTTATATTAGTGAACACATATCTTTTCACTGTGATCCTTATCCATTGGAACAGAGTCCAGTGGTTATCTCTGGTTTACTATTCTTCTGCCAGCGAACACAAAACATTTATTTAACATTTGTACAATGTTGGTGCAACGTCGAAGACTCAAAGCAATACAATGTATAGAAATCCAAGATGGCCACCACGCTAACATGAAAAATCTATGATGTCTGCTCATAACTTTTTTGAAAAATTTCCTTAGAAGATTCCCTTCAAAAAAATCAAAACTAAATACTTCAACAATAAAAGTACCTATGATTGAGAACAGACTGAGCAACTCTGACTAGATTACACATTTACTTTAAAACTTAAAATATATTACAGCGTCGCATAATATCATAGTTGTTGAAAAAGAGGTATATTCTAGAAGGGAGGGAGTAGATTCTGGGAGGGTCGCACATATAAATTTGTTGAAAAAAAGGTATATTTTGGGAGGGAGGGGTAGATTCTGGGAGGGTCACACATATAAATTGGTTGAAAAGGGGGTATATTCTGGGAGGCAGGGGTTGATTCTGGGATGGTTGCATATAGTTGTTGAAAAGGGGGGGGGGTTTATATCCTGGGAGGGCGGGGTAGATTCTGGGAGGGTCACATATAGTTGTTGAAAAGGGGGTATATTCTGGGAGAGAGGGGTAGATTCTGAGATCCGAAGACATTTCAGAAAATCACGTTAAAAAGGGTAGATCCTGGGAGGGAGGGATAGATACTGGGAGCCCCCATGATCTACTCCAGGGTATAATATAGAATCTACCCCGGGGTAGATTTTGGGATATCATAGAATCTACCCGAATATAGTTTCAGGGGGGTATAATCTGGGGTGTTACACGAGTATGTAAATTATGTAAGTCATACTACTTATTTTGCAAATCATTTTGATTCTTATGACAAAACATAACACATTTCCGTCCTCTCGCTTTTGGTAACTATACATCAACAGCAATATGACTTTGATTTAAAGCAAAATAATGAAACCCCCTGAGTAGACATACTCAAATGCTAATAAAGTTGGTGGATTTAGCTCAGATGGTGATTATTATCTTGGATTGCTGCAAATTCAGTTGAAATTAAGTCTCTGATATTTTTTTTTTGAATTCCTCACATCTAATAACCTAGGTATATACATCGAAATTAATATTCTAGGCAAACTTTTTTTGAAAGTTATGAGCAGACATATATTTATCACATAAGCAATGCATGGCGGCCATCTATGATTTCTACACATTTGTTTGTGTTGAAGTCTTTGATTTTCTTGATTATTTTCCCACACAAAAACTTATGTGTAGACACCAGAATGAATCTTCTAGGTAATTTTTTAAAACAAGTTATGAGCAAACATAGATTTTTCATGATAGTGTTGCGGCCATCTTGGATTTTTGTACATCGTATTGCTTAGAGGTTTTTTTATTTTATATTTTTATATTCCTCATACATAAAAACCTACGTGTAGACACCAGAATGAATCTTCTAGGTGTATTTTTAAAACGTTATGAGCAGACATAGATTTTTCATGTTAGTGTTGCGGCCATCTTGGATTTATGTACATGTATTGCTTTGAGGTGTTTTTTTTAAATTTTTTTTGACTTCCACATACCTATAAACCTAGGTGTAGACACCAAAATGAATCGTCTAGGTGCATTTCTTTGAAATTTATGAGCCATCATAGATTTTCCAGGTGCGCCTGGCGGCCATTTTAGATTTTTGCTTCCTGTGACTTTTGTTCTAACTTTTTAAAAGTCTACCCTGGTTATTTTCATAGCCACATGAGCCCAGTACATGAATGTAAAGTCAAACTCTCCGTCTCTTTCATTATATACGGGGTCCTATGACAGAGCCAGGAGTATAAGCGACGTCTTGCTTCTCTTATATTTATTGGATAGGGTGCTGCCTTGTAGAGATTGCGACAGCTCAGCCTCTTTTGTTTAAGATCTGGAGGATGTTCACTTCCAGTGTCAATATTGAATATGTGATTATGGCTATGTCCAATTACGCTCAGCGAAAATGCAGCTCTCGCATTGGTGATAAAACTGGTGTGACCTCATCATCTGTGCATCATTAATTTTTCATCTTGCGGATTGCACAGTTCTTCATGTCTCGACAATTTACAACCGGTGATTATACATGTAATTGTAGGTCTACTTTGATATCTTTGTCTATTATTTCAACCTATTTACAGAATATTACCATTTACCATGATAATTGAGATGAAGTACAAGTCTTATGTATAATTCTTCATGTCAAAAAGTTCATCTATCATCGAGTCTATTTACATGTATTGCTATTAGACAGGACATGTATGGCGGCAAATTCACTAGACATGCCCAGAACCCTTTATCGAGCGAGTGAATGAAAACACTCTCAATAACCAACCATGCCCCTGTAATCCCACCCACACGTCATCATCTGTACATATTTCATTTCATCAACGAATTGCACTGTTTTAACCTATTACAAAGTCACTAAAATGACGGTTCGGACCGAAAAGTGACTTTAATTTTAATTTGCTACTACTACTACTATTTCCATGCATTGCTAATTTCTATCGAATGCTGCCTAAATTTGTAATGCACTGTTAACAGTCCTTGTTGGGTAATATATGGTAAATACAATTTAGTTCAGTTTAGTTTATTATTACTCAGCCTAATGTCGTCTGGCGTCCGTCTGTCTGTACATCTCTCCGCTACTATTATAACCTGTTTGGCGTTTTTTTTTAAATATAGTGCTACAGCGAAATTTATATAGGGGCTTACAGACTTGCCATGAATATCCCTTGATTGAGTTCACTTTTGAACTTTTTATGACCTTTATTACTTGGATTTATATCGATCTCAAAACTACCATGTTCATTTTCGTGAGTATCGCTCTGAAATTTATACCACATATATACTTCACTGATAGCTTGAGTAATTCGAGTATGAATGGTTGTCCAAAATTAGAAATCAGGAATTTCGTCTCTATATCTAGCCTAACTGGTGAATGCGCAGCACAAAAATTAAAAAAAAAATTTGAAGTCCAAGCTATGGACATGTTTACATCATAATCATATTAAGAACCCAGAATAAAATCACCGATTTTTGATGATTTTAGCCTGGGCCAGTCCCTTTGAAGCAATATCACACAATATTGACAGCCATAATAAGCGACTTTGGGTGTTATAGGGTTATTCACGGCTGATCGACTTCCAGTTAACAGACTTACAAAAATAAATATATACATGTGTAAAAAAAATTCATATATATTTTTATATGCATTTAATACAACTTTGTATTAATTGTGTGTTGTTTTTTATTATATCATGACGCCATATTCAATACATTAGTTTATCAATCGACCTTTATATCAACACGTACCATACCCTGATGACATCGCAAGGCTCTGACAAAGGGACCTCCATTTTTAAATGTGATAGTTTTAATAAGATCAAAAGTGTACGCCTGCTGAAAATGGCCTAGTTTTCGTAGGCACTTTAAATATTCGTCTCGATTTCATGGCATCCGAGTTTTTTGGTAGGCAGGCGAGTGTCGATTTTACACAGCTGGCTGTGGAAACAAAATGGCGGTCAGTGTGACTGGGCCTCGCGCAGTAGATGAGTTAGGCGGCCCAGTCATACCGGGTACACGTAACAAGGCATAACTATAAACAGACTGACTAGTATCTCTCCATTCAAAATTGGCTGGTCTCACAAATCGGACCGATTCCAAAATGGGACCTATTTCAGTCAGTCACATAGGTGGTCCGATTTCCGGGTCTCCAATGTATATATAATACAAATACAGTCATCAACATTTGTTTATTTCCTTATATTTATTTTTATATGTTGTGTTGTTATGCATTCTATACCTAACATAGTTATATATATCTATATTTTGATATTTTGTGTTATGCATTCTACCTAACATAGTTATATATATATTATAAGTATTGTCTTTGAAACTCAGTTTAATATAATTTTAATATGAACAATTATTTTCTGAAGACATTGCTGTTATTTATAATATTGAAATTGTAAAATCCAACTTTATTAATAAAATATTAAAATTTATAATATTTGCAAACCGTTATACATATATCTATATTATAAGTGTTGTCTCTGAAACTCAGTTTAATATAATTTTAATATGAACAATTATTTTCTGAAAGCATTGCTGTTATTCATAATATTAAAATTGTATAATCCAGCTTTATTAATAAAATATAAAAATATATTTTATTTGCAAACCGTTTCGTTTTATTTGCTACATTTACAACGAAACCAGCGATTTTACAGTAAGGTGTAGACCTAGGTACGTAATCACAATTTATATTTTTTTATCCCCAGTATATATATTGGTTTCACAATTTAAAAATCGGTTTGTATAAATTGGTTTGGTCGGGCTATTGGTTTCTGTCATTTGTAGATTGATTATTTTTATTATGACAGATTGATTAGAATTATGTTCACGGTTTTTAACTGCCATTTGGAATTAGAATTTTAGATCATAGACTTCAGAATTCAGACTACGAATGTTAGAAGTCCCCACTTAGCTTTTTTACTTTTATATAGATATATATTTGTCTGTGAAATTGAAACATATTCAGAGGGCCCAGTAAACACATTGACTTAATTTTCTCTCTGTTGGCTGAATGTTGATCACTGTCTGCGACACTGGCCCAATATTAAAACAACATTGAATCAGTTACCTCAGATAACGTTGGACACAGACAAATCTTGAAATAACGTAAAAAACATTTTCGAATTATTTTGTTTTTCAAAATTATGTCTAGATGTAGGCCTACTCTATGTTTGTTTGAGAAATTTTATTTAGATGCCACCATGTATTATAGCCTATATTTAATGGATGCTTCTATAAAAATCAACGTGGCGTGAGGGAGTATGTACAATATTAAATAAGGCCGTGATTTGAATGTATGCAATAGGCCTACACGTGTCTTCAAGTTAAGAGTACTGGTAAGTCAACATTTTGAGTCAACAAGTTATAATTGGATGTATACATACATGTATTTTTAAATTATTTATGATTGATCACATGTAGTCAACATGTGCTTCAGGAATCTACAGAATTTCTTTCACACCAAGATGTGTCTAAGCACACGACCTGGATATATGATGCTGGTTTAGCCTAATGCCGCAATGTGTGTTATGTCGCAACGTGTTTCAAACCCACACGATTTATTGGATCAGACATGAGGTCACATTTATATAATACCTCTTGTGGTAATTACAGACAAAGGTGCCGGTTAATATTCTGATATCAAGTCAGACGACTCTTCGTAGGCCTACAGTCCCGCAGCCATTTCGAAGCATTGTACCTAGCTATCGTAGACTACACATTGAAATCTCCAGCCGGCCAAGTAGGCCCACTCATTTACTCCAGTGTCAATTGAAGCATTTGAGGGTGAAGTACCTTGCCCAAAGACACGCCATCGAAACAATGGCCCAATCCTGCACCAACATTGGCTATCTCTAACCATTGCCCCACCTATTTAATGCAAACTTTTCGTTACCGACACTGCACCAACATTGGCTATCTCTAACCATTGCCCCACCTATTTAATGCAAACTTTTCGTTACCGGTACTTGCATTTCAGTCTCACGTAGCTTACTCATTTTGTGTCTTCTGAATTCTTATCGAGCTAACATGGACGTTGGCGCGGATCCCTCTGTTTGCGTCAAATCTTTTAAAAAGTCGCCTAAATTGGCCTAAATATGTCAAAAAATGCTTGAGCAGACCCGGGCAGCTTAGCATCAAATTTTAGAATTGTCTTTACCGGGCGCATAAAAGCACCAATTTTTTTGTGGGCTCAGTAGCCTATCCTGAACAAACTTACTCTGGGAGCCAAAGTTAATTTCTACTTAAGACGCCAAAATGTGAGAAAATCCAAGATGGCTGCAATTGGTAGCCTACAAGATGATAAAAGGAAATTATATTATTTGGTGACTAGTAGGCTACATGTATATGGGTTTCAGTTATTTCTGAAATATGTATGTAGTCAGAAAGTCAGAAAGATATGGCATTGTGAATAAAATCAAAGATGGCAGTCATTTGTGCAAGGTCAAACAATAAAAGTCATAAATTGATATCGTTTTTGACAGAATAAAAACAAAATTATAATTTGGTGTGTCCCATAAGGTTCCTAACCAAGTCTGACATAGGGGTGTGGCGAAAACCTACATTAGTCATTGTATTGTGAGTAAAATCTAAAATGGCCGCCATTTGTGCAAGATCAAAACAATAAATTTATATAATTTTTGAAACAAAATGGAAGGAACTTCACGATTTTACGGTTTTGCCGTTGGTTTTCCAGGTAACATTAAGCCAACATTGAATCAAAGAAGGCCCCCTATTGTGTTGGCTGGTGGTGAAAATACGTCAGCCAAAATGTCTATATTGGAAGGGTGGACGAGCTCATGGGGTATTGATCACAGTAAATTGATTTTTAGTTTTTCGACTCGAAAAACTTTAAAGCTGGTTTTCCACACAAACGTCTGTCGTTAACTTCCGTTACTATCTGTTCTGTCTGTGCAATGTCAGAAGGCAATATCTGCCCCCTGGTATACTAGGCATTTACTGCTTTTTAACTGGCGTCCCGTCTCTTCCTGCCATAGCGCTGCCAAAAGGCCGTATTTGTTCACTTGTAAATCAAGTATATACTTCCTTTCCGCTGCTGTCACTGCCTCCTTTTGGCTTGCACTGACCCAATGTTGGTTAAATGTTGTGCCATCATCTATGACACTCTTCCAACATTGAACCAACATTGTGTCAGGGTATTGAGTTGCCGGTGTTCCTTGCAAAAATGAGACCTTTAGCCAATGCTGTTTTACAGCTGAGCCATGGTCGTAGACGATGGGCCAGCAGTAAGCTAGTATTGGGTGAACGTTTATCTTGTTAAGGCCTATATACTGGTTTGCCAATGCTGGGATAATGCCGGCCCAGTGTTGTAAACGGTAGGCCACTATCAGGCTAACATTGTGTCAATGACTTGAGTTTGCTGATCAGCTGTGACCGCAACCCAGCAGACACGAGGCATTGACCCAATGTTGTTCTAATGCTGGCCCGTAGTCTTCGACGTCGGCGCAACAATAAAACAACATCGGGTCAATGCCTCGTGATAGCTTCCCCCACCCCTCTCTGCCTCACTTGACACAACCGTGTTATAATACGCAATATAACAATTAGGTCTTGGCTAAGATATTTATCTTCAAAAATTGCAAATTTTGTATTATTAAAATTAGATTTTTGGACTCGGCGGTAAGAGGCATTGCACATTGATATAATTTATACACTTCTGGTGTGAAAAATGACTGAATAATGTAATTTATTGCAATGCCCGATCATGTGGTAAGTTAACTCTTTCATTACGACCATCTGACATGAAAAAGGGACAAAGTATGGTAATTATAAACTATACATTTTTATTTATTAAGTTTATTTTGCCTGAGTTTGTGTCCTATTTAGGGGAAATAGGGGTGCTGTGTGTGAGAAACGGTTGACATTTCTGTACACCAGTCCTTGTGAATATGTCCAATATAACGTTTGGGGTCCCTAGGTTAGGTAGGCCTACTTTCGTCTTTAAGAAGTGTTCAGATAAAATATATGTTCATGATTAAATATAGTGATTAGACCGTAAAGGGTTTTGATTGGAATAATATTGGCCAAGCGTCGCAGACAGTGGCCCAGCATTACATCAGCATTGGGCAAATGTATCGTGTTATCTGGTGTTTCTGGTGCCTGGTGTAAAGAATACCCAGCGCCTGACTTATAAAAGAGTATGCCTAATTGTGGGATTCTCACAAAAAATAAAACTGGCCCAACATTATTCTATCGCTGCGCCACACTTTGAGCAATATCTTTGTTTTTGACGCAACAAGGTAATTTTAGTGGGCCATAGGATTTTTGAAGATAAGGCCCTGCCTGCTGAATTAAAGGGACTGGCTCAGGCTAAAATCATTGAAAAATCAGTGATTCTATTTTGGCTTATTAATATGACCATATAATGTAAACATGTCCATAGAATAGAACTGCAAAAGTTTTTTTAATTTTTGTGCTGTGCATTTACCAGTTAGGCTAGATATAGAGACGAAATTCCCGTATTTCTTATTTTTGACATGGTAGTGCCGCCAATAAATGCCCATTACGGCGCACACTGTCAAATTGTAAGCTGTGTATCGCTGTATTAGTTTCAGTATTAGTATTCAGCGTTGTTAGAACAGAGTCAAGGTTCGGCATCCCATGATCCAGAACATAGGCTTACCGATACAATTTAAATGAAATATGGCAGAAAACGAGCTATTGAAACCAAAATGTAGTTGAAATGTTGCTAATTCCAACGAAATATTGGACTGTCACCTATAACCTGACTGTAACCTCGCCACAAGGTAACCTCGCCACAGGTAATCTCGCCACAGATTTGGTAACTTCGCCACAGAAGGCTGAGTAATTTATCAATGTATTTTCAAAGGGAAATATCTACCTTGAACGTGGTGTAGATGTCTATATAGACTTAGACTATAAGTGCCATTAAAATTAAAAGCAAAAAAAATTCTAAAAAAATGGACCAATATATATAACGAATAATAGGCCTACAAATTTATTTTGTACAGCAAATATTGTAGAAAATTTGTTCATTGTGACTAATAATAATAATATATTAACCCTTAAACCGCTGAATTAAATAATTGAAATGTTCACACACTTGGAGTTGTGTCTCACTACCTTGACCCACAACTTTAAGTGAGAGAAAACAACTCGTATTTGATTAATTTGTAATTTAAGACTAAGCAATTTACAAATCTTGATGTTTAAATGGCTGATAAAACGGATTAAAGCGACTACAGTCGCGCTTAGCGGTTTAAGGTGAATAGGTGTAGGCCTAGCGGCAACAACAGAGGAAGTTGATGACACTGCCCTAAGAAGAGATCCGACAGCACCCGAGGAAGATAATGAGTAGCACTCAAGCTATGTGATCGACTCCAATAACACTCGATATTGTTGACGCAATTGATTGACACAAGTGATATTAACTCATGTGAGTGCATGAACACCTGATGAACATTTAATATGGAATATGAGGTGATATGAATGCCCCTTAAGTGTTTTATTTGTTGTTGGGAAAATGCCCCCTTTTGAAATAATAATGGGTCACATGCCCCATCGTCTAAGGCCAATGCCCCCCCCCCCCCTCCGAAAAATATCATGGGCCCCTTGGCCCCCTTTTTCCAATTTATAAATTGGGCACTGAATATGTAATAGTACCAATCTCATACATATCATTTTAACTATTTATATTGCCGCATATTAACCGTCTGCGTCCCTATGTTTGGGTTATATTCAAGTTAAACTGAACGTAGATTTTAACCTAAGTCTATGCTAAAAACACAAACAGTAGGCCTAGGCCTAATTTATGTTCTTGTTTTATGGACCCTATCGATGGAAGCTGATATTCAACATCACATTGTAATAAAGGCCTAAATATCACGCTAATAGGGATCTAATTAGAAGTTACTAAAATGTGTGGTACCAAAGCCATAACTTTATTTTGAATTGAATTTACAAATAGTAATATTATTAATAAATGATGTTCCTTTAATGCTGGGTAAACGATGTAGAGGGCGGCACAACAATAAACTAAATATCCAGTTATCCCTGGTTTAATGCTAGTCCACTGTCTGCACTGCTGGCCCAACATTAAACTAACATTAAGTCGATGTAGCTTCTGTGGAAAGTATAGCGTATATAGCCAGTGTAATATTATTATCAGATTATGCTTTGTACGCATCGCGTTGACTACTAACGTTACAATGAGGCAATACCGCTGGAGTACAATCACACGTGTCTTGCGTGTCTTGCGTGTTGATCCACTGTTCGCCGTATCGTATTTGCTGGGATGCACCTAAAGGTATGCATACTTTAGAAGTGGATATATGTATATTAAAAACATGCCTCGAAGTAATAATATGTAGGGCTATAAAGTGTCTATAAAGCAGCTGGGCCAATAGTGTTTTTTTTAATGACACAACATCATAGTTGAATTCACGCTTTCCCATTCGTTGATTGTTTTCTACCAATTACTGGCCAACCGTCAATGATGAAGACGAGGACCAGCCGTGCATGTGGATTATAAAACTTTTCAAAATATTTATTTTTTATTTTTGCAATAAATGAAAATCAAAGTGGAACAGGGAACACTATTATGGCAGAACCAGAGTAAAAACATACCTGTCAATTATAACAGGTAAGGGATAGCAATGACATGACCAATATATATTATGCACATTTAATATGTTGTGCAGAATAAAATGTTGGGCAGCGCCCCTGACGGTGAACCAATATTAAATCCACAGGTAGGCCTAATTTGTTTGTATATATGTAATAACAATACCGAAGGGAGGGGGGGGGGGGTCCTGGTGCCTGCTAGGAAAGTCAGAGATCGCGGATTCGTCTCCTGCTCTGGCATTCAAGTTTCAAAGAAACAAAATGTTTCCTCCCTGTTCAATTGTAAATATTGAATATTGTGGGCAGCCTCCGTGACCGAGAGTTAGTGTGCTCGGCCGTAGACCAACAGGGCTCAATTTCGAATCCTGTGTCTGGAGGGCAGTGACACCTCATTCATCTCACCATCCTCAGGTTCTCCTTACCCAGTTTAGCCTGTATGTGTACAAATGTGGTGTAGAACCCCATTTATTTCATTTTATAGCATTTGATACAGCCAACTAACACCTGAATCAACGTTGGCCTGACAACATTACAGCAACATTTCAGCAAAGATCGTGTGAGTTGAGAAAGCCTTCATGGGTCTTTATCCTTAGGTCTACTGTGTGTATTGTGATTTCCATAATTGGCATTACGTGAGAGGGTGCAGTGAAAGTGCATTACGTCCACATGTGATAATGATGGATTAGGGCTACTGTATATTTCATGGCTGAGTAAGAAACATTAAAAGCTGATAATTTACAACTTTGTTATTAGCCAGCTCGGTGGAAACAAAGGAGGTCAAGGTCATTGAGCTTCACAGAATAACCAAATCTGCATATTTATCATAAATGCGATGTTTTCTACGTTATCCACATATCATGGCTCATTAATTCATTATCAGTGGCTAGTCCTAGGCCTACACCACAGCTAAATAGTGTTGTATAAGCCACAGATAAGTGTTCAGACCCAGCAAACACGTGACGTTAAACCGATGTTGTTTTAATGTTGGGCCGACGTCGAAGACGGCTGGCCAACATTAAGACAACATTGGCTCAACGCCTCGTGTTTGCTAGGGAGTAGCATTTTAAATGGAAATAAGTGTTTTGTCTGCAGTCGGTTCAACAGCAAAAATTCTGTATACATGTAGGCCAATAGATATTTTATCTTACAGTAGCCTACGTGGTTTGCTTTGTTTTCTAAAAGATTCAGTGTCGATATATATATATAAAAGGAAAATATCACTTTTTTCATAAGGGCTCATCCGTTTTTGAACTTATTTTCTCATGCTTACAATGATGCATGGTAGGCCTATAGGCCTACGTGCATTTTATCTTTGGGGCTTGTTACTTTCACGCATTCTATCAATTTCATCAGAGTAGGCCTAAGTCACTGATAACGTAAAAAATTCCAGTGGTGACAGTCTCAGAGTGTTTTTACCCATGGTTCTGGACTACTTTTAAAAAACTATACTAGGAGTGGCTGAACAATCGCTTTGGATGGCCGATGAGTGGTTAACTCGAAGTGAGTGCAGCTGGAACAATATCATTCTTAACCCTTACCTGCTTACAGCGCGGGGATCGACTTTAGTGGACATAATCTGACGTTCGTAGGCTAGACGTCAGATTCTGACTACTAAAGTCGATCCCCACACTGTAAGGGTAAACATATATATTGTACTAAATGGCCGTAAACCCATAACATATAGGTATTCAAATGAATCGGAAAGAGCTAACTAAGACATTTATGACGATTTCAAATTGAAAAAACCCTTTGGTTTTTGAAAAATCAGCACTTTATAAATGTGGGATAGGCCTACCAGATTCTACTAAACCATGCTGGGTGTTTCACGTAATTTCTGTCAGGTGGCAATACTGTCGGAATGGCCGGAATGACAGGCCGATGCGCAACATTGTGCGCAGACAGCTGTTTTGGGTCAAAATGGCGACCATGACAGAACCGTAGGAGTGAGGTTGTTGGCTTACATTTGACGAGATTTTGTCATGTCTCGCTTGGCAGACTACTTCGTCATTATCGGATACGATGGTGAAAAAGAACGTGAGTTTATTGATGTGAAAAGGATGCTACCCTTTGCAAAATACCCACACACCACCCATTAAAACATGAAAAATTAGCCAACTCGCAAGACACAACTCAATTCTCAATGTTCAGTTTCTGGACTGGAGTCAATCAAGAGTCTTTGGGTCAGAAACTGTTCAGTTATTTTGCTTGGTAAAGTTGGTTCACAACTTGTTCAGTCAGAGCTAACACCACACTGGGACATAAAACTATCCCTGATTGGAATTCCCTTTCGCCACCTGCCATGGCCCATGGCATAGATTAGTCTGGCACTGGCAGCGTTTGAACTTTGATCAATTTCAAGTCTCAAGAAAACCAAGTTTTGAGACTTGCCTGTCCAACATGTCCAAGTCACACTCTAGGACTAGGCCTAGGTCTACCACTACCAGGACAGGTTTAACAGTTGTTTAAGTAGGCCCTACTGTCTCTAAGCTAGCCGTAGATTGAGCACAGTCAATGATTCAGACTCAATGTATCATTGTATGGCAGTTGATCACTTATAAATAGTTGATGCTGAGTTAGCTGAAATGCATGATGATGTCATTGACATTGTCATGTGCAGGGGTGGGCAGGCGAAATGAGTCCTGTTGCCACAAATTGCAACTTTCAGGTGCTCTGAGTCTGAATGGTCATTTAAAAATATTTACATTACAGATATTTTGCTTCTGTCGCCACATGTGGCGACCACTTGCCCACCTCTGATCAGCTGATGTGTGACTTGTCTTATTAAAATTGATATATCATAATCATGTGAGAAAATTTACAAACATTGATGTTGTTCATTTTTGTGCGATATTATGGTTGTTAAATATAGAATGTGTTCAGTGAATGAATTAAGGTGTTCTATTCATTGATCGCGTGCTATATATTTTCGCGTATATATCGCAATGAATTGAAGACCGTTTGCTTATAAATCATTGTTGCTGTTCAAAACATAACTTGGTCTTGGAATTATGAAAGTTTCAGGCCCAAATTGTGCTTGTACAAAATTATTTCTTTTGATGGTTATATCCAAGACTTGGGCTTGACCTCGATTATTCAGGTTGAATGTAGGTTTATTAGAATCAGTAACATTTCAGCTATGTAGGCCTACATGTATATGTTCACATGCTAAGTTAATTTTCCGCACAGTAACATTTCAGCTATGGACATGATCACATGCTCTTTTCATTCTCCGCACAGTCATTAAAACGCTCATTTTTTCGGGTGAAACGAATACAGCAATCCACTGCCCACACTTTTAATGAATCATAACAACAGCCCAGCTGTTTTGGCCCACCTTAGTTTCGCCCCCTGGGGAAGACGTTAAATTGAGACATTTGAGACATTTCGAACCCTTATGTGAGACGTTTCGTCCCCCATTCTTATAGGACGTTTCGTCCCCATTTTAATACGACATTTCGCACCCTAGGCAAGTCGTTTCGCCCCCGTTCTCATAGGACGTTTCGCACCCTAGAGAAGACGTTTTGCCCTCGTTCTTATAGGACGGTTCACACCCCAGAGAAGACGCTTCTCCCCTCCCCAAATTAAAATTCCTATCCCCTATATTTCTAAAAATAAATTATCAGCCTTCAAGTTTATATACGTTAATGTAATACAACTTACAATATTGCATTAAATTATTTATGTTCCAAGTTTAGGTCGGCGATCAGATCGATAGCACAATAAATTAAGGTAGCTGAATCAAGGAATGAAAACGGTATGTGATAGTAAATGCATGAACAACAAAGTAGCCCAAGTGGGCACACACGCATGTCTTTCCTAATAATAAATGGGACGGCAATATCTTCACAATTGTATGCTGTTTTATGATTATGGTGCGAAACGTCTTTCTTAAAAATGAATATCATGCTGATTTATGAATAGCAAGCGAAAAGTCTTTCCTAATTATGAAAAGGGTGCGAAACGTCTTTCCAAATTATGACTATAGGGGGCGAAACGTCTTTCTGATTAGGGGGCGAAACGTCTTTCCAAAATATGAAGAGGGGGTGAAACGTCTTTCCTGAAATGGGTGTGAAGCGTCTTTCCTAAATATGATTTGTGGGCGAAACGTCTTTCTGAAATATGGTTTGGGTGCGAAACGTCTTTATGAAATATGGTTTGGTTGCGAAACGTCTTTCTGAAATATGGTTTGGGTGCGAAACGTCTTTCTGAAATATGGTTGGTTGCGAAATGTCTTACTGAACTATGAAGACGGGGGCGAAACGTCTTTCCTATTTATGGGGAAGGGGCGAAACGTCTTTCCTAAGTATGAGTTGAGGGCGAAACGTCTCACTAAAAAAGGGTGCAAACTGACTATGGGGCGAAAAGTCTGTGTACCGGGCTTTTTTCTATGTATAATGCTAATTGCTATGCTGATTCCCTCCATTTCAGACGCTGTCGAAGCGATTGTGGGAGTGGTTTATATTACCCTGTTTACTTGGTGCTGGGGGACCTGGAAAGAGTTTCTATTGTTCCCCTCCGTCATTCAGTTATCACATTTTATCGCTCATACTGAATGACGGAAACCTTTATTATCACCCAGGGGGTACAAAAGAAACTCTTTCCGGAGACCTCTCCCATAAAAGGCCCAAGGTACAAAATTAATATAAAAAATATGACACATAAAATTGTGCACTCCAGTTGAGTGGCAGATTAACATATTGCCATTATTTCCATTTTTAAGATGACATGCACAGAGCAATGGTGCAATACTCTCATTTGTTACATTTCAGGAAAAACTTTTTTGATCTTCCATAAAATTCCAATCTCACTATGAGCTGCGGCTTTTAATGGAGGTTTTGTAGATCAGAATTCGGAAAAAAAAATTCAAAATCTTTGAAAAAAAATAATTTTGGGGTGTGGCTTCTATTAGAGTTACGGCGGCCTAAATCTAATACAGAGGCTCATCTAAGACAGAGAAAAAAACATTGTGGCCTAATCATGCTAATGGTGCATAGTAATAAAATTCTAGATATAGAATATGTTTGTGCTAACTATGTTAATCTAACATGTCCTAAATTAATTTTTGTTATGATTGAAAATATTTATTTTTCCTCTTTGAAACCTAGGGAGTGGCCAAGCAGGCGGACGTGTGATCCAACGCTTCCCAGAAAGAGATTGGGACAACTGTCCATTTACTATTGGTCTGGAACATGTGAGTATTTGATCAGCACAGGCTTGGAAATGCATTAAAACACACAAAAATACAATTTAGTTTATTCTCACCTATATTAGAAGTTATCACCTATATAACTTAGAAGTTAGAGGTTTAAAAAAAAAATTTGTAAATCTTTTGTAAAATTATAATTTTTTATCTATTGTTGTTTCAGTTCTGTCAACCGGTGGGGTGGCAATTAACAACACAGAAGCAAAAGCCAACTTTTTTTATTTCGGTGCTGACAGACATCGATGCAGAACGTCATTACTGTGCTTCCCTCACTTTCACAGAAGATGTGGCACTGCCACCCAGAAAGGTTGTGGATGATGAGGAAGAGGTGGAAGAAGAAGAGATGGATCCTGCTATGGTCCGGTCATCCAAATTATATGCTCCAAAAAGTCTGGCCGTGGTTTCAAGGCTTGACTGCTTTGAGACATTTAGGGTAAATTTTTTTGAATTTTTACAATTACATGTATAGTGCAAAATAAACTGCTACTTTTTGATAATCTTTACAAGTAAGCAAGTTTCAAAACAGATAAACTGCCACAGAAATTGATAAAATATTTTCTTTTGGACTTTTGAAGCCAGAAATTGCATTAATAATTTCAGCTTCAGACAAATGAAAAATAGAAACAAGCAATTCAGCAAGACCAGGGTTAGCATAGATAAGTAATGTCTATTGTTATACCCATGAATGTGATTTTTTCGTTTTTAGTCCAATTTCCATTTTCTCATTTTCTTTTTTTTTCGCTGACAGACAATCACATCCCTGTGTACCTCAAATTTGGTAAAAATAAATTGTGGTATTTTGCATTAAATTAGCAGCACTCGCAATGTACCAATGGTTTACAAATTTTTGTATGTATGATTGTATGTGGTGATTAAAGCTATATCACACGGATAAACTCCCTTATTTTTTAGATTACAAAGTATTATCTTCTTATAATTTAGATTTCATCCTGTTCACTTATCATGATTTACAGTACACTACTGTTGGGTGCACATATAATGTAATTTGTGCTTTTCTAACTAGTTAAATGTACTCTGTTATTTTCAGAATTGTTTGGGTCTGATCTACACAGTTTATATAGAAAATATGAATGTGGAATTGGAGACTCTAATAGGAAACATCTTAGGTTGCATCACTGTCCCACCGCCTGGTAGGTTGTGTATGAGATCATACTACTTTTAAACTTAGTTTTCAGTGGTGAAACTGTGCGGGTTTTTAAAATAAAATAGAGCATATATCACTTGAGGTTTTAGTGTTTGTGATTTTTATCAAGATATGTCATCTCTTGCATGTGTTATAGTAAATTACCACCTTCTATTGAATTACTGTTTATCGTCGGTCACAGGCGAAACAATCCTAACCTCAAAATGGTATTTTTGAGTAAATTGCTTTTGAAGTTTTAAACAATGATTATAAATTGATACTTTGACATCAAAAAAATTAATTTGGCACAGAAGAAAACTTGTTCTATGCCAAATTTAATTTTTGTTTTGTTGAAGTATCGATTTCATCATTGTTTAAAACTTCAAAAACTACTATTTTGGCGTTAGGATTGTTTCGCCTGTGACCGACGATATATCCACTTGAATAACATCATCTCAGATGTACCAGACATATAAGTTGAGTTCATTGGAGGTACAGTAGTCCCTCCAGATGCGACCCCCTTCAGATCCATCTTCTCCTATTATGTGACTTTTTTTCTGAGCACCAACGTGCTTTACACTGTTAAGCACCCCTTAAATGCGACTTCCCCTCTCCCACGACATGCGACTTTCAAATCATGGCACTACCTAGCGACCTCCCTCTAAAGATACGACTTTTTGAAATTAGCTGCTCAGCGGCACCTTCAGCCTGGCATGAGCTGCCCGTCTGAAGATATTGCTTGTCTGTACATACCGTCAAATACAGCCCAGTAGATACGTATGCTAAGCCACTGTCGGCTTAAGGCTGGTACAGCGTCGTATGAAGTGGGCTAGCATTGACACAATGTTGGTCAATACACCGTGAAGATGTGTACTGGTAGCTTCAAATCACCGTACCAGATAGCGATATCCTTCTAAAGATACGACTTTTTGAAATTAGCTGTTCCCAGACTGTGTCACGTCTGCAGATGTCTGTCAAGAGACGACCTTTTAATGTTTCCAGCTGACTAAATGTATAACGACTTTAATATTCTAGTCACATTGTTGGGGACGCATTTCAGATTATAGTGGCCGAAAAATGCTTTCCGGTAATATAACTATTTTTACTGTATCTCAGATACTTTTCCTGCTATTAATTTAAAACCATATTTAAATGGGATTTCATTGTAAATATTTTTTTGCATAAAGTGCAGTTAACATCAAGTGCACCCTTGGCTTTACAAGGTGCATTACAACACTAATTAGCAGGGGACGTCAACGGTGTTAGTGTGTCGGCTAGTTGTGATAAACATCCCATTTCAAATACCTATCTTTTTCAATTATGGTCGCACGGACATGTGATAAATATCACCAGAAAGCTTATTCAAGGCTGAAAATAATGATATAAATTAGATAATGATAGAGCTCTCCTAAACTCGCGAAGTTATTGATTTGGAAAAAGAGGCAGGTGTAACAGTCTATCAAAATGGGGAATAGACGTAAACGGGATATGCCGCCACGAGACGCCAAACCGATGCCGCCATTGACGAGGATGGCCCAGCATTTGAACAACACTGCACCAACGTCTCGCGCCGATCGTATTAACAACCACGTGCATTACAGTGCATCAGAGTGTATACACGTGAAGATAATATCTGTGCTAGTGTTGTCGGTATTGTCTGTTTAACTTCACATCTTAGTCAACATAGAAGACGCCTACCTAGCCTGTTTGCCTTTGAATATTTTAATGAGAATACAGTGTACATTCATAATATTTGTTTTTAAAATTTTATTTGGTAATGTAATATTGATCACATATCGATGCACATATATGATAAACAAGACCCAACTGCGTCTCCCTACCTGGCACGTTTATTAGGGATAATAGGGTACATTGTTTTAATGCTGGGCCAGAATAGACACTATGACTCAGTATTCGACCTGTAGTCTTAACTTTTGACGTTGACATCAATTCTTATTGACAGTAGCCGCCACAGTCAGTGTCACATGTGTACTGGAAAGCATAGGCCTATATTGAAATGTGGAAAAAAGACTGCCTCAATGCTTATGAAAACACAAGCCACTTCCAGTACTTCTGAACTAAGTGTTACTGTTAGAACAGGCAATTAACACATGCTGTCAACTGTGCTGATCGTGTCACAACGAAAATGGAGGTGTTTAAATGGTGCAGCTGCTGTCTTAAACATTAAATTCGGCCCATTTTACGTTTTTTCTAGTGTTTTTTCGACCCCTCCCAGATACGACTACCCCTTGGATGCGACTTTAGTTCTCTGGCAGTATGAAAGTCGTATCAGAGAGGGACTACTGTATATCTGCTCGATATTTAAGCAGCCCTCGCCGAGGCAGGCTGCTTACTGTATTCCACACGGTCCGCCACCGCCGCAGTTATTAGCTCCCGCCGTCACCGTAGGTGAGCGAAGGGAGCTATGGATTCTACCTCCGTTTTTTTTTGGCCTCTTCTTTTGCCTATAACTTTGTGAGAAAATAAGCTAGGATAACACTTTTTGGTATGTGGGTTACTTCCAGGTGGCTAATGGACGGGTTAAAATATTTTTAATCTGAATTCAATTCGCAAGGTTGCAGAGGAGAAAATGATGATGTGACGGCGTTGGGCCGTTCGTAAACAATTCGTTTCCGGAGCATGTCTCTGAAAGTACTTGTCCGATTGTCTTCAAATTTTACACACAACACCCCTAGGGGGTCTAGTTGTGCCTTTTGGGGTATTTGAACTTTGACCTACTTCTGGTTCAGAACTATGACCTATTTAGACGTTTTGACGCGCACTTCGTTTCCGGAGCAGATCTCGAAAAGTACTGGGCCGATGACAGTCATATTGCACATACATGTTCTCTAAGGTCCCTAGTTGTGCCTTTTCAGGTTTTTGGACCTTGACCTTGAAGTTGACCCAGCACTTTGACCTAATTAATAACATTTGTAAATCCGACTGAAAGATTTTGCGGAATATCATGAAAACCGCTCAAGATAGCTACACCATTACTATAAAACAAATTGTGAGGTTTCAGGAGAGGATGCATCTTGAAAAATTTCAAGTCGATAAAATTAAAAATGGCCGCCTATCGGCCATTATTCACCTCGACAGGCCTGATATTGCGGAATATCATAAAAATCGCTCAAGATAGCTACACCATTAATATCAAATAAATTGTAAGGTTTCAGGAGAGGATGCATCCTGAAAAATTTGAAGTTGATAAAATTCAAAATGGCCGCCTATCAGCCATTATTCACCTCGACAGGCCTGATATTGTGGAATATCATGAAAACCGCTCAAGATATCTACACCATTACTATAAAACAAATTGTAAGGCTTCAGGAGAGGATGTATTTTGAAAAAAATCATTTTGTCAAAGTTCAAAATGGCCGCCAATCGGCCATTATTCACTTTCACATGGCCGTTATTTGGTAAACCGTGCTAGATGGCTAGACCATTACTATAAAACAAAATGTGTGATTTCAGGAGAGGATGCATCTTGAAAAAATTCGACTCGATAAAATTCAAAATGGCCGCTTATCGGCCATTATTCACTTTCACATGGCCGTTATTTGGTAAACCGTGCTAGAGGGCTAGACCATTACTATAAAACAAAATGTGTGATTTCAGGAGAGGATGCATCTTGAAAAAATTTGACTCGATAAAATTAAAAATGGCCGCTTATCGGCCATTATTCACTTTCACATGGCCGTTATTTGGTAAACCGTGCTAGATGGCTAGACCATTACCTGATTACTATAAAACAAAGTGTGAGTTTTCGGGGGAGGATGCACCCTGAAAATTTTTAACTTACGAATTCAAAATGGCCGACAATCTGCATTATTTACCTCGATAGGCCTGATATCAGGTAAACCGTGCTAGATAGCTAGACCATTACTATAAAACAAAATGTGACGTTTCGAGAGAGGATGCCTTTAAAAAACTTTCGACTCAATCGAATTCAAAATGGCCGCCTATCGGCCACTATTTACTTTCACATTGCTGATATTTGGTAAACCGTGTTAGATAGCTGGACCATTACTAAAAAACAAAATGTGAGATTACAAGAGAGGATGCATCTTGAAAAAAATTGACCCGAACAAATTCAAAATGGCCGCCTATCGGCCATTATTCACTTTCACATAGCCGGTTTTTAGTAACCGTACTAGATGGCTAGACCATTACTATAAAACAAAATGTGAGATTTCAGGAGAGGATGCATCTTGAAAAATTTTGACTTGATCAAATTCAAAATGGCCTCCTATCGGCCATTATTCACTTTCACATGGGCGATATTTGGTAAACCGTGCTAGATGGCTAGACCATTACTATAGGATGACATGTGAGATTTCAGCTGAGGATGCATCTTGGAAAATTTTGACTTGATCAAATTCAAAATGGCTGCCTTTAGGCCATTATTCACTTTCACATGGCCGATATTTGGTAAACCGTGCTAGATAGCTAGACGATTACTATAGAATGAAATGTGAGTTTTCAGCTGAGGATGCATCTTGAAAAATTCTGACTCGATCAAATTCAAAATGGCCCCCTATCGGCCATTATTTACTTTCACATGCCCAATATTTTGCAAACTGTTAGATGTTAGTCCATTTCTATAAAACTAAATTTGAGGTTTCGGGGGAGGATGCACCCTAAGTTTTTAACTAATTTATATCGAATTCAAAATGACCGTAAATCAGCTATTAGTTACCTCGATTGGCCTGATATCGGGTAAACCATGCCAGATAGGTAGACCGTTACTGGGATACTGATTAGGATCATTAATTTCAATGGAGGTTTGCAATCTCTGACAGACTAGTTTTTTTTTAAGATAGCTACTAATCTATCAACTTCTGCTTCCTCATACTTCACATAGCTATCACATACCACTGGGTTATTGTGAATTTTGATCCCCATATCACTAATTATGAAGAAGTGCTCGTTAGCGCGCCACGAAAAAATTTCCATCAGATCTTCTTTTAATTTGGCAAATATGCTATGTCGGACAATGACCAGGATTAACTTTTGGGAGCAAACAATTTCAAAATGGCCGTTTAGCGGTCATTTTGAATTTTTGTAATTTTGTGATATTTACATAACTGAAAAAAAAGCAAAATAGCTGGACCACTAACAAATAAATATTAGTTAGCACGTTTCATGAAAAAAAATTCCAGCGGATCTTTTTATGTGGCAAATTTGCACAGCAATGTCAGTCAATCTCGGAAATCTTGAATAGTAGCTGAAGCGGTTAATATTGAATAAACCTTGGGAAAGTTTGCTGATCTATATCAAATTTGAAATAGTCGACTGACACTAATGGAGGGCTGCTTTCGTGCTCATTCCCGAACAACTCTTTCTAGTTGACTCATCATTGCACTATGATGGCTTGATTCCCCCCTCTTTCCCTTTATCAAGACAGATTAGCTTCCATCTGTTTAATGCATTGTCCTTTCTATTTACATGTATACAATTTGTTTTTTCAGGAGGACCTCAGGTGAGATTTTCTATTGGTGCAAGTGACAGACAAGCGTTACAACCACCATTGTGTCCTACCTTGCCCACTACAAATACTTCCGTAGCGATCCTATTACAACAACTTGGTAAGTATTTGCTCTATAAATTTGAATAACTCAAGTCCCCCCAGAATGCTTGACCTTTTTCGTTTCTGTCTTGATTGATATATATTATATCTACATTCCAGAAAATCATGAGATTTATTACATATTACCCATATAAATAATTTGACTAGTTTAATTGGAATCGGACATAAAATATATAATATTTTTAATACATTTGATTTTCTTCATTTGATCAGGAAGACAAGGAAGCAAGGCTTAGGCTTCATAATTTGTATAGTAGGATCATTTTTTTTTAAATATTTGTGTTCTGTGTTCTATAGGTATTCGGAATGCGTTGTCTGTGTTTTGTGCAGCTCAGACAGATCACAAAATCTTATTTCACTCATCAAGCTACACCCGCCTCACTGATGCTAGTCATGCCATCACAGCACTTATGTACCCTCTCAAATACAGGTAAATACCAAGTTATTTAGACAAATTCTGGCATTTTGATCTCCCTATCATACTCAACCCTTTAATTACAGGGGCAACTAATTAACTTTATCACATTTGAGGAAAATTTTTACAACTTGTAATACTTTTGGGAGCAAACTATTTCATACTGGCCATTTTGTGGTCATTTTGATTCTGCGGAATTTAAGCCATTACTATTAAACGAAATGGAAGGTCTCGCACAAGGCTAAACCACGACAAATTATGCAGAAATATAAGCCAAACGGTTGACAGACTCGTTTTTGTTCATGATGACTCGATCATTACTATTTATAAATACCTGTTCTAAACTCTGACTGCTTGTAAAGAATATAGTTTTGGTGGAGTTTTTGTGACTAGTGGCTCTCAGTCCATTTGTGACCTCAATAAAGGCTGTTGTGAGTGGCTTGTGGGGGCTCAAAGAGACAAGGATAACACATGTATGGCAATTTTTGGCAGCTGTAAAATTAAAAATAGCTCACTGGTGGCCATTTTTTCCTAATTTTTCTCAGATTCATTTACATAATTTATACAGTGTAAAAATATTATATTTTTCATCAGGATACCTCCATTGAAACCAATCAGTGGTCACTTACAAACATAAAAACAGATGGTTCTCTCAACTTTTATCATTTCTCTCCAAAAGCAATGTCTAAATCGGATCCTATCCAAACCGGAATAAAACATTGTCCCCAGCCATTCTGGTATGTACCTGTTGAACTGTATATATACTAGACAGTAGAGAGATCTCCTGAGAAATGCCTCCTGAGATTAATATTGCTTTCTGTTTCAGCTATGTATATATTCCACTGCTACCTGTTGCGTTATTAGAAGTTCTACACACGCCCACACCTTTTATTGCTGGTGTTAATACAGCTATCAAACCTGACTCTCCTGATCTGGTAAGGATTCACCACGGAACACGAGACGTTGGCCCAATGTTGAGTAAATGTTGGGCCAGCAACAAAGACGATGTGCTAACATTAACCCAACATTAAGCAACAAATTTTTTGCACTGAAATAGTAATAGTGTGCAAACAAATGTAACATCACACAATGATCATGGAGGGGTGATTCGGCTCAGATGGTGTTACCGGAATGATCTGACCATAGATGGCCATTGAGAATCAACTACCCCCCCCCCCCCCCCCATGATCACTGCGTGATCCAGATCTGCTGAAGGCAGGTCAAAACGTCGTAATCGTTTCACACCGAGTTCCAAAGTGAGTAAAATTGTACCACTTTCTACATGAATCTTGGAACTATGATAACCATGAACCATGATACCATATTTTCTATTATTAAAGTGAGAGTATGAGTTTCATTACCTGGACACCTATTAATAGATAAATTGTAAATTAGTTTATTGGTGCATGTGCACCGTCATCTGTTTAATGGCTCTTTGTTGCATATTTTTAACTTAACACTCCCAAGAAATTTTGATAAATCACAGCAATAACTGGTAATGCAGGGGTTGAAGCGTGATTTTTTTTCAGCTGGATGTAATAGTGGTAGATCTTGATGGAGGCAGTATAGAAGTCCCAGATAACATCAACATACCAATAATCCCGGATCCCATATACACACGAACTGTACATTCTCTCAACTTGGTGAGAAGCAAGGCTTTAGTGATTTTGTGTCATATACAGTAATTTGTCTTATATAATCTGTAAAGTCTTTGTTCTCTATAATCAGTAATTATAATTTAATGGTATTGTACATAGCAAGTAGGGTGTTTAACTTTAAATTTTTTACAGTGAATGTCTCCTGTTATTAAGCAATTTCAGGTATAAAATACATAGTAGAATTAGATTTTTCACATTTATATATGGTGTGAAGCTGACAAAGTAATCATTTGTTACTCTTTCAAGTATTTAAAATATTCTTTCAATGTGCATTTTAATTTTTCCAGCTATTGCATCCTGAACTGTTAAATGCGGACTTAGCATTTCCTCCATTACCAGACAAACCACCCGTCCTGGAAATGTTGGACAAAGAAATTCGGGCTGTATTCTTGCGTCTTTTTGCTGAGCTGTTTTTTGCATACCGATCTTGCCTCACGATCACTCGTATTCATCCGAAACCATTTATAACATTTCTTAAGGTAAGTAGTGATTGTGATTGACATCATTAAGCATTCCCTTTTACCCAGTTAAATGGAATGGTCATTGTATTTTTAATATTACATAAAAAATGGCGGACATGACTGGTGTACACTGTGCTATTAACCCTTACAACGCTGAATTAGTTTTGTAAAAACATTGGAGACCAAAGGGTTTTATTCAATTTGAAATCATCATAAATGTCTTAGTTAGCTCTTTCTGATTCTTTTGAATTCTTGTTTTAAGGGTCTACAGCTATTATAAATAATTATATAGTGTGGGGATCGACTTTAGTCGTCAGTCGATCCCCGCGCTGTAAGCAACGTCTTAGCTAGGGGGGCGTCCACCCGTCCTTTTGGACGGGCAGTTTCTAAAAGTACGGGACGGGCTGAATTCTAGTGCCCATGTAATTGACGGGCAAATATTTGGCCAAAGAGTCCAGAAATGAAAAGAAGCCTAAATGTGCTTTTCCCTAATTTCAGTCTGAAAGCGCCTCAGAATGCACTCAGATAGATAACATCAATTTTTCCAAAATTTTCTGCAAGGGCTGGAAAAACACGATCGCCAGTGGCGATTAAAACTACCGGCGGGCGATATGAACTGGTCGCCGAATCTCCGTGCTGGCGATCTGTAGACTGTAGGGCCTATACCATAGACCGGTGATTAATTTCAAATCACAAATCGCCTGCTGAATTAACTATTAGGCCCTAAGTAATTAATACCAGTCAGTCTTTTCAGATTTCACATTAATATCTTCCCAAGCCGAAAAAATATCACACAAAGAGTATTGTATCAACCACTATTTAAGTATTGAAATAGCATGTCTGGTGTCGATTAAACCTGTAGTGCCGACAATATGGGCCTAGTATGCATAAGGCCCACACGTTCAAATTGTGAGCTGTGCATATCTGCATCAGTTTCACCCTAGTATTCAGCGTGGTTCGGAGAGAAAATTATCGGGAACCATGGCCACCCCATAATCCAAAACATGGCAATAAAATTTCAATGAAGTATAGCAGTGCCTAAATGTAGTTAAAATATTGCTGATTCTAATGAACTAAATATTGGACTGATAAATCGTCGCCGAATCTCAGATTTAGTAGGCCTACAATTGCGAAAAGCCTAAGCACTCTTTGAGAAGATCTTGATTTCCTTTAACACAGATCTACTAGTAGGATGCACCCCTTGAAAACATATATATGGGCCTACTGCAATACTGTACTAGCGATGACTATGATGTCATATTTCATAAATTCATACCGCAGAGAAAATTAATATGACAACAAGTAACAAGTAATTTATTCTGAAAAATTCCAAAGGAACAAGCAGAAAATAGGTCTATTAATAAAGTGATATAATGTTGTTTTCCATTTAATTCCTCGATGCAACAGGCTCAGTGGGGCCAGTTGTTCCGCCAGGGAGTTTTATCTGTTCTTATGACTTGCATATTGCATATTTTTTCTACCAGACATTCCGAATAATAACCTTTTTTTTTATCAACTCAAATAGCTCCAAATGCCACATAACAAGTATTTTTTCTAAATTTCCTGGGGGAGGACCCCCCAGACCCCGCTTCGCTGCAGCAGCTCTTCGCTGCAGCAGCGCTACGTGCTGCGCGCTACTCTCCTCCAATACTACTACTTCATATTCAGAGTGGACGGCATACATTCTCATTTGGACGCCCATTTATTTATTTCTAGCTAAGACACTGGCTGTAAGGATAAACCCCTAAAGGCCCATATCTAGGCTAAAATCATTAAAAAATCGGTGATATTATTTTGGCTTCTTAATATGACCATATGATGTAAACATGTCCATAGACTAGAACTGCAAAAGTTTTTTAATTTTTGTGCTGCACATTTACCAGTTAGGCTAGATATAGAGACAAAATACCCGTATTTCTTATTTTTAACATGGGTCTTCCAAAATAAGAAATTTCAGTAATTTGCTTGGCAAGATCTAAGGACAGACTTTTTCGAATTCAACGCAAATCACGGATATGATAGAAGCATGCCCTACATGTTTGGGATATATATTTTCGGAAATTCAAGCTACCGAAATTCAATACTACACCAAGATTTTTGGCTGATGCAGATGGATTTGTGTCTAGTCCTAGAATTAAGCATGGGAAATGATTTAACAATTTTTGTTGCTGAAGTTTGGTCCCAATGAGCAGAAATTCTGTCTTACCAGGATTAAGCTTCAGTTTCGACCCTGTCATCCAGGCTGACACGGCGATTACACAATGCTGCAACTTCTCAAGAGATTCCTTAGCATTGGAAACGGATAGAGACATGTTAATATGATACAAAGATGGTGGTTTATGTCAAAGCTGGAGATGATAGCGCTGAGTGGTGTAGTGTATAGGGTAAAAAGCACTGGTCCCAGCCCAGAGCCCTGTGGAACTCCATATGAGAGTGTGACTTTATCCAACATAGTGTCTTTAATTTTTAAGGATTGGTGCCTATTTTGCAAATTTGAGCCTGCCCAGATATTCCATACCAATCTGAAAGTCTAATTTGTTAATGTAGCATGATCAACGGTGGAGAAAGTTAGTTGGGCTGGTGATAATGGACAGCGGTACTGTTATACAGACACATTACTGGTAATTAGCAAAACAGTGCCAATCATCGTAATTAGCAAAACGATGCCAATCATCGTCATTAATAGCAGGCGAGCTGCCCTCAAATCGATCACCAATATTATTGTACATCATGATCAATAAATATACACATTGATGATTATACTCTATTTCAGCGCTAATTTTATTCATGCTCACTGTAATATTGGTCATTTTCGATTATAGGTAGCGCTATTCTAATAATAATTTTTGCGAGATTTTTGAATTCGCTATTTGTCCTCGCGAATATTGCCAGATCCACAGTAATCAATAAAAAAGTGATTTGATAAAACCATTTATGATTACTTCAAGAATACGTCAAAATTGGGAACTGTGCAAATCTTATGTGCTAACTTTCTACATGTGCAATACCTGGTGAATATCCCCCAAAGGCAATTCACTATATTTCGCTTGGTGAATCCACCACATACATGCAGGACTTTGTTCTTCAACTCCAT
Source organism: Flabesymbios commensalis (assembly GCA_964017125.1). Lineage (NCBI taxonomy): Eukaryota > Metazoa > Annelida > Polychaeta > Terebellida > Flabelligeridae > Flabesymbios > Flabesymbios commensalis. The sequence continues at coordinate 42,915,253 of OZ024914.1, read as the reverse complement.
GTATGATACTGATCACGTCTTTAATTTTCACACAACTACCATCTGTTGATCTACATGTATTAGGACAGATAAATCAAGTTTGTGGATATAGATCAATGCTATAATTGATGCAAAAAAGTTGAGTAGCAGGATTCAAAATTCAAACCTTAGCCGTCTGATGCAGAGCATGCTACCTCTTGGTCACAAACAGTGCCAAGTCAGAAGGCAGTAAGTGCTTACTTGAAAAATAAGCAGTTACTGCCTTCTGGTTTTGCACGGCAGTACTCGACAGGTATAATACAATTTCCACATGCTTAACCCTTTCAAGCCTGACTTTTCTATTGTCATCTCCATCCACTACAAGCCGCGAATTGCTTTCGCAATTCTCGACTTGTAGTGGATGAAGATGATTTGATGTGGTTTAAAAATTAAAGAAAATCACCATTTATGAGTAATCCAGTTTCATGGAAATATTCATTCTAAAACCCTTTGTTGTAGGAAAATTAAAGTCTGTTTTCAGGGTTGTAAAATAATGCTTTAATGCATCGTTAGGGCTTAAAGGGTTAAATGGCGACTTTGTTTCTACTATTTAAAAGTTATACTTTGTTACAGGCAAATTTTCTTGGTCAAAGAGGATTACTGGAGGATGATTTTTCCTTGCGTGTTCTGGACTCAATGTCTTTCAATACCTTTGTTGCTGATAGGGGCCCACCCTATAGAGTTTGTGATATTTTTGATGAGGTAATTTTGTTGTGTTTCTTGTTAAAATGTTCTTGTACATATCATATTCAAGATAATAATAAAGTTGCCAGTTGTGTATTAAAAAATCATTTCATGCAAACAATATTAAGTTACGCAATTATAAAATTCAGTCCAGAGCAAAGTATTTAGTAATAACCAGATCTGTCTAAAAAATTATACAATTAATTTTTTATTTATTTTAGGTATTTGCGAGTATGCAGGATATGCTAAAGATAGAGGAAACAAATCCTGAGAGACTTTTGCATAACATCCGTGATCTGGCACAGCAACTCTATCTCAATGTACGGCATATTTCTATAAGATTAATCTGTACTGTGTACTATTCTTGTGTTATTGTTCAGTTATTGTTCTCAAGATAATCATTCCCAGAAAACACAAGATGTTAACCCAATGTTGAAAATTACTCATATTTGTTTAATTTCTATCAAAACATTCACAAATCTTGGGTGTTGAAACACTCATTTAATTCCCAAATAAATGTGATTTAGCCTGCTAGGAAAGCAGATTAAAAATGACTATGGTCGTGCTTAGTGGTGTGAAGGTAAACATCTTGTGTTTGCTGGGTTTATGCTATGATATCAGGAGTTTCTCAAGCTACAAAGGTCAGGCAGATAATTTGTTTGGGTGATCAGAGATGAGTTTTACAGATCACAATAGAAATATTTTCTCTCTTCAAAGTTTGAGAGATGGATATGATGGTAGGGATGTGTATGTGTATTGCTCTGAAATAGAATAATCCATTTTCAGAAGTAGGGGTATTAGATCTTTTTAATATTTTTTTTTACCGCTCTTATTTTCATTTACTGTGTTGTAAAAGTTAATATTACACTGTTTAAAAATATCTAAATGGAACTAATTAATCTAATAAAAGTTCAAATTTTGATGAATTGTTGTATTCTCTCTTCATAATAAGTCACATATTGCACCTATGGTATCTAGATATTCAAGTAATGTCTATGGCATATATTAGACAATATTTTACACACAATGGCACGTCTATGGCATATATTAGTTGCATTTTACACATAGTATTTTTTTCAGGAAAATCCGAATCCTCAGCCATATACACAGAAAGTCCCGAAACCAACACATGGTGCACATAGTCGTATACACCAACTTCCATTTCCCATCATCAACAAACAAAAGGTGCAGGATATTATAGAAGAAGGCATCGCAAAACAAAACATAAAGACAAAGTAAGACTTTAGATGATATAAACCATTTTATAATCTGGCATACCATTTTAGATGTATGTACTTACTAGGTATGCCAACATATATATTTTTTTTTAAACGAGGTATAGGTAATAATATGATAATATTTTTTGGTGGTCCTTTTAACCCTCATCCTGCTGATCATTTTTAATTTGCTGATAAAATCAATGGTATTGAGAATGTAATAAGCATTAAAACATGAAAATTAGCAAATGTTTGAATCAAATTAAACAAATATGAGCAATTGAAATAAATTAACTAGGCAGGATAGAAGTTATAAAGTAGTTTTTCAGTGTACTTTGAATCTACATTATTTTTTCATGTCGATGAAATTGTTAGGTGAATTTTTAAAGGATCATCTTCAAATATTTTGAAAAGTTTGATACTGCCGACAATTTTTTGTAACATGCTCAACACTAGTAAAAAATAAATGGGTTACTGATCAGTTTTAGCCCACCTTGTCTATTTTTTAATAAGATAATTGTTTTAGATTAGAAAAAATCTAAATCTAATGAGAGAGGCTGCAAAAAAATCAATTGAAAAACATTATTTAGCTATTTGTGACCCATCTTGCGTGAAGGTACATCCTGGCATTATTGTTACAATTATTTATGACATCATTTAAATTTTAATGATATACATAACTAGAATTCATTAATCATATAAAATCAAAAGTAATACAGATTTTCAAAAAAGTCTTTCAGTTCATGAAACAGTAAGTATATTTAAAATATCTATTTTGAACATGTTGACCTTACTGCCCTTTTCACGTGGCGTTTCACATTATATTAAAAATTTGGGCTAGAGTTTTGTTTAACTTTTTAATCCCTCCGAAATTAAATATACAACTTTTCGAATATAGACTGTGTTTCACTGAGGAGCATTGACAAGAGCGTAATGATTGCATAATTTTAGCTTTTCAAACGCACAGCATTTCAACATATTGATTGCATAATTAATAGATGAGCATATGATTGACTGACACATACCTGTAGATATTTCTTATGTTCTTGTGTTAAGTTGTATATGATTTTTTGTTAACATTTTATTCCAGACTTACACAAATACGTCCACAACAACTGCGAATTGTACCTAGTGGACCTCACATATCTTCCGCTATTGATCACTACCAGACAGTGTCTACAAATGCTCGTCGATTAGAAGTCCTTCGCAATTGTGTCAATTTCATCTTTGAAAACCGCATTACCGATGCCAGGAAGGTGAGTTTAGTGTTTTTAGATATAAAAAGTATATGAAGCATCAATTGTTGTAGAGCTTTTAGCTCCTGCCATAGCCGAAATGTCTGTGATGACTACACAACATAGCCATACTAGATAAATATTTTATATCAAGATTTAAAAAAAATAAAGATTGTCTATTTGCCTGGAGATTTATTTACTAAATATTGATAAAAAATCACTCCTGTAAAATATGTTGTTTTTACTATATAGATTTTTGCTGCTGTACTTCGTGCTCTGAAAAGCAAGATTGCACGTCAAGCTCTTGTGTGTGAGCTAAGCCACCATGTATCAAGTAACCGTGCACAACTGGAACATCAACAGTTTGATATGGTTGTCCGCTTACTAAATTGTTCATTGTTGGTTAGTTCTTATTTTACTTTCTTGAAATCCAATTATTTTATAGGTATATTTAATTTTTTTTTAGCATATTGTTTGATTTCCATCAAAATGTTTGGAAGTATATTGTTTATAATTTATGAATATCTGATATATGAGAATTTTGCCAGTCAGTGTGTTATTTGGAAGTTTAGTTTGGAAGAGGAAAAAATATTGTCCTATTACGCTTAAGGAAATAAAAATCTCTGGCATGATTGGGATTTGCCTATGCTTTTAGCTTAAAGAAAACATTTTAATATTTATATACATGTTTGCATGTTGTGGCAGATTGTGGTAAATATCTATTTAAGCAGGATACCATATTTATATGCTATATATCTCTCATTTGAAGTCAAATATTATTTACACTGAATTTTCAGAATGAGAGTGCAAATGATGAAAATTCAATAGCTGCAGCAATACTGCCACTTGCAACGAGTTTTTGCCGGGTATGTTATTCTGCTAAGATATATAAATTTCTGTTGTCCTTAAGATGTGAGAAATTAAATAACTAAATAAGTTTTGTCAACTTTCATTATATTTAAAATCATGCTAATTTTGTAGCAAAATATATGCTTTAGCAGACACTTACTAATAAATTACTTGAAAGCAGGAATTAAATATCTCTTTCCAGAAACTCAGCACTGGTATCATACAATTTGCATACACATGTGTGCAAGAGCATGCTGTATGGGCAAATCAGCAGTTCTGGGAGGCAGCATTCTATCAAGATGTTCAGAAACAAATTCGTCAGTTATACATTCAAGACCAAGAAGACCATCAAGTCTCTACTGACTTCATTTCTAATTATGTTGTAAGGATTATCATCATGATATATATTAACCCCAATCTATCTAAATCAATTGATTTTGTTTATTTATATGGCTTAGCTAGCTCTTATATGACCTTTTCAAAGTTATTAAACTAAATTTCAATCAATTGATTTTGTTTTTTATATCAGAGTATTTTAGCACTTCAGAGGTTGAACATGCATATTTTGTTTATGCCCTTTAAGGCCTATTTTGAAGAAAAATAATTTGAGAAAATATAACTGTAAATACAAGTTAGGTTAGCTTAGCTGTTATTTGCAATGTGAACCCACAGCAATATCAAGGGGCCAATGGAGAATGGGTATCTAGAACCCTGATATGAAGGTCGCCACAACTAGCATATTGTATACTCTCCCCTGTGATCTAAATATAGAAATGATGTGCCTAACCCTTTCAGCGCGGGTCTTTAGACGTCAGATTACGTCAGAATCTGACGTCTAAAGTCGATCCCCGCACTGAAATAATTTAAAATTTATAATGGCTGTAGACCCATAACATATATTTTTGAATGAATCGGAAAGAGCTAACTAAGACATTTTTGATATTTTAAAATTGAAAAAAACCTTTGGTCTTGATGTTTATACAAAAATGTTTAAGCTGAATATAAGTTAGTACTTATGTAACAATATTTATTTCTAATCTCCTCCATGAAGCTATACATATGCAAGGGGGCAGTGACATGAGGACAAAATCTTTCATTTTTTTAAACAATAATAAATATATATGGTTTTATATCACTATCAGCCCCAATCATTTCTTTGTATCAGCTCATCTTCAACACTTAGATGAATTTTATATGCGAGAAGATAAACGAAAGCATCTAATGAGTCTTTCTAATTGCAGGCTGGTGAAGGTATTCCTCAGGAACGATGGCGAGATTCCTGGCGAAGTCACACTGGAAATACACCTGATGCCAAGAGAAGATCAGTCACTCACAATGCACCAATGTTTCAACCAAGGGAAATTAGTGCATTAGAAATAGCAGCTGAGCAGGTGAGAAATAGCTTTATGATCCAATTTCATGAACATGGTCCCCAGCATAATGGTAATATTCCTCTAACTTTCTAAGCCCTCACGATACATTAAACATCATTTTACATCCCTGAAAACAGACTTAATTTTCCTACCACCAAGGCTTTTAGAACGAAAATTCCCAAGAATTTGGTTTACCAATACATGGCAATTTTCCTTAATTTTTAAACCACATCAAATCATTTCATCCACTACAATTCGCGGCTTGTAGTTGATGAAGATGACAATGGTAAATTCAGGTTTGAAAGGGTTAATGTACAGTATATTTTGAATCGTTTGGGTTAGAATCTTTTAACATTCAGGTGTATTCCAGGAATTGAGTTCAAACTACAGGTTGAGTTCAAGGATGAGTGACCTTGACCCCTTTTCATGACCAGTGTAACAGCATAATGTCGCTGAAATTAATTTGATGTGCTATAATATCTTTGAAATCATTTCGATTTCGATTTGTCTTCATGTTTGGTATAAAGATGTATCTCATGTATTTTAAGGTTAGATGTTACAGGAGTTTGTCACATTTAGATTTCCAGAAATTAAATTTAGATTGCAAATCCCAGGAACCACTGTCATCTTTGTATCATGCATGCATCAAACTTTGAACCCCAAGGGCACCAAGCTATTCAATTTAAATTTTCAGTCACTTGAAGTTGTGTCTCGCAGCCGCGATTCACAACTTCAAGTGACTGAAAAGTTTAATCCTAACATATATCAGTGTTTCAAGATTGAAGGCATACTGTAGATCTGGTATTTTTGCGTGTTTAAATTTTCGTGAATTTCTGATTTTTTAATACTTTTCATGAAGTTTATTATTCGCGAATTTTCTTTTTTTTTCAGTAACGCTATTATAAGAATAATTTTCGCGAAATTCTTGAATTCTCGAAAATTTAAACCTTGCAAATATTACCAGATCTACAGTATTTTACTTTTAACAACTTATTATACAATTGCTAATAAAAAGACAGAATGTCTACTGTAGTTGACATAAGTATTCTAAGGGTTAATGAAGTTCAGATTTAACACTAGTATTATCATACCAGGAAATGACATATTTCAACAAGTAGATTCTGCATGAGTTTACATTAATATGCTTGCCACTGTTATGGCAATGTTGTGACGTTACCTGCTACTTGATTGGCTATGTGAGACGTTAACAGATGAATTGATGGTCAATGTGGTCAATCCTGTCCCTGTATTCAAGCTGACTGCTACTATTTGATCTAGACGCGTTTGTGTCTAAATATTCACATTAATTATCTATTTATGAATGGATATTCTCAGTAAATATGCCATTTCATTCATTTAACAAATAATAAATACTTGGGATATTAAATGTACTCATATCAACTAGAATTTTTAGTATTACAATTTTACACTGAACGTGAAATTTGGGGAGGGGTCCACTGTGTTATGCCCGGTCGAGGAGCCGACATAGTTAGAAAATGCCTCATTGCCGGTGGGGAGATGTGCGGCTACATCACCTCCTGCCTCCGATAGGATGACCATGTCCTCAAATCATTATATTCCTAATAATACTGTGTGAATTTTGTACTCATAAAGGCAATGTATTCTGTTTCAGATGAGACTGTGGTATTCTTTAAAGAGCACACAGCAGCAAGAAATGATTTCCAATGAAGAGTCTACTGTCTACAGTCAAGCTATTCATTATGCCAACCGCATGGTTTACATGAGAGTACCTCTGGATATTGCCAAGCGCTTAAAAGAACCATACGGCTTAGAACGAGAAAGTAGCAGCAGCAACATCACAAACAGGTACAAACTAATTATTGATTGCAGTATTGCAGCATTTCCGTGCACTACCACTTAAACCCTACCTTTAAAATGATGAAATATTTTGGTGTTACCTATTAGTATATAAGATACATATAGGTGGGTTTATGTCTTTTTTGTAGCTTATTCTCCCAACTACATTTAGATACAGCTTACATTGCAGTGGGTGGTGACTAGGGCAACAGGTTTTTTGTCTGCTGCTTATAATGTACATGTTAGAGCTGTAGGCTTCCTGTTCTCATACAATAAGCTGTTGCTGGCTATATTTTGCTCCACAAGATTTTTGGCAATTCTGTGCAAAAATAGGATCGAAAGATAGCCAACCACAGTCAGTTTTCACACACCAATCACAGAGCAGCTGTTTTATGATTGGCTTAATAACAGTAGTTCCTTAGAGAACCAATCAGAGAGCCCCTGGATGGGAAGTTTAGCCCAAGGCTGATGCCCAAAAGTCAGTCCTTTGTCTACTAGCTGGAAGCTAGTTGCTTGCTGTTCTTTTCTAGATTTTTTCAACCCACCTCCTCCCTCAACCATGCTCTCTTTCTTATGTTATTACTAACATTACATATTTATGGGGAGTTTCTACAGCAACATTAAGGGGGCATTCGATTGCCATCTTGGCCCCCAATCGTGCTCACAAGCAGCCTTAGCATCACTGTATGTGGCAGGATAACCTCACTCATGAGACAGATCTCTGTCATCTCATGACCCATAGAAATACTTCCCCCACATGATGCTGGAGAACTCCCCAATAAGTCAATTGTAATATTATGAATAAAACGTTTGCAAATAAAGTATAGTTGTTTTGGTTTTCAATCTTTACTCAAACAAGGGTCACCAGCCGTATCCTATATGGTATCGTAAAAATTTGACATAAATAGCCTTTAAAATCTTCAGAAAGTGATTAAGTGGTTAAAGTAGTCAGCTATTTCTGCTGAATTTCAATATTTTTTTTATAGGTCCAAGTAATTATTGTAAATATTTTTGATGATTTCTGTGCTAAGACTTTTGACATCAGGAGCTGATGCTGAAAGTCTGTTCCTGCACTTAAGGAGTTAAATGCCAACTAATTCAATTTTTAACCTGTTGAACAAGTGAATTTTACAATGCTGTACTGTATTATTGGTCTCCCTTAATCGCGGAGATCTCTGGGGCTCATCACAATTGTGTTAACAACTTCAAGTTACTTGAAAATACTTCTGTTATCATTCAATGCTCTCTTGAGTTCGCAAGTACTCGCAGTTTGCAGTACTGTTGGCGTTAATAGCTCTCCTGCTGACAAAAGAAGATAAATTATGTGGCATTTTTATTATGCCTCATATTCCAATAATTATTTTCAGCAGACAAAAAATGTAATTTCACCTCTTTTAAACTCACGAGGCTTTATATTTTCTTCTCTTCAACAAAAAATGTGTACTTTCATATTATAAAATTGATATCCTACTCAATTTTTCCAAAATTCATTATGTCTTGAATTATGCCAATATATGTTCCTACCTGGATACAAAACTGTGTATTCATTGTTTCATGTCATTTTTCAGTGTTGCTGAGAGTGATAGCTTTGATGCAGAAAGTGGGTTTGATGAGGCTGAAGTATCTGACAAAGGGGCGGGGGTGATACGATTTGTGACACGTTTTGTTGACAAAGTATGTACAGAGAGTGGGGTTACAGCAGATCATATGAAGTCATTACACCAAATGGTTCCAGGTGAAGTTTTGATATGAGCCAATACAATAAACTGAATAATTGGAGTTTCAACTCGAGCTAAACTGTATATTTGGCCAAATTTTCATGATATTCTTATATATATTAATTATGTTTCTTTTTCTTTTATTAGGTGTGGTGGCGATGCACACAGAAACACTGGAAGCAGTTCATAAAGAAATTAAGCGATTGCCTCCAATACAAAAGGCAAGCAACATACTTATGACATAAATGTTCTTTCTATGCTTTAAATTATGGACCAATCTTGTTATACATACAGGGGTTTCAATACAAGTTGCTAGCCGGTAAGATTCCTGGTCATTGCTGGACTGGTGTCTGCTACTTTTAAAAACGGTTTTAAATATTGATACTGACAAAATTTTTCACATTTTTTCGTAGTTTGTCAATGCAACAGATAAGACAGAGAGTTTCAAAATTTGATATTTTTCAGATTTTAAGCCTTTTTACGGCCTGGGGACTAGCACTTTCTCCACCCACTACTTTTTTATATCTCCACCTTCTACTTATTGTTCAGTAAAGCCCCTGTTTCAATATTGCTGCCACATTTAGAAAAATACATTTATATGTCAAAAAAATGCCAATGGCTTTAACTTTTGCCAGTTTGAATCTCACAAACGGGCCATCGTCTTTTCAACAACCATTTGAGATCGAGTCACGAGGCTCAGATCCCCTCCCCCCCCCCCCCCGGCCTCATGCGACATCGAGGCCCAACCTTCATATGAAAATTTCACGAGCCATCGACAGAGCTAAGTTAAATTTAATCTTAGAAATCTCTGTAATAAAGTGCTAATAACGCTAGTGCTTACCTAATTTTTAGGTTCAATTTGAAGAGATTACCGTCTCAGGAATAAAGACCTGGTCGGATGAGATTATTGATTTAATTAATCATTAGATTTTGAGTCGAAGATAGTTGAACGGTCGTCCGTCTGATGAGCATGGCTGTCGCTGATTACTGCTATGTCATGATGGAGCCGGTGGGAAGTGTACAGGCTAGGCCTATAGTACACCTCTTCAACACGTAGTGTGCGTTATGATATTGTCGTGTGGTTACGCTTCAATTCATAGCTTTAGGGATTGTTTAGTCCCTTGGAACTATCTTGTAAATTATTAAATCTGAATTGGTATTTTGGTTAAATCAAAATCAGAATAATTATCCTATCTCAGTAAACCATGCCGTGGAACACACATCCACAGCATACAGGTATACTTGAGTTGAGATGGGTGTGACTGTATAGTATTCTGTACACTTGAGCGTATTGATGGTCTGTATTAGCGAGTGGTCAGTACATGTCTATCAGTATCAGTGCAGTTGGCCGACATTAACGATGTCAGTCCCGGCAATTTACCGTAAGGGGTGAACGCCGGGCGGCCAGCGATAGAGACGAATTTCTGTCTATGGTAGTCTAGACCTAATTCATCTGCACTTATTTTCTAAATGGTTTGTACGATAAAGAATTGTACACATGACAACAATATCATGTATGTATTAAGCATGTCATGTCTGTTCGTGTCTAATGACACAGTCACAGTACTATATCTCGCTAATTACAGGGGTTAATCAATTGACTTAGTGTGAATACAATATTTTTCAGTCAATGAAGATTTGGATGATTCTATCATTTAGAGTATATATCAATTAATTATAAATATGAATATTAATGAGAATTATTTACTAGTATTAAACTAGTGATTTTGTGTAAAAGGAGAGTAATTTCTTTTTATGGTGATAAACCAATCAAGAAGGACTGAAGTCTGGTAGACTTTATATTTAGTCTAAACATGAAATTAAAAAGTCCTGTAATATTTATAATGATAATGTTGATTGTGAATCATAGTGAATTGGTTTATGGTACATATAAATTACCAGGGGATATAGAATTTCCCTGGAGATTATATTTTGTAATTTGTGTTATTAATAATTCTGTTTATATATAATTTAAATATAAATTTATATTTAGGTTTATAAGAACATTAATAATTGAGGTTATAATTATCACTCAATAATATTAAATAAATGAGCAAATAATTATTATTATTTGTTTTAGAGCAGAATTGTTATAAACATTGAACTGTTAAGAAATAATTGATATTTCTATTTCAGGAAAATCTGCGGTTCCTAAGGGAATCACAGTTGGGGTAAAGAAATATCTATCCCCAGAACTCGAGGAGTGTGTTCTGTGTTAGAGTGGAGCGTACAGGTTTACGCACTACCTTCCGGATCCTCACCCCATCGGATTCGGTTACGGCCGCTCCCGGTGGGGCCTTGCCTCCACCAGGGATGGTTTGATAAAAGAATCAATTAAGAGCATGCTCCAATTCCTTCTAGCGAGTAATTCGCATACCATAATAATTGCTATTTGGTGATAAAGTTAATAAGAAGGTCGGTTGCTATAAACGCTCCTATCCCATAGGGTGTTACGAGTTCGTACGGGTTAAGTACTCGTACCCGGTTTAAACCGGTCCGGACCATTAACTTTTTCAGTCCTAGTTATATTTGTCAGGAAAATACAGTTTTACTGTATTATTTATGAAGAAGGAAACCATTATGTGCAGGTTCCAGTAATCTGATGATTTTAAACCGCTATGAGCGGTTTATGGGATTTAAAGAGTTAAGGGTCCGGTTTCTGCAGGACATGGATAATACCACGTCCATAGAATGTTCTTGTCTTCAGATTTGTACTGGAGATTTATTACGTGCTTTCGCACGGATTGGAACATTCTGGTATTCCACCAGGTCAGTGAATTGATTTCAGGTTGGAATACAGCATAGGCTTCGGTCAGATGCTAGCAGATTAGACCAACGTACAGAGGAAATAATGAATAGTTTCCCTACAGGGGATGTAGTAGGAAACTACTCATACTATTGATTGATTTCTAGTGTTTTCCAAGATATCTCTGTACTTTACACGGAATAATTTGTTTAAGGAAATTGTGCAGCAGTTTACCATATGAGCATATACCAAGCTACTATTCTGCATGTGGGAAACTGCTACAACAAAGTATTAAAGTGTAGATTTTGCACATAGTTATGTGGCAAATTGGAAAACTACACCAGACAAATTATTCCCTGATATTGGTGGTGCAGTCTATAAATAAATTATTTCTTATTTCAGTAGATTGCCATGGCACTACTATAAGTGAGACTGATTGACTGGTAATTGGGTCTAAGTGTAAACTTCTTTAAGAGGAGTTTACCTGTAAAGGCTTCTAATGAAGCCTTCCACCGAACCCTTGAAGGAAGATTTAATTCCTTAAGAGATTGAGATTAATAATCCAGGGAGGAAAGTTGGAGAGAACAGATTCTCCCTGAAAGTTTTGTAACTGGGTTTACCAGTTCTAATTGCAGGGAAGTATACCTGTTATTTTTAACAAGATATGGTAAGCATCTTGAGTGGGTAAATACTGAGATGGTTTTAACCCCTCTTACTTTCCTCAAAAGGTTTGGATTTTATCTCTAAGTGAATTATTGTTCTTCTTTTGAAGATCTTCACCTTCAGATTTTATATGACTCCCAGTGGGTGCTCAATAGGTCTGATTCATGCAAATTTGATGAAATTGGGTGAAGAATATGGGTATGAACTGGCTAAAAGTTCTTGAAATTCATAATTGAATTAGAATATCTCATTAGTCCAAAGGATTGTGTCCTCCGCTAAGCTACTGCTAGTGGTTGGACTCAGAAGGTTATGTCAGTGTTAGACACCTTTACAACACTTGTCTCTCATTATAAATTAAATGAAATTTATTAACCCCGAAATTATGGGGTTGTTGATTTCTTTCTGGGGAGATTCTGGAAAACAGGACTTTGGGCCAGTTATATCATGATAATTGAGTAAAATCTGGATAGAGTCTGTAATATACATGTGTATAAACTTAGAGATTCTTAAAGTTAATAATGAAAATATACAAGGAGAAAGCCTGTATATCGTTATTACTGTCTCTAGATATAACTCCGGATCATGCAAGATACTGATTAAATAATAAGATGTGCGATATCACATGTTGCGACATGAGTAATTGGAAATATGATCTCTGGAGCAGAGAAGCATATGATGGCCTTTCTGTTCCTGAGTTAGTATAACTCGGTGGGAAACACTTTTATCAATATTTTAGTATCTACAAAGATAGATTGATTAACAAAGTGATTCAGAGATTCATTTCCCAAATCTGTAATTTAATTACAAAATTGAGAGAAACTCTGGAGAGTCAGAGTGAAAATATAGCACATATTAAGGACTGTCCACTAGGAGGGAGACAGTCTTTATATTTACAGTACTAATAAAGAATCTGATGTTTCAATGATAATTCCTGTTTGGCAGAATACCAATAGGATATTAAGAATTGATTCTTCCGGTAGGAATTAGGGATTCCGAAGGAAGTTGGGAAATTTTTTGGAAAATAAGGATAAAAAATTTTCGCCTGATTTAGTTATACATCAGTTGACGTGGTCATCCGGTATAAACTTATAAGGGGAAACGTTGGAATACAGTAAGTAAGGATTTATTTATAATCCTTACTTTCTGACGTTATTGAATAATGGAGTGCAATAATATGATCAGTAGTATATATTGACATTTTTCCATATTTGGAAGTTTCCTAAGTATATATAGTGGATAAGTCTACGATAAGGGTATCATGGGGCATGTTCCCCTCTCTAATGCTTAATTGATATTTTATTCCTCCGAGATTCGGAAGTCATTCCTTGATGTAATAACATCGGGGACTGTGGAATAAATCATACAAAGATAACGGTCATAGATAATCCATGAAAAAGTGAACTTTGGGATTTAATGACTAAGTTATAGAGAGTCAATGAATGTAATCATAGACTTTTTTGAATTATTTAAGGCTAAGATCTGATTGGGATCAGATCACTTTAATATAATTGTAGTTATGAATAACCATTAAAAATATGGTATTCCTTTGGATATTCAGGTATGTCGCGCTTGAGGCTACTCCTGAATAATGTATGGTTATTAGATCCCCAAGATGGTGAATCTATGAGTATTATTTTAGACTAACCAGTTCCAGTTAAGTTAATTGAAACTGGGTTAGGAAGAATATTAAGGAAGAAGTGACTTATTATAAAATGAGATTGAAGTAGTAGAAAAATTTAGTATGAATTTTTTTATACTCTTCACTTCCTCTTGAATTTGTCTGAAAGAGGGGTTACTTGAAGGCTTCCTCTTCACGAACCTCAAGACCTGAATTGATTTGTTATTGGAATGATGAACATTATGTTCTCTTCCTTCTATATGTGATCTTGAATAATCAGGTAGGAAAAGCCCCATTCAAAGAGGTCTTTCATTCTTGAGGAATCGTGGTCAAATGTCATTTAGACTGAAGTCTAAATTACTATTAATTGAGGAGGAAGGGCTAGGGTAATGTTCTTCTTCAGTAACAAATTGTATGAGGTAGAGTAATTGTTTAAATGATAATTGACTTAGTTGTTAAGTCAATTATTCAATGAAGTCACAAGTTGGTCTAATAAATAATTTAGTTATTTATGAAACTAACTAATTTCTAAATTTCATGGATGTTATAAATTTTGGGGTGGATCAATGCGATTCAATCCTAAAAAAAGAGGGGGGGGGGTAAATTACTCCTCGTCCTTAGAAGTTTAAACATTCGGAGGAATTGTTCTTTCGACAATTCCTAAAGTTAACAAGTTATTGTTTATACTTGGATCCATTGAATTATTAGGAGACTAAGACATAATTCTTATGTGGATATGTCTCCTGAAGGGTCAAAGAATAATTGTTTGACAAGGATTTAATAAAAATATATAAATTCTATGTGGGAAACTCTGCTAGGGACCAGAATTTTAACTTGGGTTAGGATTCTGGGGTATGTATGAAGCAGAGTTAAACAATTATAGGTTAAGAATAATACCTATAGAGTTGCCCTTTTATGACGGATCAAGATTTAAAATCAAGAGATTGATGAATAACTCTTTAACAAATGAGGACATGTCGAGAATTTTGTTTTTCTATTGACATATCACAAAAATGTGAGTGTGTCGAAAATAAAAGGGTTGTATGGTTATAAAATATAACCATGTCATACAGAATTAGAATTCCTTAAAGTTAGGGATAGTATGAATTAATTCAACCTCTTGATGTGTATGAATATAATTATAGAATAATTTATCTCAACACTACCTTGTTGAGAAGAATATTCTTCTAGATAAAAATGGTAGAATGGTCCTACAAAGTAGAACACTTTCTGGTAAAAAAAAAAAAAAAAAAAAAAAAAAGTATGAGAATTACAAACCAAGTGACAACTAAAGAGATAATGGAATAAGTGAATAACAAAATCATATAGCTATTGTTATTATAGGAAATGATTAAATGGGATATTCCTTGAATACCTCAGACAAAGAATAAGAGGATATTTGAAATGAAGTGCTCAACTTACTCAGGTTGCACGTTCAAGGAACATTAGATGATTAGGTGGCGGAGATTCCACCTCAAGTCGTGATTGGAACTACATACCATCAGGACTTGATCTTACATCTAATTTGAATAAGAACATATCAATGGTTTTGTTTTTGTTTGAAGGGATATGTTCGGGGTTGTCAAAAATTCCCTCTTGTCGAGGAGAATGGAGTAGTGATCTACAAAGTTATCTTCCAAAAGGAAGTGAACTGTATATATATAAACTTAGGTTTGTGAGTGAAGGACTACTAACGTAGGACTTCTTGTGGATGTGTTTAACATCCTTCTTTAACTAATGCGACCCAGTATTTATTAAATTACTGTTTCAGCTGTTAAATAATTTGAAGGAACATACATACTTCAGTCAGTTGTACAGTTTCGTAATTCTAAACATTTATGTTCGATTTACAATCACTTGAATGCATGTACATCCTGCTGGAAGGGAATTTCCCTCCAGGAGGTTGTGAGATCCGGTTACCGGTAATAGTTAACGGACCTCACAACAATGTATATTTTATAAATAAAAATGGATGGATGAGGATAGTAAATAAATAGATTTTATTAGGTTAGCCAAGAGTTCAGGTAGAACACTGAGTCTCTTTGGCTTCTACGGCTCATCAGGAGGCTTGCCGTGCATAGTGAATATGGGAGAAATTTTATACTCAATCTAATATAGTTACGTTGAGTATTGAATGTTATATGGATCAAAGAACTTAAAATTAGGAATAAGCTCTTTCGTGATTCCTCCTCCCTTGGTTGGATTCTGGCAAAAGTTAAAGCCATTGGCATTTTTTTGACATATAAAGAAAAAATAATGAAATATTTTTGTTTATATTAGAAAAAATAGCCAATGGCTTTACAGAATTCCCTCCCTCCTTCCCCACTTTCGTACTTTATTATGCTGGTCGTTAAATGACGATCATATGAAGGTTGGGCCTCGATGTCGCATGAGGCCGGGGGGGGGGGGGGATCTGAGCCTCGTGACTCGATCTCAAATGGTTGTTGAAAAGACGATGGCCCGTTTGTGAGATTCAAACTGGCAAAAGTTAAAGCCATTGGCTATTTTTTCTAATATAAACAAAAATATTTCATTATTTTTTCTTATTGTATTTTATTTTCAGTCTTGAACTGAATTATCTTTACTTAATTATCTTAAATCTTGCTCTGTTATACAGCCAAAGATCTTAACACCTGTATTACTACCTGGAGAAGAAATAGTAATGGAGGGTTTAAGAGTATACTTGATACCTGATGGTAGAGAAGAGGCTACAGGAGGTAACATGGGAGGTCCCTCTCTCATTCCTGCAGAAGGAGCTCTTTTCCTCACAACTTACCGTATTGTCTTCAAGGGGACGCCATGTGATCCGCTAGGTAAAAAATTGTATTCTTATTTTCTCTGAGCTCTGTAATGTTAGTTTGAACAATAAAAGATGTTGTAATTAACCCTTTGTCCTGCTGAATTGTTTCTATTATATTTTTCGTCATTTGAAGCTGGAATTGCTGACGCAATTTCCAGCTAAACATATTTCTATTTTCAGAAAATATACTTCTAAATATGACTACCTGACTAACTGAGCATCTATCACAAACTATATTATCCATTTCAGTGACATATTATTTGCTTTAAAATCTGCTTAAAACCATCTATATATATTTACATAAAAGGTGTAGCCGGACAAGGGTTAACGAATTGAGTCATCTTGGGTGTAGCCTGGAGGTCTGGGATCATCACCTTGGGTGCAGCCTAGAGGTCTGGGATCATCACCTTGGGTGTAGCCTGGAGGTCTGGGATCATCACCTTGGGTGTAGCCTGGAGGTCTGGGATCATCACATGAAATTTGTCATGACAATTACTTCACCAGTATGACTGAATGTTGCGTGAAAATCTTTTCTTTATAATTATTTACATGTTGGAGACACAGATATTATGAGGAACATCATTATATTGATGTGTCACAGAAATATGAACGATGATAAATCCTTTCGGGCACCAATTTCTGGGTCTGGCAGGCATTTTATTCAGCAGCTATACAGGTTCATGTCAGTGTCAAAGCCCCCAGGGACAGTAACAGTTAAATAGATAAAGGTGATTTTTTTTTCAGATATGTATTTTACAATAGATTTCTTTTTTTTTTGTTAGTATGTGAACAAGTGATAAGCAGAAGTTTTCCTGTGTCAACTTTGACCCGGGAGAAAAAGATCAGTGTTCAATATCTGGCACACATTGACCAATGGCTCCAAGAGGGTTTGCAGCTACGCTCTAACACATTCCAGGTTAATAATTATTTTTTGCCATTTGAAACTCTATTATTAATCAACAATGTAACCTTTCATCCTTTTTAGCCGCCTTCGAAGTTTGGTGTCTGCATCAGCGTTAGCATTGCCTTGTTGGCACAATAGCTTTTTCATATATCCTGCTCAAATTTGTTCTGCATTGTGCCTATAGCCAGTTCTCAGACAAATTCATATCTATCACCTTGTGGGTGTGATAACTTGAAAAGTTTTTCATGTATCCTGTTCAAATTTGATCTGCACGTTGCTAATAACCAGTTCATGGAATAAAAAAATTGCTGATTTATCTGATTTTACTTTGTAATTTCACCTTGTGTGGGCGTAAACTTGATAAGTTGCTCATGTTTCCTGCTGAAATTTGTTTTGCATGTTGCTAATAACCAGTTCTCCGACAAGCTCAATAATGGCTTAAAAAAATTAAGTGGCTGATTTATCTCATTTTATTCCAGTGTGCTTTTGTTGTGTCTTTTATTTATGTAATAATTTATACATCTTTTTATCACTTTAAAAAGTGAAATCAATTATTAAAAAAAAATTAATTTGCAGTTGATGAAAGTAGCATTTGATGAGGAGGTGAATACTGAAGATATTGAAACTTTACGGAAGCTTTCTCACAAAGTACGCAATCCAACTAGCATTGTCAACACTTTTGCTTTCACCGGCTACATGATACACCAACCATCACAGCTTGGCAAAGCTAAAGAGAAAAATGCATCACTAAAGTACGTATCAAATTATCGACTTGCAAAAAAGTATGCTTAAGATTTAGTTACTGTGTTAGAAATAGTTCATACAATTTTTCCTTCCACCTTACCACACTTTATTAAATAAAAACTAATTGGGAGAGGGAAACTGGATTTTTCCTTAATTTTTTTTTATACAGCAAATTAACTAATATAATAATGTATACTAATCAATTAGGTAGTGAATGTTTGATACAAATATTAATTGACTTTATTCTCCATTTTGGTCCCTTTAGGATGATGTAAGTTTTCTTTTCAATGTGATGATTTTGATATGTGTTTGATATATGTCTTTCAGAATAATGTTGTATGTCTGTTGTATGTTATGTTTTTATTCAAGTGGTTATGTTGTTTTGTATTCTGCTATTCTTGCAAACACAGGGCATTGGCCTGATGCTGCCATAATCTTTTGACATTAACCTCTTAACTGCCGGTCCCGATTATATTTGTTTTAAAAACAATGATTAGCACATTGAATACCAGCTTTTGGATATGTTGAAGAAAAACTGTGACATAATTCAACGAGTTTTCAAAATTGTTGACCTTCATTTTGCAAATCTTGATAATTTTCACTCACCTGAAGTCGTGGATCATGTCAGCAAGACACAACTTCAAATGGTTGAAAATTCCATAATGAACTAATTTTGCGGTTAGACAGTTAGCATAATTCTGTGGCTGCATTCAGCTAATGCCTTTTGTTATTTGGGTTTTCTCCACATAATGAATTAAATCAAATTTCATATTCATAAATGTCAAAATTTGTAATAACAATGTATCCAAAGTAAATATTTACAGGTGATCATTTGGTGATATTTGAACTGACCTGAGCGGAATCTCCCACAAGTGAAAGCCGTTGCAAATTTTGCAAATATAAAATCCAAAATAGCCACTAAAAATGGTCGATCGGTGATCATTTTGTAACAAGTTATCATTATCTTGGAAAATTTGCATAATAGAGAGTATTACTAATAAATAAAATAACCACTGTTGCATAAGGTTAATCTATCACAAATTTTCTATATACCGTATATAGAACTAAAAATAGCTGAGAGTAAAGTAATTTTTCTCAATCTTGGAAACCTTGTTGTATAGATAAAGCTTTGCTATAACATTGTTACATGGGATCACCCATGACAAAAAATCTTTGAAAATATTTTGTTCTGAACAACCTTTCAGTCAGTTTAACTTTCAGTGCGAGATCGTCTCTAGACGTCGGGTTCTGACGTCTAAAGACGATCCCCGCACTTGAAGAATTTAAAATATAAATGGCCATATACCCATAACATAGGTATTCAGATGAAGCAGGAAGAGCTAACTAAGACATTTTTGGCGATTTCAAATTGAAAAAAACCACCTTTGGTCTCCATGGTTTATACAAAAATATTTCAGTGTTGTAAGGGTTGAGTCTGGATACAAGTTTTTGTTCTGTGTTGTCTGACTTGTGAGTGATGTATATATTTATATATATATATGTTTTAACTTCTGGTATTAGTGATTATATACCAATCCTTGTGTTTTTTTCTCCTTCAAATTGGAAGATAATACCGTATATCCCCGTGTATAATGCGATGTTTTTTCTTAGCTATTCATGTCGCAAAAAGGCACCTCGTATTATACATAGATGTAGAATTTAAACAAATTTTTAGCTCTCTAGCGGTAAGTTCAGCGGTAAGTTCTCTAGCGGTAGAACGTATAGGCCAGTCAGCGGGTTTGGTAAGCAGACCTATACACACGATACAACAAGACTGTGCCTTTCCAACTAGTAGCAAACAAGAGACGTTCACCCAATGCTGGTACATTGTTGGGCCACAGTCGTCGACGCTGATTGTTCCAGCATTGGGTGAATGCGCCGTGTTTGCTGGGAGCCCCGTCTCACATTCCCCCCGACGCGCGTGGCACCTTTGACAACCACGGGCAGAAAAATGACGCCGTTAGTCTGCAACCAATTCACACTCCTGACCTGCTCATTTATATTAATAATGATTTAATCTAAGATCACCTTTCATATGGGAGTGTTCTATTGTGTACGACAAATCTGAACATGATATTTTCATATTGGAATGAGAGAATACGTTGACGAAATATAACCAGATATCACTGATTATATCTCCTATCGCAAATTCTATACATGTAGGCCTCAGAATGTCCATATTGCTGGGATAACATTAACTCCTACCGCTGTTGCCGCGGCTGATGCGGTATTGAGCAAATGGTGGTATCTGTTAGCTGTAGTTCATGGAGCGCTGCTGTGTTATTGCACCCTGACACCTTATACAACCAAACACCTCTTGTGTCTAGCATGGTCTAGACAGTGCGGCTAGTCTGCAAATGTTTTACAATCACATTTCATTATGGAATGTTCTTATTTGAGCAAGACGATATTAAAATATGGTATTTAAAATAGATAAATTAAAATAATATAAATTTGTCGGCGAAATATAAATACGGGTATTTTAAAATCTGTGTGTATATATATGTAGCCTATGCAGGCCTCAGAATGTCTGCCGATCGAGACAGTCCCGATGACATCCTCTCTGCCGTGGAAAATGAAAATACAGTATCTGCTTACTTTATAAGTAAGCAGATGTTGCCCTTTGGTTTTGCAGAGCTGTACTGTTGCCGCTGTTCCCGTCATTGAGCATCGTCTATACAGGTGTCACGGCGCTATTTAGTAGAATAAGATAATATCCATGAGGGGTAGACGTTTTTCAGGTCATCCGAGGCCTCAAATCTCAACTCGTATTATACATGGCGTCGCACTATACGCGGGGATATACGGTAGTGAGAAATTATTGACAAGCAATGAAGTTTCATTCTGTGAATAATTTAATTGTACAATTGATTTTATGGGTCCACTTTTGCTGCATATAACCGTATATATCACATTATCACGTATTATCATATCTCTCCTACTCTGTCTGTAAAATAAGAATTTATCTATTGTATTCGAGCCTAGAAAATCCCCGGAAGGAAATCCTAGTGTATTATTTTAGGTATCCACATGGAGCCATAACCTGGATGTCCAAACACAAATTGTCCATTACACAGGCAGGTTCTACTACTAGCCACACTGATTACCGAACCCGACCACCAGCAATATGTTGGTGCACGACCCAGACTGTATAACTTTGTTGTCTATTGAAAAACCTATATTCTATTGATTGCCTTAGTTTAAATGCAGGATATTCTTACAATCATGTGTTAATATAACAAAGAGAAAATTCTTCAAATATAATAAACTAATCTTTTTCTTCCTTTATTATACATACATTTTATGGACTTATTATACCCCAAAAAAGGGATGTGACATTCTAGTAGTTCGCACCCAGCTTGTGTATTCATGTTGTATCTTCAGGCGAGACTCTTTGTGTCACATGGGCTTCACTTCACTTACTACATAGAGGATAGCAATGTTAGTAAGATAGCAATGTGTGTCAGATTTCTACACAAGAATGAACTGACCAGTATTCAATTATATTGCGTATACACGGGCCTACTTAAAGCTATGTTCTTAAAAAAATGACAGTTTGAGTAGCTAGGCTATAAATAATTTTAATACTTAGGTTATAATACTAAAGTGGATATATGTCACTATAATTTTTGAATATGTCCTCAGTGATGGTTTTCCCCGCATTCTAAATATGTGTTCTAAACATGTGTTTCCTTTTCCTGTTTATAACATAGCATGTGGCAGCTCTATATAATTTTTGAATTATATGTCATGGAAGTGCCAAACATTTTGGAAAGTTCATACAAGATCACTTTTCTCTTTTAATAAATAATTTACACTATTTTAAGCTCATTTTAACTGTTTTAACTTTATCTGCCACTCCTTTATTTTGTTGTATACTGTGTTTTTTGGTGGTGTATTACTTTATCAACATTTGTCATCAAATTTGTATTCTCTAGGAATTAGAAGATTTTATAAAGTAGACACCCCTCTCCTTTAATTTCCATAGGCATGCTCTTAAGAAGGGTCCAGTCAATAGAGTCTCTCTGCAGTACCTCACTAAACAAATATTGTGTTGCTAATATTTCGCCTGGAATTTAGCTTAGTTTGTTTTCATTGTTTTTTTCATCATCTATATAATAACCCTGTCTGGAACCCATGTGGCATGTATGTAAGATTAATTCATGAGGAAATTGTGTAATTCGCTTTGAGGAATAAATTGGAGTGTACATGGTAATACATGTGTACACAATCATTCTGTATTGCTTTGTGTGTCTATCAGACATTTTGTAATTAGTATTCTATCTATTGCCCCTACATGCAAATGTTTATGCCATCCACATTTTATTTATACCTGCTGAATGTTGAATTTTTTTTTAAAATCCTATTGTCAATTAATTTTCAAGTGTAAATTATCATATTAGAAAAAAAGAAGAAGGGTTATTTTTTTGCGGAATCACAGTTGGTCCAAAATTTAGAGCAATTCGTAAATTTCCAAACATTTTCGTATCTCGTTTCCAGGGGATTTGCCAAGAAGACATTGATGAAAACAGCCAGAAAAGCTGGTCTAAAGAGCAAGGAACCTCCTCGCAAGCAAAAGTATATTTTGCCTACTCCACCACTCTCCCGGCGGACATTAGGATCGCAATTGGGGGGCAGTTTAGATTACCGTGACCAGACATCACACTTTGCAACTTACGATGAAGAATTATCTGGTAAGTTGATTCTCCATTACAGATAATTTTATCTTGTGTCACTTTTAAGGTTTAGGACCTGCTGTTATTAAATTTTAATTACTGAAATTTCCATCCACTTCATGAGGGCAAAATACAAAAAAATCAATCTTGCTGATTAAACAAATAGTTTCTAATGAAAAATAGCTAATTGAAATCCTGGCAATAGAATAAATAATAAACGATTAATAATTTATACACGATGTCAAATCAAATCATTTTTCTGCATATATTCCTTTTGATATAACAGAACTGTCTCACAAATTTGCTTTTATTTCCTTTTGTTTCCAGTGATAGATGAGCAAGAAATATTTAATGCAATTCAGTCAGATGCCAAGAACGTAGATAGACTAGCAGAGCGAGCATATTGTCAAGACTACAGTCGCCTGGGACTAGGCTCTCTTGTTGGCAACCACCCACGAACACGTGCTGAGCCATTCCGTCTCACAATGGTCAACACAAATTACTCAGTCTCTCGAAGGTAAATCAATGTCATAAAGTTATTTCATTTGTTTGCGTCAACAAGGCTTTTTAAAAATAATGGTATATCACAATAAAAATCTCGGTAGCGAGACACAATTGTACTATCAGTCTTGCTTTCGGGATCGCTCACACCAAATGTTTTTTTTCAGGGGTTTGGGGTGAGTTATACATATAATTTTCAGTGTAACTGAAACAAGCAAGTGCTCATCAGATGCTTCAGCAGTCCATTATATTATATTGATTGCTTCTTAATATTCTGAGATAACAACTGTGATTTTAAGATATATTATCTCTAAACCACAGTTTGAAATAATCTTTCATCTGGGTTTTACAATCCACTTCATTGAAAACTAGCTAACTCAATAGTATGTATTGCATTATGATCATTTCAGCTACCCCGCAGTATTAGTTGTGCCACAGTCAATCACAGATGATAGTATTCGAAAGTTTGCTCGCAGTCACAGGCAGTACAGGTTGGTGACTACTTAGATATCAAATGTTTTTTTTAGATATCAAATTATCTTACTGTAAATATGTAGTGTAGCTCCTGTTTCCACTCTAACATTAATTAATTATATATAAAACTATTGTAAAGTACAGCTGTGATGAAAATAATTTGTTTTAAATATGATCCAAATAGGTTTCCAGTAGTCACATGGCGACATCCACAAACACGAGCTGTACTGCTGAGAGCCAGTGGATTCCACGGGAAAAGCGTCATGGGAATGCTAAAGGGCCATCATAACAACCCTACAGGTAAGCAGTGGTGATCAAACTGGTATTAGACCTCAGTGTGTAGTCATGAGTAACATCAGATCATCAAACACTTCACCTGTCCAATTTACCCAACCCAATGTTGTGGCAATGTCGAGTGAGATATTTGTCTAACATTGGGATGGGGCTAGGTTGCATTGTCTCTATATTGTCTTATGTTTAGTTTCTATTTTATTAAGCCTTAGAGCTCTGATGTTTACTATACTCTACTGCAGTATATATTTTGTATGTTTTAATGACCTTTTATAAACAGCTTTTAAAAATTAGGTATGTCTCAACCATATACATTTCGACTTTAATTAAGTAAACTCAATCAATTTTTAGTCACTAGTGGTAGCGAGACACAAATTCCTGTGGCTGAAAATGTAAATTTATTAGCTCAGAGCTCTAAGGGTTAACCCTCACAGCGCTGAAAGATTAAAACTATTCATAATGGCCGTAGACGCTTAACACAGGTATTCAAATGAATCGGAAAGAGCTAACTAGGACATTTATGATGATTTCAAATCATTTGATGAACGGGAAATTGATCAGTGTTACCTTGATTTGGTTTGTTTACCTTGGCAAGCAGCTCAACTACATAAAAACTATTTAGGCATATGAAATTCAAATTCTTATATTCTGCTCATTATCACACAATTTCATCTGAAGCTTTTTGTGTCATTTATTATTCAAAAACAGATCTAATTAATGTATCATTGAGTGAACTTTTTGATTTTCAATGATAGGGAGATTTAATAGTAGAATGTCTAAATGCTGTACAATTGCTTGTAGTGCTGCATGATTATGCTCTTATTATTTTTATTTGTTAACCCTTTGCAAGCTAATTTAAATATAAATGTCAACCCACTAGAAGGTGTGTCTCATCAGAACTTTGTGACAACCTGAACAAATCCCAGCAGACACTTGACATTGGTTTCATGTTTGGAAAGCGTCACAGATGGTGGACCTATATCATACCAACATAGGATCAATTTCTTGTGTCTGCTGGGATTTCAGTTAAAAGACATAGGTTGAATGCTGATAAGCGTGGTGTCCAAACAGTCACAATTTACTTTTTTGAGGGGAATTTCATTTCTAATTTATGGTAATATTACATTCTTTTCTTCAACTATAACATGTAATTATTTGGACACCCCTTATAAATTTTGTCAAATGGAATAATTGGCACTTGAAGGGGTAATATTTTAAATATTTTTTAAATGTTTTATTGCTAATAGACTAGATTTATTACCTTACTTTTTATTTTCAATGATGCTGCCAGAAGTTGTAGATGAAATGCTTTAGAGCTTTATTTCTGCTTTACAATGGTTTCATACATTATGCAAAACACATTTCAGCTGCATTTTCATAATTTTTTTATTTTAGTAATCAACTGCCATGACCTTAGCCGTAATTCTGGTGTGTCCGATAATACCAGACATTGTTGTACTCGAGGGGTTAACCCTTTCAGTACGGGGACCACTTTTAGACGTCAAATTCTTACATCTAAAATCAATTCCCGCGCTGAAAGAATTTATATTGGCCGTAGACCCATAATATAGGTATTCAAATGAAGGGGAAAAAGCTAACTAAGACATTGATGATGATTTCAAATTGAAAAAAACCCTTAGGTCTCCATGGTTTATACAAAAATATTTCAGCGTTGTAGGGGTTAATTAGCTGTCCATCAGATGGCATTCCAAAAGTATCCTCACTTTCAAACTGATTAGCAATTTTCTCCTTCAAGCTTTGACTCACCTTACATCCTTATCATTTATGTAAAAATATTTTGCTATTCAAATTTGATTAGCAAATGATATGCATTACTGTGCATAGCTTGTCATTAATGAGCAAAATGTTTCCTGTCATCTATGGCTTAAAGTTGGTATTGAGGTGCATTTTTAGTCGCTTAAAGCCCTTTCAAGCCTGAATTCTCCATTGTCATCTTTATCCACTACAAGCCGCGAATTTCTGTCGCAATTCTCAACTTGTAGTGGATGAAGATGATTTGAAGTGAATGAAAAATATAAGAAGATTACCATGTTTTGGCAAACCAGTTTCATGGAAATTTTCATTTAAAAACCCTTAGTTGTAGGGAAAATAAATCTGGAATGAAAAAAATTATGCTTTAATGCATCGTGAGGGCTTAAAAGGTTAAAGTTGTAGATCACGGTAACAAGACACAACTTCAAGCGAATGAAAATGTTAATTTATTTGCTCATAGCTCCGGGGGTTGATGGTCTACATGGTTCATAGGACTAACTCTTCAAATTGAAAACAAGAAGCAAAAAATCTTAACCCTTATCCTGCTGATCACGAATATTGTCATTTTTACTCTGTTTTATTAGTCAACCAAATCACTGTTATTTGGAATGAAATGTGTTTCTAAACATCACAATTTGCAAGCATTTGTGATCAAATCAAACAAATATGAGTCATTTCCAGCTACTTGGAAGTTGTGGGTCAAGGTAGCGAAACACAACTTTAAGTGGGTGAAAATTTAAATAAATTAAGACCTTGATTAAGTAGTACACCTTAAGTAGTACACTTAAGAATGATAGAGTACAGTAAAACTCGGTCCCAGCGGTCACCACTATGGCCGGCCAACCGCAATTAACGGCCACAAAACCAATTTCCCGATCACATTTTCACTGTTAGGCTCTCCTATGACCGGTCACCCCATGACCCGGGCCACCGGCCAGTATTTTCGAGTCAAAAATCTATTTTTAACCTGGCATAACGGCCAGATAGAGAATTTTAAAATGAAGTGGCTGCTCGACCTAAGTTTTAACGACTAGTCAATACTGAATGATAGTCAAATCCGGTTTTTGTAACGTTAGCGTTTGCATTTTAGTTTTTTTTTTAACATTTTCAATTCAGTTTTCGTGTTTACTATAGACCTAACTTCCTGTTGACATATTCACAGATTTACACGCTTCAGATTTTTACTACAACGCCACCTGGTGAATACATAGGCCTATACGTTATGCAGCGTCCAGCGGTAGGCTACTCTGTTAGCGATATGCCTTTCACTCAGCATAGCAGAGCGGCCACTTGTAATTAGGCCTAATACCAATAAAATAGGCATACCGTAGATCAAACACCACTGCTATATTATATAAATTAACAAAATCAAATAATTCTACCGTGTAGCCTAGAGTTACAACTTATTTTTTGGACAGAGCATGCAGAGGGGAATTCTGATCTTGATTTATTCAGCTAATACTAATAGTCATGCCCACTTTGACCAAGCACACAAAAATGGCGGAATTACATTATCTCAAGAGATAAAAGGTCTGTTTGTAATCCCCTTAAATCCGTATTATTTTAATAGGAATCAATGCATAATTTTTTTTTCCTGTATCAATATATGCAAATAAATAATGTTATTTGATTAATTTAGTGTTTTGTGAACAATAATTAGTTATATCTTTTGAGATTACGGCAGCTGAAAATGACCCCTGACTATTAATTTTTTTTAAATTTTTTAAATTTCCTTTCTCTAATTTCCTATGAGCGGCCAACCCCTCTCAACGGCCACTTTTGGCTAACATTTAGGGTGGCCGTTGATAGCAGGTTTCACTTTAGTCAAAAACACAAAGCCAGGATAAGGTCATCTTTATACTGAGGTGTTTATCTCCCAGTAAACACGTCCAGATTAGCCCAATGTGTCCTTATATTGGCCAACAGTGGGCCAACATTAAGCCAATATGGTTTTACAGATTTGTCTTTTTCTTAGCCTAGTTGATATACCAAACCTTCATGACCCCAAAACGGAATGATTTCTTGAACCACACCTCTGTATTATAAGCCGGACTACAACCATTTGAGTCCAAACTATGTTTTCAGAGCAGATAAATGCTAGTAGGAAATGTGTATAGCATATTTTCTTTTGAATAGTACCCATTTATGTTTTTTTCTAACTTTGTGTCCGTGGCATGTTTTGGATACTGAAAACTATTGACTATGGGATACATTTTTTTTACTGATATTATCTCAGAATTTACAGAACAGTTGGTGTTTGTATTGTGAAGATATTGATATCCAAATGTGTGACTGATACAAAAGAAAACATTAATTTAGCTTTTTTAGTTCGTTAATCAACTGATCCCTTTTGCTATATTTTTTCTGGCGTCTAGGCACACGATTACCTGATGAACCGCAGGCTCTAGAGCAGAGACGCTTTTTCTCTGCTTTGGTGGCCTCAACTCTAGTTGGTACTTATCTGCTTCTCTACTAATCCATTCAAATATGTGTATCCTCTCACATGCAAATATTACTTACCATGGCTTTCTAATGAATTTAGATTGGCAGTAATCAATGATTAAACACTTAAATTGTTCTCCCTTCTTCAGGTTATGTAGAAGTCAAACCTCCACAGTCTACACTAATGCAGATATGGCACAGAAAACAATTTGATAAAAGTCTGCTCTCTGTTTTCCAAGTCAATCAGACTTTTCGAATGTATTCTTTTCAAAATGCTGATATATGCTAAGATTAATCTGTTCAGTTCAGTTTTTTGCTGAAGTTTTAAAATGGCATGGCATAATTTCTATAAATACTTATGATGTTGTAAGTTGTAAGACGGACGTGGCTAAAATATAAGAACTAATCATATACAATGTCAGAGTAGCTACTATTTTCAAAATAGATGTTTGAGGCCTGGTTTAGCCCTTAGACTTGAGAGTATAAATCACATTTTTAGCTGTTGCTAGCCTGCTAAAAGAAAAGTGTGTCTTGAATTAGCTAGCCTAATATCCTTTGCACTCAATGCTATTTTGATCACATATTTGAGACTTCTCTTCAATTGTTTGAATCTGTGAGTAAAATAATAATATAATAATTTGTGCAAATTGCAATTGGTTTATTGTTTGCACTTCACAATTCAACATTAGAAATATTGCAATCAAAGCTGAATAATAATATTAATCATAACTGGCTAAATGGTTTGATGCTTGAATTCACTATGTACAAAAAATAATTACTGGTATGCTTATGATTCTGAAGCTATTCATTGAACTTTATTTATTCACCAGGCATTAAACTAACTTAAATTATGTAGGTACTAACAATTGAGGTTAATGTAAGCAAAAGCTATTTATCGTTTAGAACTTAATCATGCATAGTCACTTGTCTCTTTTTGTCTCTTTATAGTTAAAAAAGTGCTTCAACAATCAAAATCTCTAGTGTTAGCCGGTGTAGAAACAGTCCAACATGAAATAATTGTGATTTACTAAAATGCATTTCATTTGACAATAAAACATATAAGTCCTTATTATTCATACGGCTTCACTTGCAGTATATTAAGCCTTTCAATCCTGAAATGCTGAATATGATATTGTCCAAAAACAATGAAATAAAAAACCAACTGTAGCAGTAACCTTTAAAACTAAAATGACAAAGGCAGACAGTCAGAACATCATGCTATGCAATTTCTAGAATGTCTAATTTATAAATTTTATTGCGTATTAATTGACATGTAGCTGGAACTTGTTTTTCCAGCTTATAATAGATAAAACTGTTCATGTACAAATGCAATTCAAATGCCAGGGAAGAAGATATTAAATTAACTTCTACAGAACCGTCATTAAATGGTCTCAATGATGTATTTTAACCAGTTTCACAAGCATCAGTTGTGATAAAATTTGACAGGGTTAACAGTTTGAATGAGGTGAATTAATTACATTTGCTGGTGTTAATGTGTAACTCATGCATGTATGATGTAGCCTAAGACATGTAATAAGTATATCGGTCTCTAACATTAACATGATATAAAGTGCTTAATTAATGGTTTTTTTGCAAGCAGTTTAAATCACCTGTAAAAATGTATGCTCATGATATGCACACAGCCTTTACTGAAAATGAATGATCTATGTATAAGTTTTGCAATGATGCCATGTTTTTTAGAAATATATGATATACAGTAGAACCTGCTATGAGCAGTCACCCTTGCGACACAGGAAAAGTGGCCTACGCAGGTGGCTGCACATAGGAGGTACATTTGTATACAAAATGTAATTTTGGGGAATGGCCAAGTGGCCTCCCATAGGGTGTTGGTTGCTCATAAGAGTTGCTGCTCATGTTTTTTAGAATTATTTGATATACACGTGTATAATAATATGCAAATAACGAGGGTAGATGAGTGCTATTTTCATTCCATCACCTTGTTAAACTTTCGAATGTCATAAGTTACAGTCAAAAGAAAATAAATCGTCACCACTTTTTGCTGTCCATTATTGTCTGAATTTCTTTTCCCATTGTAAATTGTGTATTTGACACAATATTTTTTGTTGCTTTTACAGGGACATCGACTGGTGAAACTTCTACAAGTGTGGAGCAGGAGAAGTACTTTGGAGCTCTGGTTTTGTCCACACCTATGGGTAACCACCGGGGCGGGAGTGCTGCCTGTGTCAGTGATTCACTGACCAGTCTTGACTCCCTTGTTATGTCTGTGGGTGGCATGGACCATATCCTGGGGGAGACACCCGATACAAGCCGTCGCAACCCGCTGGCACGAGCTGTTAGCAGTCTCAGAAGTAGTGGGGGAAAGGCCAAGTGTAAGCTAGTCACCCTTTAGCGGGATTTCCTGCTTGTTATTATTTTTAAGACGTCCTAGGTTGAGGAGTTGATGTCTGCTTTTGTGTTTCTTGGGGCATGTCGGTTAAGGTATAATTTCAGCAACCTCATTAATAATTTGTTACATTTTATCATTTAACTGTAATTTAACATCAAACTGTATTAGTTGTTTTAGTTTTTGTTAAATTGTATGTTTATAATGGATTCTGTTTCTACCAAATCTTATATGGGGATTTTGTCAGATCAGTGATTTATTTTAAAAAAAGGTATTATCTTCAACAATATTAGTAATTAAGTTATTACCCATCCATAACCTGAGATTGCATCCTGCATGTGAGTGTTGTGGTGTGAATAGATAACATTGAATAATAGCTAAGTCTTTTTAGAATAACAATACTAGCATGAAAAAAACACCTAAATTTTTTTTTTTTCAAAAGTAATTTTTATTATTAGATATACAGTACATGTTATATAGTTATCATGTGTGAAGAAATAGATGAGTATACGTATATGTGATTGAGAGGCTAGATCAATTGAGTTATATGCAGACAATATAGCTTGCCTCAATAAATAAGAACCTTTCTTTTGGTCCATTTATTATTCCATATTCTGATTTAAAAAAAAACAATTCTCACATCTATATTTACAACTGAGCTATATTTACATGGTCAAAAAAACTATGGTCGTTTAATTACATTTTTATAAATATAGGTACTTTCTGTATCATTAGAACTTGCCTATTTTATGTAATCAAGTATTTAATGCCAAATCACTCGTGATGCAACTTAGTTTTGCTACTAGATGTCGAACTGAATTTTTTTATATAACCTCCTCACCATGCAATTTTTAAATTTGGTCATTACATGTATTATGAGCACTAAGTGCCAAATTTGAATACAGATAAATATATATACTAACCGATTGTGTATCAATTTCTCTATTTGTCCTATTTCTACAGCACAATTAGCCCACAAGTTGACAAGTGCAATGGGTATTGAAGGCATGTCATCACAATTTTACTTGATATATTTCCTATATTTTCAAATATTTATTAGCTCACACAAATATACAGCTTCACTTTCACTTTGTGAACATCTACCATGTGGCTGCTGTTTATAGATGTGTGCTATTAGTTTATATTTTAGCATGATGCTTTTTTCACAACACAGCAACTGAAAATTGTTTTTTTGTACGTATTAATGTGAAATTTCATATTACTTATGTTCATTTTGTGATATGTTAAACAAAATTATTTGTTAGCAGTAATTTTTAAAAAAATTGTTAAAAATCATGCTTTTTTAATTTGCATAATTATCTTGCTAGTCATTAAAAGCTGTCAAAATGTCTTTCTTTCTTTAATTATTACAAATTAAACAAATTGCACCTAGAGCTAATTTTATTAGGTAATTATCGGAATCTTAACTGATCCTTTTAATAAATTAATCTCTAATATAATATTTTAATTCATTCTTCTTGCTTAGGTTGTATTTGGGATAATAATTTGCTGGGTGGGTACTAAGATGGAAATTGAATTAGCCACTGTGTGTGCTGTGGCAGAAGTGACTTGAAATTTAACCACGAGTCTGATAAGATTATCGTAACCACACAAATTTTGTAGAATAAAGAAAGTTGATGGCATTAGGTGCAATCAATTATCCATAAGCCAACAAATTAATAGAATAAATACGCAATAATACATATGTGTATAACTGACAGTTCTTCATTGCAAATTGTCCCATGTTTATATCTTGCCATACCCAATGGTCTGCTGTGAGAATAGCACAGCTGCTAGTTTAGCAGTTAGCATGGTTTAGCATTTGACAATGTGGCAAATGTTAACTCTCAACTAGGTTTGTATCACAAAACTGATATGATACAAGATCACAAGTCCAAGTTTTTTCTTCCACTTGAAAATCCTAGTTCCCGCTAATTTATAAGAAACATTATATCAGATACTGATGCGATTGGAGAAAAAACATTCAAATTGGGAAGGAATTTTGACAAATAATAATTAATGAGAAATCATGATAATAATATTATCATTAAAATCTTCGGTGTCCAGGTTGATTTTTATTAAGGTTCCCCCCACCAGGGGGAGGCTTTTAGTTTTTGTACAGATTCAGCAGGCGGCGGTGGCACCGCGCATGGACGCCGCCTCTCATCCATACACTGTCACCCTGATATCTACAAAACCACTTTTTCAATTCATTTGGTGTTCAACATACTGGATACAAGTATTAATTCCTAAGCTGCATCAATTTTTCAGAAAGTTTGGAAAAATATTTGGGTCATGACGGCCATCTTTAATCTTTTTTCGTCAAATTAGAACCTTAGTCACCCTGATAACTTCAAAGCTGCTTATCCGATGTACTCTATATTCAACAGATTGCATAGTAGTATTAATTCCTAGCTTGCAACAAATTTGCAGAAAGTTCGGATGAATATCCTGGTCATGGTGGCCATCTTTAATCTTTTTTCGTCAAATAAGAACCTTGTCTCCCTGATAACTTCCAAGCTGCTTATCTGATAAACTCAATATTCAAAATACTGCATGGTAATATTCCTAGCCCGCATCAATTTTTCAGAAACTTCGGAAGAATATCCGGGTCATGGTGGCCCTTTTTTCGTCAAATTAGGCCCTTGTCACCCTTATTTCTACAAAACAGCTTTTTCGATTCACTTTGTGTTCAACATACTGGATGCAAGTATTAATTCCTAGGCTGCATTAATTTTTAGGAAAGTTTGGGGATATATTCGGGTCATGGCGGCCTTCTTTAATCTCTTTTGGTCAAATTAGGACCTTGTCACCCTGATAACTTCAAAGCCGCTTATCCGATATACTCAATATTCAAAATAAGTATTAATTCCTGGCCTGCATCAATTTTTCAGAAAGTTCGGGAATATATTCGGGTCATTGTGGCTATCTTTTTTCGTTAATTTATGATCTTGTCACCCTGATAACTTCAAAGCCACTCATCCGATATACTCAATATTCAACATAATGCATAGTAGTAGTATTTCCTAGACTGCATCAATTTTTCAGAAAGTTCGGGAAAATATGCGGGTCATGGCAGCCATCTTTAATCTTTTTTTGTCAAATTAGAACCTTGTCACCGTGATAACTTCAAAGCTGCTTATTCAATACACTCAATATTCAAGGTACTGCATGGCTGACGCTATTATTAATTTCTAGACTGTATCAATTTTGCAGAAAGTTTGGGAAAATATCCGGGTCATGGCGGCCATCTTTGGTCTTTTGGGGTCAAAATAGCACTTAGTCAGCCTAAAGCTGCTAGCCTCTGCCTCATAATATTACTTGATAATTACATGTACCAATTGATTATCTGCTAAAATTATAATTAATGTATAGCTCTTATTTGAAAAGTGCGAGGGGGAGCCTTCTTGGGTGTTTACATGGTAAACAGTCACATCTATTTTATGCAGGCTATTATTGTAAACAGGGAAATACTGGCAGATTTAAACATGACAGCTTGTGGAATGGAAATAATAATCTTTGTAATGAACATGCAGATTAATTGTTTATCATTTCTGTCATTCGATACATGTTGTGAAATATGTTTTGTCAAAACTTAATATATGTGTAGCAACCCTGGATATCATTGTCTCATTTCACTCATTTCAGCTAAATTATGTGTCTGTGATTTGCAATAAGCATGGTTAAAAAGCTAAAGTTTTTAAACTTTTGACTCGCTATGTACAGTCCCTTTCACGAAGCCCAGTGCGCGGAAACAAACCTTATTTTGACCAGTTCACATTTAAACTGAGATAATTCATATATTTTTTAGATCTGACTGTGCAGTTAATT
Source organism: Flabesymbios commensalis (assembly GCA_964017125.1). Taxonomy (NCBI): domain Eukaryota; kingdom Metazoa; phylum Annelida; class Polychaeta; order Terebellida; family Flabelligeridae; genus Flabesymbios; species Flabesymbios commensalis. Next base: position 42,880,513 of record OZ024914.1, on the reverse strand, counting down.
AAAGCTTAGTATAGTTGTCTGTTCGGAAAAAAATATCCACATATGTACCACACTAATTTACACATATGGTCGCTTTAAAGCCTAATTGACAAGATTTCATGCAAAACTCTTTTTGCATTGTGCATATAACTCTTGGATTGCAACAGTAATAAGTGCCATTGTCAAGAGCATTTACTGAACTCTCGCTTGAAAATTCATTGCTTTGGCTGCCACGTAGGCAAAATGCTCAATATGCATAAAAGAGAAATCTCTAGTGATATCGCTGTTCTTTATCGCAGCTTGTTATTAACCTTGTCAACTGAGATTGTTATGAAGGAGATGTATATATTTTAATTTGTTTACCTGGTCTGTTATACTGTGATGTCTTTGAAAAGAGTTTTTTTTATCTCAGTGTCTGTATGTAAAGTGGTTGTTGTGTAGGGTCAAAGAAGTGAAGTAGTGTTTGTTTGAAAACATAATTAAACCAAATACAGACAGCGATTAGTAACAATTTAATTGATAAACTTAGGTTGCTCTATATTGGGGATTTCTAATGCTTTTGATAAGGACGGCTCGTGCTAGGGTTGCCACGGTTCTAACAGTAACTCACATCTTGTCCCCTTGGGATTAAAAGGTTGCAAGTCTTACCTGATGAAGTAACCCTTACATCACTTAAGATATGGGAACCTAAGTTTTCCTAATACAAATCCCACTGAATTTATTGCGCTAATACTAACTAACATTATTTCTTTGTAACCTGTTTCTTTATTAACAGAAGGCTTGCAAACATTGTCAAATATTGTATTTTTGGCATTTTCCCTTTTTATATACTATTCCCCAAGGGGAATAGTATATTTATATTTAAAAATGTGTTGAATGTAATAATAATTTATTATGATTATGTTTATAATTATTATAATTATATGTTTTTCTGAAGGTTTTTTTTTTTCAGGAATATATGTTTTCTAGATTGTATTGTTGTTTGTTTACTGCTTTCTAACTTAGTTAAGGTGTCTTGTCAAGTTAAAAAAATACAAAAATACGAGAAACAACTACAAAATCCAAAAAAAAAAAAAAAACATTTCCAAAAAAAATTGAAAAATCTGATTTGGGGCTTGACCCACCCACCCACTTCTTAGTTTTTCTCGGATTTTTTGATTTTTTTTTAACTTGACAATACCCCTAAGTTTGTTGTAACACTGTTTTGTCATTATTTTGTAATAATGTCTTTGCCAGCATGATCTAAGTAAGAAAAAGTTATACATTTAGCAGCTGAGAAGATCCATTTTTGATATGGATCCAAATTACAGATTTCCTCAGTTTCAAAATAAATAACACTTAAGAGTGATAAATTAAACATTTTAATTTTCACCTACTTGAGGTTGTGTCTCGCTACCGCGACCCACAACTACAGGTGGGTGAAAATTACTTATTTTTGTAAAAATTTGAGACCAAGCACATGCAAATCTTGATATTGATGAACTCATTTAATTCCCAATAGCTTATTTTAACCAGCTGATAAAACAGATTAAAAAACGACTATAGTCCCGCTTAGCAGTGTAAGGTGTAATGTAAAAGTAAGTACCCCAGTATGCAGAAATCTGAAATGGGATCTTATTCAGAGATTAACTTTTTTTTTCAATTTATGCATTTACAAAAAATTCTATTGTCAGGCAAACCATTGCCATCACCCGAGCCTGAAGTTTTGAAAGATGAAAAATCAAACACTTTTCCTCAAACCAACAAGTCAGCAACTTTACCTGCAAGAATGAGTCCGAGGATAATGGCGAAACGTGCATTTAGCGCATTCCGTTTCGGGCATAGTCCACAGCTACCAGATAAATCTCAGCCGGTCAATAGTCCACAGCTACAGGATAAATCTCCATCTCATTCAATCAATAGTCGATGTAGGTTGGGTTTCATTTTGCAGCTTAGTTTTTGGTATTTTCAATGACATCCCCTGTACATATATAGACCTTGCAGACTTGGGCACTTAGACGCGCTTGCAGCCAATAAACCTGTATAGTGTACATAACAGTGGTGTGCAATAAAAGCTCCCCAAGCGTCATTGCGCTTCTGGTGGGATTAGTTCCACTGTCATTTTTGTCTACATGGATGTAGCTAAATTGTCACCACTTCCTGCTCATTCCATCCACCTGCTTTTTCACCTATGATAGACATTAGTTTTTGACATAGACATTAGAATTTGCACACATGTACCACCTTCGTAATAATTTACATAAACAATGAGATATTTGAAACATTTATACTTTGCATAGCAAGTTTTGGGAGTAACAATTTGCAAATTATACCTATTTGTTATTTGTGTTGCGATCTTATTCCTACCATAGTCTAATTGACAACACTATTATGAAATCCCAGCTTTTTCAGATTATAGGGATGGGGTATTCACAATTTTTTTATTGTCTTCTGTCTTCAGCATAGTCATGCATATTCTTTTTATGAATACACCCATTTAGGGGTTTAAAATTGACCATGGCTTAATTTCCAATCCTTAGTTTTTTTTGCTTGACTGACATAAATATCCAAAATATTATTCTGGCAAATATGAATCTACAGTGAATTATTCTATCAGGTATTGATAGGCATTTCTTTTTCATATGTTTTATCAATGTTTTCTTTCCTGATCTGCTTGCTTATATGCTTTTGTTTGTGATGTTTCTTGCACATGGTCTCTTTGAAATCAAAGTATGCATATATATATATATAAGTAGATATACTGCTGTGCAAAGCCAAAAGGCAGTATCTGCTTACTGTACAAGTAAACAGATACTGCATTTTATAGATGTACCGATATTTGTGATTTTTTTAAAAAGCATAAGTATATTTTGCTGCAGTATCTTTGTGTGATAACTAACTTATTGTCTAATGATAATATTTTGCCTACAATATATATGAGAATATAGAATAGAACAGTTTATTTTTATAAGTATTAAAACTCTTCTGTTGAGTACCTACACTATTTATTTTGAAATATACCAATGCTAGATGTTGCTAGGCACGTCATTGGGGATTAGTCGGGGGAATAATTGGTGTTGCCTGTGTTGTGTTATGCAGCCATGAGCAGAGTAACCAGTATGCGGGAGAGAAGTCGTCTTTCTACTGGCAGTCTACAATATCATCATGTGTCTCCAAAACAGAATGGTACCATTGACATGGGTGAATTAGCGACGGACACCCTTCCACAAAGTTTTCACAAGGCTGTTCTTTATGTCCTGGGGGAAAAGAATCAACTCAAGGTACATTTTATGGCCTCTTTTTCCTCTGCATTTATGAGTTATTTCAAAGGAGAAAATGTGCCCAAATTTTTTTTTGGATAATATTAAATAAAATGTACGGCATTATATTTATTTATCACCATTCATGATCTGTTTAATGAACCATTATGTAATAATTTCATTTTAAACATCATTTCACGGCTGCCAGTATTTTTTTAGTGTGTCCTGCAAACACCATACGTTTAACCAGATTTGTTTTGATGTTGGCCCAACATCTGCGACGCTGGCCCAACATCAAAACAACATTAGTTAAATGTACAGTGTTTGCTTGGTATCTACAAGATATGATAGAAATGTGACGTCAAATTGCTAAATATTTTCATTGGTGCTGAAAGGCCTAGGGGGATTGTTTATGTCAGAGAAAGTAAGGTTTAGTATGGTAGTGAGATTGAAATCGAATGGGGCAACCTCTTTTAGATCCTTACTTGCTTTATTCAATACCAATTGAAGTTGTGTGGTTAGCTGGTGGTCACGGTTCACCTGGTGGACATTGCTCATGCCACCTGCAGAATAGATGCTTGTACATGTACACTTTAATTTCTTTACCCCTCTCAATTTGAGGGTATTTCCCCCCTTTAATTCAAGTACAGTAGAACCTGCTATGAGCAGCCACCCTTGTGACACTAGAAAAGTGGCTACCCATAGGAGGTTCAATTGCATACAAAAAGCCATTTTGGCGGAAGAGGTTGGCTGTTCATAACAGTGGCTGCTCATAGCAGGTTCTACTGTAGAAATATTTACATGATGAAGAACAAGATATACAATATTATTCTGCATACTGGCTTATTACCTGATAATTGTAACCCTTTTCACCACTTGATTTCACTTTTGTAACTGGAATGCCATATCTTTCAGGTTACAACAGTTGGCTATGGTGTTGAGAGGTTTAGGTCTCTGTAAATAATGCTGATTCTTCTTTGCAGGGAATCAAAATGGAATCGTTTCCGAAGTGTGACTTCATCCCTGTGGATTATACAGATGTTCGGCACATCAAATCCAGTTTCAAGAAGCTGATGCGCGCTTGTGTGCCAAGTGCTCCTTATACTGATCCAGAGAAAGGCTACTTAAAAGGTAGTGTTTTTGAAAGAAATAAATCACCACCGACTGAAGAATCAAATGAGAACATCCAAAAAGCATAAAAAACATCCATCATATTTTTCTTTACCGTGAGGTGTGAATTTTACACCTCACAGTGAAGGAAAATGCATATGTCCAGCAAACAAGAGATGTTGAACCAATGATGATTTAAGGTTTGCCCACCCTCTGCAACGCTGGGCTAACCTTAAACCATCATTGGTTCAACATCTCGTGTTTGCTGGGATATGAGTCACTAGCAGATAAAGAGTTAATCTACTGGTATTTTACGTCAACAAGGGATGTAAACTATTATTTGAAATCTGTTATGCCTAGTATGTTTTGCTATAAACATATTGTTCTTCACCATCTTAGAACAGTTGACCATTGTACCAGGGGCAAATTGTCCATTTGTATCCACATGTTGGGGTTTGGTTGACATTGTTCACTTACTGTCTGACTTATTACATTTGTAGCTGTAGAGGATTCTGAATGGCAGCCTCAATTACAAAACATCCTGCAGACGGCCGGGGCTGTTGTCGATTTGATGGACGTACAAGGATCATCTGTTATTATTTGTCTGGAGGATGGTGTGGACTTCACCACACAGGTTTGTTATCACTTCTCATTGATTACACACAATCAGGTAACCCTTTCAGCATGGGACATGCTTGTAACCCACCGGGAAGAACCACATAAAGCTACTGATCGCATGTTCATGAAGTGATAAATAAGCCAAAATCCTTATTTTGACTGCCGATCACTTCCAGAAATTCAGTGGAGGAGTTCAGCATTTGTAAAATCTATATTAATGGGGAAAAGAGATTCTTTATGCTTTTTTGCACTGCTGTTTTGCATACTTTACCTTTCTGAGAAGTTTGGCTACTAGATCTACACTAATTATATAAGGTAGTTGTGTCCGCTCTCATTGTTACCCTGTCTGCTGTTGTAGGTTGTCTCAGTGGCTCAGGTACTCATGGATCCATATTACAGAACTCTTGAAGGGTTTCGTGTGCTAATAGAAAAAGAATGGCTGTCGTTTGGTCACCGTTTCAGTCACCGTAGTAATCAGACTGTAGCAAGCCAGACCAGCGGGTTTGCTCCAGTATTTCTTCAATTTTTGGATGTCGTCCACCAAGTAAGTGTTTGATATGTATTCTTGTACCGAAGATGATTACTTGTGTATTTGAATATAAAATCACTTTTGTGTCTGTTTTGCATATTTCTGTCTTTGATCAATTTCACCCCCCAAACACAAAGCATTTATGTAACATTTGTACAATGTCAGCCCAACATCTTCAACGTTGGTCCAACATTGTACAAAATTGTTTTGTATATGCCGGGAGCCTCTCAGCTCGCTCCCACGGGTCATTAAAAGTCATTAATAGTCATTCAATTAAAAAATAGGACCTAAAGTCATTGATAAGTCATTAAATTTGAATGCTAGTCATTATAAGTCATTAAAAATGACAAAACCAGTGATTATATGGACTCTAATGGTGTTGCTAGTGTTGAAGTCAATGTCACCTTAGTCCTATCATTATTGTTGGAAGGTGTATGCAGTATGCTTCCAGGTATAACTGTTAATTTGGGTTTAAAATACGGCAAAACATTTTAAGTGAAAAAGTCATAAAAAGTCATTATTTTTAAGAAGGGTAGACCCGCAGGAACCTTGTTGTATTTATACACCACATGGCGTATTTTCAATAAAATTCTGTGAATAAAAAATGTTATTATTCATCATAGTGATGACTTTGTTTGCTGTTATTTGAGGGGCGGGGGCCCTAGGGTAGTGGTTAGCACCGCTGCTTTTCACGCCAGAGTCCGGGGTTCGGTTCCCGGTCTCGGCGGTTTGAAAGAAACAAAATTGTTTCTTCCCCATCCACGTGTGAAAGTTAGTATTGTGGGGAGCCTCCGTGACCGAGAGGTAGCGTGCTCGGCCTCAGACCGCCAGGGCTCGAATTTCGAATCCTGTGTCTGGAGGACAGTGTCATCTCAATCATCTCACCATCCTCAGGAGGTTCTCCTGGCCCAGTTTAGCCTATATGTGCACAAAGGTGGCCTAAAGCCCGATTCATTTCATTTTCATTTCATTTGCTGTTATTTGAGATATTGTAATTGGCAATTTTATGTAATCACATCATTCTCATTCACCTTGGGATGGAAATTGCGACAGCAATTCACATCTGAATATGAATATGTGTTAGAAGGGGTGATAAAAGGAACAGAAAGTATATTTTTATGATTATTTTTACGCAGATTCATCAGCAGTTTCCACTCTCCTTCGAGTTCAATCAGTATTTACTCAAATTTATGGCTTACCACTATGTGTCAAACCGTTTTCGAACGTTTATGCTTGATAATGAATTTGAACGTATGGAGGCCGGATGGCTGATGGAAGAATCTCATAATCGAGAGGATATGAGTCAGGACGTGGAATCTAATATGACATCACGCAGAGCTTCTGCGTCGGCCATGTCAATTTGGGATTATATCGAAAAGGAAAGACAAAGAAGTCCTAAATTTCACAACTTTGTGTATTCACCTTTAGATCAGGAAACGGTAAGTACATATTAATTATGTATTTCATCAAAAAGTAGAATAAGATTTTTTGTTTTCATTTAAATGTTAATTTTACTGACAAGATCGCCATGTATTTCAAATAATTATGAATTGTATGAATATTTGCAGGTTTTACGACCATACTCCAACACGTCAAATTTAATGCTCTGGGACTACTACCTGACGGAAGATCTAGCGCATGGACCATCTTATGACTTCGAAATTGCTGAAACAGAGACAAGTTATCAAGAGGAGCAGGAAATGGTGGATGGGCCGATGACACCCAGCAGTCGGAAAATCATAAACGGCTGCTACGATAACATAGGGAATCTGGAGCCTGACGCATGTAGTTTTCTCACACAGGTGAGTGAGGAGACGTGCCATCACTGGTAAAGGCAAACAGCGGTATCTGCTGACTTGACAAGTCAGCAGATACTGCTGTTTGCCTTTATCTGCCATCACTGCCAGATAAAGGCAAACAGCAGTAACTGCTTACTTGTCAAGTAGGCAGATACCGCTGTTTGACTTTACCTGGCAGTGATAGCTTTCTGTGGATTTCATGATGCACAGAATTAGAAGTGTGTCTGATTAAGTTCTCTGTGCTGTATTTTTATTAAATTTTAATACGCCTACATATTTCTGAGTTTGGTCCAAAATTTGTAGCTGAGGAAAAAAATTACGGTTATTTGTTGTGTTAAACCAAATCTTGATGTTTGTTACGCTTAGCCCCTAGGAAACACCATTCATCGATCCAAAGCTGGACCAATGTTGGCCCTACATTGGATCGTTGTGTTGTGTTTGCTGGGCCATAACGGTTTCAGGCTTAAACCAGCATGGTTCAATGTCTTTTGTTTTCTATGACAAGCATCTTTTCTGTGCAGAGTCATCACTTTGCCAGGTCGCAAATAATGACCCGGCAAACACGACACGTTAAAACAATGTTGTTTTAATGTTGGCCCAACATCTCCGAAGCTGGCCCAACAATAAAATATCATTGTTTCAACGTGTCGTGTTCGCTGGGAATAGAGCTACATTGGCTTAATATCTCAATATCATCCTAAAATGGCAATGACAAACCTTGTTTGGGGGGAGAGTGGGTCGGGTCACGTGACTGCTTGGCTCCCTATATTCAGACATCCCTTTGTTGTTGCATTTTTTAAAACGTCATGCACATCATCTCATTGCTAATTTGTGTTAAATCAGGAGGTGATACGTTTGCAAGCAGAGTTGAAAAGACCATGTAGATCCTGGCGGGCATTATGGGAAAGGCTTGAACAGCCAAATAGGGACACGCTCAAACGTCAAGCTTCCATCAACACACAGGTAACTCGTTACAATTTCTCCTTCACCCTTATTCCCAGCAAACATGAGATGTTTGACAAACGTTGATTTACTGTTGGGCCAACGTAGCAGACGGTAGGCCAACAGTAAACCAACGTTGGGCAAACATCTCATGTTTGGGTTGTATCACATTGAATATGTTTTACTCTCCATGTCATCCAATTGATGTTTGTAAAATATATTTTCATACAGTGAATGTATCCGAGACCGTTATAATATTTGAAACCATGCGGAGCAAATAGAAACAATATTTGTATGATGAAATGTTTACATAATAGCTGCATACTGTAAACTGTACCATTACCTTTGTTTTGTTTAATAATCTGTGTACTGCAACCTCTTTACATACAAAGATGACAACTTAATAATAAAACATCACTACTTTGTATTGAAATATTCTGTGTGTCAACTATTTGTGTTGTTATTTTTTCAGATTGTTAGATCACATGGTCGATCCACCCACAAGAGATCCACAATAGAATTGCTGGTGAAAGGTAAAATGTTGGGAGAGGCTGCTCGTATGTACAGTCAACCTCATAGATTTGAGAAATTCACTTACTCAACTCCTGCTTACTGTGATTACTGCTCTCATGTGCTATGGGGACTTGTAAAAACAGGTAGGAGCTAATAATATTTTATTTATTTGAGTTTTCAGAAGAATTTCAGCGTAATTTTTACTTATTTATTTTATCAATATGATGTTTTTTTCTAGGATATCGAAAGCTAATCTTAGCAACACTATGAAAAATACTTTTTGATGCAGTGATAATATTTTTGTTTTTTCTTTTGTGATCAGCTTGTTTATATATCATCTGCTGGTGTTTATTTTCAGGAATGCAGTGTGCTGACTGTGGATATAACTGCCATGAAAGGTGTTTAACGAATGTCCCCAAGACATGTACTAAGCTGCGCCCTGTATCGGAGGCCTCGATAAGCAGCACAAACATCAGCAAGTCTAATGTAGTGGAGACGCAGTCCATGTCAGGAGGTGAGAAGTTTGTATTGGCGTTACCTCAATTGGTACCCACTTTTTAGCATACACTTTTCCTGTCACTTATTGTATATTATTAACCTGTATCCTGCTGATCACGACTATTGTTGTTTTTAATCTGTTTTATTAGTCGACCAAATCGCTGGTATTGGGTACAAAAAATGTGTCTAAACATCAAAATTTGCAAATATTAGTGCTCAAATAAAAAAATATGAGGACTTTCCAGCCACTTGAAGTTGTGGATCGCGGTAGCGAGTCACAACTTCTAGTAGGTGAAAATTTCAATAAATAAATTTAGAAGGATAAGGGTTAAGACAAAACATAGCTTTAAAGTCAATTTAATTTTCTGATATTTCCCCAATTTTAACTATTTTGTTTTAATCTTTAAAGTAACTATTACATGGAATAGGAATATTTTGCTTGTATAATAAATTGTATAAATAAGTATTTGATCTTAAACATGTACAGAGCTTGACCAATTTTTTTATATTTCTCTAATTTTAACTATTTTGTTTTAATCTTTCAAGTAACTACATGGAATAAGAATATTTTGCTTGTATAATAAAATGTATAAATAAGTATTTGATCTTAAACATGTACAGAGCTTGACCTGCCAATCTACTAATCCCTTGGTAGGCCTATACTGTTTTGACATAAAACTAACATCACCCATTAATAATTGTGCATGTACATATCTTGCTATGGTTTCCTCATCACAAGCTGCTAATTACATTGCACTCCTTTCTCATGAGAGCAAGGGATAGCTTTTGTATTGGTGTTTTTTTAATTGCACAAAGCTCATTAATCAAATTGTCGGCAGCCAATATCTACAACTGATTAATAACAAATTGTAGATATTTAGCTGCAGATAATTAGATTTATTCTAAAACTTTGTGTGTCGACTTTACTTGATGTACAAACCATGTAGACAGACGCTCCTATTATGTACATTTACATACCCAGCAAACAGGACACATCGACCCAATGTCGGGCCAATATAGTAGACAGTGGGCCAACATTGGTTCTATGTGTTGTGTTTACTGGGTACAATCCATTCCAGCCAAGTATTATTATTGCACAGTAATGTCAATGTTTTGTTTCTTACTTTTTGTAGTAAATTTGTGTTTGGTTCTGCAGTGTGATTTTTGTGTTATTATAAGAACCGTTCTATCTGATTTTAAGTTTTGCAAAATTTGACTGGAAGATGACATTTGTGAATTTTTAGAAAGATTTCGTATTCGGAAATATTAGTGGCTGGACTAGTAAAGAATTATTAATCATGGCCGAAAATAATGATGAACTGTTGTCAAATTGTTTTTGCTTATCTTTATTTTTACCTGGTTGTGTGTAATTTATTCCTTTCCTCTCAGCCTTCCTAATTTATCACCTGCTTGACTCCTGTTTTTTGTTGCATGGGGTTGACGCATATTTTTACAGTTTCTTTGCTTGATGATATCCCCGATGTTGGTACATTGCGAGGAAGCAGTCAAATTTACCATGAATTTTCTTCCACGCCCACAGAGCACCGCACACATGAGGGATATCTTTTCAAACGTGGAGCACTTCTAAAAGGCTGGAAGCAACGCTGGTTTGTGCTAGATTCTATGAAGCATCAGGTATGTTGAAACATAATTTAGTCTGTTTGGTAAAAGCTTGCCACTATGATTGTTAGATAGAAGACCAGTCCATGTTAGCAAATTTTACTAGCACCTACTATCATCATAGTAGCGTCCTTCTCAAACTGGCACATTCAAATGAGATGCTTACACCAAGATGGTCAGGATATACATGTGGGTATCGAAGAGTTATGTACCCTAGCCCTCATAGGTAATCACCCACAGGTTGGCTGAATACAATCATTGCATTACTTTATTAACCGACCTCAAGAACAACATATATCCAGACCTATCACCAAAATGCTGGGTTTTTTTCACCAACCCCCTTTCAGCAGAATGGTGTTCAGCATTTGAAGGGTTGATATTGATATCTAGAGGGGGGGGGGTAGAATAACTGTTTATTGATCCTAGTAAGAAAACTAAATAAAAGTAGTGTGGTAAATTTTAGAAATCATAGATTTTACTGATGTTTTGCGTCTACGGCCACTATAAATGTTTTACTCTTTAAGTGTGGGGATCAACTTTAGACTTCAGAATCTGAGATCTACATTTGCTCCCCATGCTGAAAGGGTTAAATCTGTGGACAAATCTGATTAAGTGACCAAAATTTAGTTGCATGACTCAATTTGGATAGCCTAACACAAATACTTTTGGTTTGCTTGTCCCTGAGGAAAATAAAGAGGTGAAATATTCTGAAATATATATTGAAATAAAAGTTGCAGTTAGCTCCGTTGACATCAATTCGGTCCCATGACCTGTCTTGGGTTGAGAAATATGATACATTTGTTCCTGCCAAGAACTGCTACGCTAATATATTTTGTGGCATTCACCCTCAATTGTGTAGCAAACTGCACTCAGGCCGAATATTCACCAAAAATCACTGTTGTCACATTGGTATTAAATGTCTTTACAGCCACTTGAATTTTTCATAGAAGAACACTAATAGCAGGGTGACAATTTTTTGACAGATACATCCCTCAAATTCCAAAAGAACAGTACATAGCTACTGTAACTGAAACCTGTCTTCTAATCGAGGGTAATATTCACCTTGATGTGATAGGCTAACATTTATTTACTTCAGTTCTATTATTTCTGTTTAGTTGCGGTACTACGACTCTGCTGATGATCAGAACTGTAAAGGCTACATTGACCTAGCTGAAGTACAAATGGCGACACCGCTCCGTAATGTGCAGGGTGCACCTAAGAAAGCTGATGACAATGCTTTCTTTGAGGTATGGACAGATATTTTATCTTGATTTATCTGGGCTTGATTGATGAAGCAGTTAACACTTGTCCAACCATGGCAGTACATATAGTTTCCTTAGCACAACTGAAATCGTTTGTAATTTATTTTATCAGCCAATCAAATCACTGTTAGTGGGAATGAAATGAGTATTTAAACATCAATATTTGCTGATGTTTGGTCTCACATTTGACATATATGAGTAATTTTCACCCACTTTAAGTTGTGGATCGCGGTAGCGAGACGCAACTTAAAGTAGGTGAAAATTTAAATTCTATAACTCGGTGAGTTAAAGGGTTATATTTGCTACTTTACAAAGTGGCAGATACAAGTTTTTGCTTTGAAGCTGACATAACTTTTAGACATAACTTTGAAATTGTGTCAGAACTTCCAGCCCAATACAGATTAAAAGTAGTATACAAGACTAATTAAAGGGTCAAGTTTAGTTTTAATCTGTTGTCATCTATGACCACTACTTTTATCTGATGTAAAGTTATATAATATAGCTATATAATTTCTATGCCAGTGTTAAGTTTTTCAGCAAAGATATTAAAAATGTATAAAACATTTCCAAAAATATAGTTCATAATTAAACAGTACATGTACTTTACACAATTTTGTAACATTGTGTTATCATTTTTCATACAAAGATCAAATTAGGGAATACTGTATTTAGTGTAATGCTATAACATATAAAATTGATATGCATTAACAGCGACGCCAGTGGTAACAATTTTTTTATTGTTTTCTCAGATAAGAACTATTCGTCGAAACTACAATTTCCTCGCCCCCGATGCCACGTCAGCTCAGGAATGGATTGACAAAATAGGAATATGTATTCAATAACTGTCCGCCTGGTATGCCAAACAGATGTGCGCTTATTGGCCACGGAACAATTTCTGGTTGAGAAACTCACCACACCTGTCTAGTCTTACACTGATATGTAGCCGTTTTAGCAGGAGGATCGCCACAGTGTTCACAATTGTGCAGCTCCACACCAAGTGATGTGTGGCCATTTGTGTGCCCATAAAAATTGACTAAAGATATATTATGTATTTTAAATTGTGATACCATATCTGGTTTAAATTGTTAAAGGTATACAATTTTTCTTCTCTACAATAGATGAATCGCTGCAGCAATTCATGTATTGACTGGAATGATTTTTTCCTTTGAAATTTTCCAGTACTGAATGTTAATAATGAATTGTTTCACTTCCATTCACTTCCATTGTAAAAATGGGCTCGTGAACAACACCTGTGTCACACTGCACTATTTATTGACAGAATCATCTGCTGAACTCCTTGATACCGCTGCATATTTCCACTTTGGTAGTGCTGCTAGTTTCTTAAAAGTGTAACAGGACAATATTGGCTTGTAAGGAGTCAAATATTTTTTTCATATGATGTATAATTATCATCTTCATGAAAATGGTGATATTGTATTGGCATATTTTTGCCCTGTGTGTTCAAAGTAAACAATTGGTTGTCTTTTTTCATTTGGTGCAAACTAAATGACTATTCCTTGTAGATTGAGTATGAATAATATATTTATTGTGGAAACTACAGTAAAAACAAGAATTTCAGTAAAATTAAGTATCGGTACTAGAGTAGTATTGTACTATAGAGTAATCCTGTTTTTTAGTTAGAACATGACTTGATATTTTTTGTGTTTATTTATTTTAAACAATATGCCTGAAGTATGTATTGAGATAATTTTTGCAGATAATACGTTCTGGTAGGTTGTTACAGTTATTGGATTAAAAGAGTGTATTTGCCCCTTAAACAAGTGTCAAAAAGGTCTTTTAATCTTAAGACGACGGTATGTCAGTAAAATTACATGAAAACAATACTCTTTAATTTTAAAACTAAATATATGTAAAATACAATGGGCGAATTTGCTCAGTCTATGTTTTTAAGGGAAACAAAGAGGCCAAATAAAATGGGCTGTGCAATTTAAAATATCAAGTACAGTATCAAATTCACAAATCTGTTCATTAAAAATACTGAGATGAATACATGTATATTGATCTGACTGGCGTTTTGATTCCACAAATAATTAATTATGACAAATTTATATAAAAGGTACTCAGCTGTGGGTGGGGCCACTGGTGGAATTGGCGAGTCACATCAACCAAATATCTGATCAAGCTTATTTAATTTATTCTTGTTAACAGTGATGCATTTTTTTATTGTGTATATTTTAGTTTTGCTAGCTATTGTAGTATATTGTATATCTCCAGCAAAAGGCTTGGCTCAACAGTGACACAATTTTTAAAAAGTATTCGTACTGGTACTATTTTTTACAACATCTACTGTTTCTTGTAGAGCTATCTCTGTTGATAAACCTATTCTTGTAGATCAGTAGTTATATGGGATACTTTGATGTAGACTGGCAGGTGGGATTTCTGGTGTACATTACCGCAATGTAGGACAAACACATCGCACCTTGGCCCACTATTGTTTTAACATCTCTCTCCTGGCCACCTTCCTGATGTTTGTGCATTCTTATTCCAGATTTTATGAAAGTTAAAAAAATGTCCTTCTCTTGAAAAAGAAATCTGTTTTTTATTGATATATAAAAAACTAATTAAGTTATTTCGTGTGGAAAAGTTATGATATATGTAATTCGTTTAACTGAGATTTTGGATCTGTTGTTGGTACAATAAAAGTTTTGATATTGCATAGTTTGAAATATGTTATGTGCCACAGTTGACTATCTTGTCCATTCATTGACTTAGTGAGTAGTCATTTGGGTCAGTAGATAAGACATGGAAAATCCCAAATATCTGTTGTTATTGAAAACTAGTTACTATTTAATATCTAGTGTGGTACTTTTGCATAGGTGTACGCTGTTGTTTGTCACAGTTTAACTATGTGAACAATTTTCCTGACATGGATGATCCGTTTTGTTACTCAGGGTCTTCTATTTCATCTGCAGTTCATTCTTAAATTGCAAATCAAAGCTTAATTTTATGACTGTATTTTTCACCAGCATAGGAGATTTAATGTAAAATGTGTCTTCCTTCACACAAGATTGATATTTATTATTAGACTCAATAATATATCCATTTAATTTGTGTATCACTGATATAGTGAACTATTTGCAGATACCAAGATCTAATTGGATCTAATTGACTAATTGGATGAAATTGTCCGATTCAAGTTTAAAATATTAGAATTCCATTTGTTGTGGTTGTGATAATCTTGCATTTATTATCTGATATTTGCATATAGTTTTATTGTGATTTCTCACAACTATGATAAAATCACCAGTGCTTACAAATAATCTTGGTGCTTCTTGTTCAGCTTGAGTATAAACGATGTTTTTTCGCCTTGGGATGGATTGTTTATGCGGAGATTGTCATGTTAAGTTATTAAATTGAAATATAGTTATCTCTCGCTACAATCAAGGTAGTTATAAGAGTTCAAATCAACCCATCTGGAATACAAACAAAATAAGTATAATCACCCATTAGATAAATTTGACTGAATACATGACTGTTTCTAGAGTAAATGTCTGTATCCTATGCTGTTGCACAAATTCAAAAGGCAGTTAACCCTTTGCCTGCTAATCAAGACAACAGTCGTTTTTAATCGTTTTTTTTAGATGATTTAATCACTGTCATTGGGAACGAAATGTGTATTTAAACATCAAGATTTATAAATGTTTGTTCACAAATTTCAACAAAAAAAGTAATTTTCAACCACTTAACCCTTTCACCACTGAAGCCCGTTTTTATGTGCTGAATGCTATGGCATTCAGCACTTAAAAATGGGCTTCAGTGGTGAAAGGGTTAAGGTTGTGGATCGCGGTAGCGAGACACAACCTCAGGTGGTTGAAAATTTAAATAAATTAACTTTGCAGGATAACCGTTAACTGCTTACTTTACACATAAGCAGTTATTGCCTTTTTGGAGCAGTATGACCATCCACACCAACTTTCTGCAACCACATGGCCAATCCACTGAAATGTTTTTGCGGCTAACATTTTATATATCAGGACATTGCTAATTTAATAAACTCAGAAATCTAATTATTAATAATAAATGCTGAACATTAGTGACACAAATATCACATTTTGGATGTCTTGAAAAAAACGTGCAAAATCGTATGTTATTCAGTGTTCCAACTACTGTGTATCTCTGTATAATATACAACATAACCTTACAGTGGACTATTATTATCCTGGAATTTAATCTATTTTCTTAAATATATAATTATTGTTTCATATTTTTCACAATGCAATGTTATCAATTCCATTAATTATGAAAAAAGTGTACTTTGTATGAAATCTTAACCATTTTTTTCCGCACTTAAAATAACTCCTCATCTTTGCATTTATAATTTTATTCACATGAAGTCATAAAATATTAGTGGATGATGATTACAAGTGAAGTGATTCTGTGTGAAAATGTCTACACATGTATGGTTTTTTTGAGAGAACTCATCATATCAGTTAATCCTTTAGCTTTATTTATACATAGTCTAATCTGAAATGAGAAATGGTCAATCTCAGCAAACACACCGATGTTGCTTTACTGTTGGCCCAACGTCGCAGATGTTGGGTCAACAGTAAAACAACATTGGTTCAACATGGTCCAACAACATCTGATGTTTACTAGGATGACAAGTATAACAGGGTTGCCATTGTTTCTAAAAAAAATTATGAGTAGAAAATATTAAGTGGAAATTTTTTAATTGCTATGCTCTCTCATTACAGTATCTGGACGGCCACCGCTGGTGATTTTGTTATTCCGGTGCTCTGAGATTATTTCTGGGCTCATGTTTTTAAAAGAATTTTTCTACATGTGCTTAGAAAATGAACATAATGGATCAATGTGTGGATATAGTGTACCGCGTATTTGGTCCTCAAAATGCGTAGGCCGTGCATAAGGTTGGCATCTCTGGTATAGTTCACTTTTAAGTCATGCAATATGTTACAGAGTGATGAATTGAATAGGTTGTGAGCAAAGCGATTTAGCTTTTTGATATGCGCATGACTGAATGTACTCTTTTTAAGTTTTCTATCCACTGTGATATGTTTGGTATCAAAGTATTGATGTGCAGTTTATTGTTATCTATTTTTATTTTGTCCATCACATAATTTACCAAGTGAATTGTCATTATCATTATTTTAAATAGAGGCTTATACATCGTTGACAATGACAGGTTAGAAAGTGATCTTGAGTCACAATATGTATTGTACAGGCTTTGAATGGCTTTTGTAAATTTACGAGCAGAGCAAGTAGCCTGAAAAATAATCTTAATCTCATTAAAACCTGCATGGAAACATGACATTATCAATCATTATTGGTTCTCTTGGCGAATGATAATGTGTATTTCTTCAGGAAAATGATAATGCTTAGGTATTATATTTTTTTGCGATTAATAGGATGAACTCTTCTATTATAATAGCGTATATTCAATCTCACACACACCATATATCGGCAGCAGTGTGCACGAATGCTGGATGTAGTCATTGTGAAAGTTTTATCAATTCGAACATACACATAGATTTTCAAATTTTATTTGTCATTTTTGTGTTCGCTTGAGTGAGCGTTAATTGAAAAATGCAATTTATGTTTATTCTAGCTTAAGCTTCCACTATTATGGTATTGATGTTGACATGGGCTTTTTACAATTTTCTATAAACTTATGTAATCTACTCTGATGCTTAACCCTCAGAGCACTGAGTTATTCAACTTAAATTTTCGGTCACTCAAAGTTGTGTCTCGCTACCGCGATCCACAACTTCAAGTGACTGAAAATTTGTGTGATTTGCGAAATTTAGGTCTCAACATATATCATTATTTCAAGATTGAAGGCATATTTTTCTCTTAACAACCAGTTATCAAGGGTAATCCTGGTGCTAATGAAAATAGATAATATCCACTCTAGTCGACATCAGTGGTCTAAGGGTTAACATCAAAATTGAATCTAGCTGTTCCATGTTACTTGTCCTTATGGGGACTGAAGGATTCTCAGTGGGACTTTTACCAGTGGCCCGTGCGACCATTTAGTCCCAGAGATACTTTACAGTTATAAATAGTATATGAACTACAAATAAGGGCATATTTGCTGCATTGCATTCCAGCTATACTAATTTAAGTTTTATACATGATTCTGCGAAATTACTGCAATAATGTTCTAAAAATGATATAATAGTGTTTTCAAATGTTATTCTACACCTCAAAATCTGCTCTGGTGAGATCTTTTAGAAAATTTTTTACTATTGCGAAATGCAAACATTTTTCACCTGGCAAAGAATCTAGATGTAATTTGGTGTAGGTTGAAATGTGATTTTTCACCAGTATTCTCACACAGGTTATATATTCACTTTACCAGGACTATACACATACATCAGATAAAGTATGAGATGTTTGACAAACTCTTATGTTTATTGTAAGCCAACGTACTTTGTGTAACAGCCAGGTTCTTCAGGGATATGTCGTGTTCTGCCAAACTTTCTAGTGCAGTCTCCGCTTTCATCGTTCTGATTCTTCTATTTTATAGTAGTCCATATATACTTTTGGTAGTCCGAATATACATACTTCTTTCCATTTGACCCTGAAGTGCTTATCCCACCTAATTGTGTATTAGCACTGCTTATATAAACTTTGTGATATGAATTTTAAAATTGTGTGTTATTCAAAAGCAGCATTTGCAATGTTTTCGACTTAAACTAATTCCACCCATTTGGAGTTATGTGTTGTGTGTGAACCACAACGGAATTTGATAAAAATTAAAATTTGGCACTTCCTCGTTGTCCATTTCATCTTTATTGTACATGTACTATACAACAGCAACATTTGCTAAAAATATAACTGCTTGGCATGATTTAACTTCCATATTTCCTTTTGAAAGTCCGATCTGACAAGAAATATATTTGCTAACTGTAGCTGGACAAGATGTTTTATGGGTAATTTGACTGTATAGAGGTTGGTTTTAAAGTAATCAATTTTATTATTATTATGTTATGACGCTGTAGCTTACGCGAGACAGAATGTAGAATCTAGTACTAATTTATTTTCTGTAAATTGTGTTTCATTTGTTCAAAAAACTGTGCTGTTGACATCATGTGGTGAGAGGGTCTTTTCCGACCCTTTAGTCCCAAGGTGATGAGAACTATTTGTTTTTCTACTGTATATAGTGTACATATTCCTGCTCAATTAGCAGATGTATTTTTGTGTATATAGATACCCCCGTCAATACAAAAAACTCATTACTTTGGCTGACGTTGGTGCACTGTTAGACCAAAGTTTGTTGAGAGAGAGGCTAAACCCCAGACCAGTAATAAAAAGAAACGGCTAATATATTTTTGTAATACATAAGGGTACTTCTTGGATATGAAACGAAGAAGCATTTTAAAAGTGTCATTTTGGGCTCGTATAATAATTTGTGTGTGGAACACAGGTATATTTTCTTGATAGTAGATGAGCTGTCCAAAAGACACACCATATAGAGCTCTTTATGATTTGGTGCTGCCGTGTTTCTGCTATCGGTTACGATATAAATACAACCCCATCTAGTTTTATTTATTTTATTGTTTGACAAATAGAAATTTCGTAGGGAAGGTGAATTGAGAACGTTATTCTGTGCTTATTTTGCTGTATTCTATCGCCTTTTAATGATCAAAGTGACTTTTCAAAGTGTACATTTCCTACTGTAGAGACATTTTAGATACTGATAACCTTTATATTAGCGATGTTTCAGTAGATCATACAAACATTTTCAGTAAACTTTTTTTGTTCATTTATATATGCAAAAATATGCAAATAATGACATTTTTCAGTCTGCTGTACAATTTTCATTGCGCTGTACATTTGGTTCAAATCATGGTAACAATACTGGGGGTTTTTCAGATTAATATTTGGTTGACCCGGTGTTAGTTTATTTTTGGGGGTCAATATATGTGATGTAGCCCAACCCAATATTTGTGCAATTTGCAGGCCACATCCCAGCAAACACGATCACATTCATAAATTCGCCTATGTTTGCTTGGATATTAGCCGTATCTGTTGTCTTTGTACAAACGTCAGAGCACATGCAATTTGTATTCTTTATTTAAGACACTTGGACAGTTAAACTAGATTAAGTGTTCTGATGATTTGCATTTAAAAACGGTCAGTATTTCTTAGCCAGTCCCATTGGATATTACAAATAATGCAGATATTTATGATGTTGATAACATGACTGTTAGCCAATATGACCTTGTTGAATTCATGCTGGCCCATCATGTCATGTTAACTTAAAAAAGGCTAAGTAATGTTTTAGTTCAGTGTGATTGAAAATCAGATATATACAATTCTCTCAGTGGCATCTGTATAATTTATAGAATGCATTTTTTTCTAGAATGTTGTAAGGATAGTCCCGTTTTAAGTATCATCAGTTTTTTTTTCATTTCGTCAAGCTTCACTTAAAAGTGGCGAGATTTATGTTTAAATTAATTATTATTTATGATAGTATTTAAGAAACTGTATCTATATCATTATATGGTTTAATTGTTTTTAATGTTTGCATTTTTAAAAGTTAATAGAGTGTAATAACAAAAACTATTATGATTTCCGACAATCACAGACAAGCGGCATTCTGTTTTCAAACCCGAATGAATAGTCAGTTACCAAAAGATACCTTGTAAATTTGTCAGGTTAGTATTAAGGAGTGTATCAGTATCTTTACAAAGTGGCAAATACGACCCTTTAATACCGAGGTGACGAATTAATGCACACACCGAACATTGGTACATATTGCTTTCCTGGGGATAGGGGTTTCTTTTTTTTAAATGTTTTTGGATTTTGTGAGTCACTCACTAAATACTGCAGTATCTGTAGTTATTGTTGACTCTTGTTGTTCTTTGTGAATGCAAATTGATATGATTTATATGCCGAAAGACTGGCAGAAAAAACTATTTATTGAAACTGGCATTTTTTTTATTACGTTTAATCGCTGAATCATCCCAGGTCTGATTAAAACACGCTGACTGAAGACTAGGACTGCATCGTGCCATTTGTCCCAGTGTTGAGTCGACGTGTTTCTTTGGTTGGGGCAATGATAACCCTTACAAACATGAGACGCTGAACCAATGTTGGTTTAATGTCGGGCCAGCATCGCAGATAGTGGACCTTTATTAAACCAATATAATGTCAACGACGCGTGCTTTGTGGTACAGTTGTCTAGTTAGGTTGGACGCTGACAGCGGTGTGTATATATATAAATAGACACGTGACCACAAGTGTTGGACGTCATTGCTCTGTGCAGACTCCTGTACAGATTCTAAATGTACAGCGTTGTGTTTTTATAACTATAATTTAGATATGTGGATAGCAGAGTTTGGTTTTTGTTGTGTGTGCTCTTAAATCTCTCTTTTTATACACCAAGTTAAATGCGTCTGTTGTATTGTTATTTTATGTGTTCGCTACCCCAGCCGACGCTTCGCGCTGGCGGAGTGTTGTACGTGTCTGGCGACATCTTCTCAACGCTACTCCAGCATCTCCTGGTGGCTGTGCAAGGACAGCCAGTGAGATCACTGCTCTATTAAATAAACAATAGTTCTATGCATAATGAGGCATTGTACAAATATGTTTGTTCTGGCATTTTTGTATGCAGGAAGCTTGAAGGATATAATAAAAATATTTCAAGTAAAGTGAAGCATTTGTCAATCTATTTGTATTGTATCAAAGAAATGTTGCCTGATTAACATATAAGATACATTTGTCGCAGAGAAAAAATATGTTTACCTGACATGACTTAAGAAACTAGAAAGAGCTGTTCGGAAACGAGCACGAAAGAAGCCCTCTATCACTGCCACTCCGCAGTGATATTTGATATAGATCTGCAAACTTTGTCAAGGGTTATCCTTATGTAACACAGGACAGTTCATCATGCAAGGGTTCTGAGATAATCAGCAAAATTGAAACAAAATGGCTACCATTCTGCCATTTTTAATTTTATATCTGCAAAATTGGTCATGTTTTTTTCCTTGTGTAACACCGGACACTGTATTCAATATTAATGATTTAGCTATCATGGAAGGTCTCTGAGATGGTGAACGAAGTTAAAATAAAATGGCTGGCAATCGGCCATTTTGAGTTTTATATATTCGAAAATTTTATTGTGTTGTCTTGTGTAACACCAGACATTTTATTGTATATTACAGCTTCAACTATCATTTATGAATTGCAATGAGAAAAAAAACAATTAAAATGGATTTTATTACTTCGAAATTTGTCATGGCTTTTCTTTGTGTGGGACCTCACATTTTGTTTTGTAATCAATAGTAACATTACAGCTATTTTGATTTGTTTTTAAGTTACGTAAAATATCACAATAGTACTCAAAACGGCCACTTTGAAAATTTTTGCTACTAAAAGTTATTCGGGTGATTGGCTGACATGTCTGAGCATATTTTCCAAATTTAAAGATGATATAAAGCTTTTTCTTGAAACGCGCTAACGATCATTTCTTTTTTAGTGGCCATAAGTGGTTTTAAAGGTAGTCGGTGATGGTCATTTTACATTAAAGGGTTGATGATAGCGGGATCGCCAAGAAAATCGAGATGTTCTAATGCACTAATGTAAACAGGCATATTAGCAACTAGTAGGCCTATTAAATACAAACGGTGTATCTTTTTTTTGATGGTTGTGTCAATCTTATTATACAACAAATCTTGTATAGTATGTTGATGGTGGATAGAATTGACTAGGTGACATCGTAGTAGGCCCATATGTCTTACTTTTTGGAGAGAAGTCATAGTCACGAAAACCAGTACAACCAGGTGGGTTTAAAAAGATTAGGTTGCTGACTTATAATTTTCACATGAAAGAGCTCAAGAGAGTAAAAAAATATCACTTGGGTTCTGGGAGTTTGAGTCACCATTCTACTATTCGTCATATAAAGAGACATATTATGTTATACTGACTACTATATGTCAGTAATAATTATGTAGTAACCCATATAATTATGTAAAGCTACAAACTTATATTGTCATTATTTTGGATTATTGCGGATATGAATCTATGAAAGTTATGTATCGCCCTGGCAGTAATCTTCAATGTTTCAATGAAAAAACCCACAAGATGTGAAAAAGATTGGCATAGTTGAGCTTTACGAAAATTCATTAAAAGAAGATAAGATAATGTTCTTGTTAAAGTGGTTTTCAAGGTAGTCGGTGGTGGTCATTTTACATTTTGAGTTTGGTAATTTCACGAGAGATGCAGGTGCTATTTTTCTAAATGGTTATGTACGTCAAAGAAGCATGACATTTTGCACAATGTTGCATTTGAATTGGCTCTTTGATATCTGAGTAAGAGGCAAACTGATTATTAAACATCGAACAAAAGTAAAGGATTGGGATCAGAAGATATCGCTGAAAGTTGCAGCAATGGTATTTAACCCTGTATATAATTAGGAATCCAATATGGCCA
The DNA here is from genome assembly GCA_964017125.1 of Flabesymbios commensalis. Classification (NCBI taxonomy): domain Eukaryota; kingdom Metazoa; phylum Annelida; class Polychaeta; order Terebellida; family Flabelligeridae; genus Flabesymbios; species Flabesymbios commensalis. The sequence continues at coordinate 42,856,986 of OZ024914.1, read as the reverse complement.
ACAAAAATCCAAACTAACATGTGTTTTATAGATGTCCTACTGGGTGACTAATATCAAAGGACAAATTTGTGATTTACCTTTTCAATCAACCTTCCTACTCTTACCCGAAGCTATATATGATGTATTATGTTCTAATCAGGTATCATCAATGCACTCGCAATGAGTGGTTCGAATATACATCAAACAAATGAACCGTTCAAGTTGGCCGATATGTGTAGAATCATAAATACTAAAAAAAAATTCGCACAATGACTGAGCTATTACATGAACAGGAATGATCAGATGGAACTTCCCATTTTCAAATGCAATTCCCAGCTCATTCAACACAGGCCTATTAAAGTGGGCAGCAGAAAGAATCAAAATACAATACAATACAAAAGAATCAATACAGGATCTCACGAAAAGGGGTGCCGAGGTTTATCGGTAAATTTAGGGGGCGTTTTAAATCATTTTTCAGAAAATATAAGGGGCCATTCAACATCAGAATCGATAGTTCACCCCATAACATTTTAAATAATTTGTCAAAAAATAGAAGGGGACCGACAATTCAAATTCTGAATCGACAGTGCACCCCATAACATGATTTTAGTCATTCAGGCAGCTTTGGGCTTTGTATCGGCTTTTCCTCTAGTGTGCATGGCTCGACTGTTGATAAATGACCTATTTTCACTTTATGTGGCACAAAGTCACCAGTGCACCAGTCTTGAGAAACTCTTTAAGTTTGATGGGGTCTTTGCATTTGCTGCAACACTGCTTCTAGTTACGTTTTGTCTCCTCTTTGGAACAGAAAAATTACGTCTGTATCTTCTTCTTATACTGGTCACAACTTCCAGCGGGAAGACTAATGGACCAGGGTTTGTGTGGTGCGCAGCGATAAATTGACTGAAAAAAAGTATATACAGGTATCTAGGCCTGGTTTGTAGACCTAGTCTATATAAAGTGTCTCTGGGACCATTTTTTAATAAATGACTATGGCTTACAGCAACAAAGTTAAAAGGGTGCTGGGTAAAACTTTGCCTGGCGAGCCCGGCCAATTTCATTTATGGCCGGGTATAGGCCAAGGTTCTTAGTCACGTGACCTTCATGCCTGTGCTATTGAGGCCGGTTAATAATTTATGGGTCAAGTCATAGGAAATGCGTCAGAGGGGAAATACAATACTGTGAACAAATCTTCATCCGGGGAAGTGACCTTTCAAAAATGCCTGAATTCGGGGATTACCCTATTTTCATCTAAAAATAGCAACAAGTCACAAACATTCACCACTGGGGCATACCAGAGGCTATATGAAGCTCGGCCACGCCGCGTAGTGTGGCTCTGGGAACCAGAGTAGGTAAAACTGAACGAACCCGAACAAATTCATTTCCAGCTCTGTAAACAAAAAAGGAAGAAAGGAACTGAAAGGATGCAGATTAAAATGATGTAGCATTTACAAGGTTAGTGATGGTAGACTGCAGACATGCTGAGTGACTGCAGCCTGGAATATATTGAGGGATGATGATGCAACTATATGGTCAGGCAGAGTGTTCCATTGACATACTGTTGCTGGGAAAAATCTGTGCCTGTAAGAATTTGTGCTACATAGGAAAGGTAAGAGAGCATGTTGGTGAGTCCTAGTATTTGTTTGGTGACTGGTAATATAGCGGTCCGGTGGTATGACAACTAGCTGGTTTACAATTTTGTATAAAAAGACAAGGCGAAGGCAACTCCTGCGCTGGGATAGCAACGGCCACTGGAGATGATCCAGCATATAAGTAACACTACTGGTGTTGTGATAGCGCCTCATAACATATCTCGCAGCTCGCCTCTGGACCATCTATCTCTGAACAGCACACTGGGTATGTGTGTCCCACATACTGGCACTAGAGCCTTGTATGCCATGGATCTGATTTTCTGCGACCTGGTATTTATGTTTCGCTTTGCAAATCCCAGCGCCTGGTTTGCCCTGCCTGTTATGTTTGAAATATGTCTGTTCCAATTTAGATCAGAGCTGATGGTAACTCCAAGGTATTCGGTTGAGCTTACTCTTCGTAATGTTTCATTGTGCAGTGAATAGCTGTAAGCTACTGGATTACGTTTCCTGGTCACCGAGAGGACTTCACACTTGATTGGATTAAACTCCATTAACCAGGTTTTCTCCCAGAGGGTCAATTTATCTAGATTTTGTTGGAGGATTTGAGAGTCTGAAATGGAATTTATTTATGAATAAACGATGGCGTCGTCAGCAAAAAGTCGCACTTTAGATGTAAGGGAATTTGGTGAGTCATTGATACAAAGAAGGAATAGAACGGGTCCTAAGACCAAGCTTTGAGGTACCTCAGACGTAACCGAAACATTTTCCGATATTGTTGTATATCGTACAACTTGTTGCATCCTGTTAGACAGGAAAGAGTTAATCCAATCAAGTATCTTCCCCTCAATGTCGTAATATTTTAATTTCAAAGCCAGATGTCTATGAGACACTTTGTCGAAAGCTTTGCTGAAGTCCAACACTACAATATCAGTTTGTTTTTTCTGATCTCAGTTTTTGGATAATTCAAGAATTAATGTTACTAGTTGTGTCTATGTGGATTTCTTTGCCCTGAAGCCATGTTGCCAATCATATAATAATTTGGTTTGTTTCAAGGAGGGTCATGATGTTTCTAACTACTACGTGTTCCAGTAGCTTACAGCATATGCATGTCAATGAGACAGGTCTATAATTAGATGGTTTGTACTTTTCGCCTTTCTTAAAAAGAGGTACCACGTTTGCCTGTTGCCAATCACTGGGAACTATTGAGGAGTCCAGTGATTTTTGAAAAATAAAGGCGAGAGGTTTAGCAAGCTGGTCTGCATAATCTCTAAGTATCCTGGGGACTATTCCGTCTGGTCCGAATTGATCCATATCTTAATCTATCATTTGACATGAAATTATAAAGTCTTAAAAAGAGAGTGAGCACTGTTTCCTCAGGGAGATGAGTGGTCAGCTGAGTTTGTCAGTTTCGTTGGGTAGTTAAACAGTGCTATGCTGTTTCTCTTTGTGGACTAGGCTCTGTTTTCTGCTCAAGCCTCTTTTCAAAATAGTCATTAAACTGTTTCTTTCTTTCCCAATGCCCCAACTTTCCGACTGGTTTTACGACAGCTTCTCCTATGATGTGTTTTGTATCCAACACACACAGTCCTGGCTTTGTAAGCAATGGACCGTGATCCTGGATTGTTTCTTTGAGTGACTTTATAATAATAAACTTTATTTATAGAAGGTAGACCATTTAGTACACCATACTACTTTGCAATGGGCTATCCCTATACACATGCAATATGTACAAAGCTAATGGTAAAATATAATACAGAATATAACACAAACTATTATACAATATTTTCAATGTTATACATAAATTTACACTGCGAAAACATCATTGCTATTTAAGAATATGAAAAATATAATATTTTTATTTCTTATTCAGTTATTGCCATATTGTGTAAATATTTTCCTGCACCAAAATTAGAGACAACATAGCTGCATAATTTATTATATAATGTTTCATTGTAGTAAAAAAAACACTCTGGAAAGGGTAAATTTTAATTATAACTTATGTGTATTTAAACTATTGTTAAAACCCATTTGATATGATATTTGAGCGTACAACACAAAACAAAATAGCGGAGAATGATTTGTGGTACACAGAGCACTGTGTAGCCTGTTCCAACCAGACACAGACGGCACGCGTGTCTCAAAATGCCGACAGCTCATCACACAGGTGTCTGTCTACACCCACCCCTCCCCTCTTCGCCAGCCGATCACAGAACTTTTAGCAGGACAGCCGGCCAATCACAAGCGCATTAGGATGTGCTGAAATTAAGAATGGGGGAGAGTGACGTCATCCCATCTGCAAAATATACCATGCAGAATAGCAGTGCTATGGCATGCGAGACGTAGAAGAGGTCACTCTAGTTCGACCATATCAGCGAAAGCTGCCGTCCAAGATTCGAACCAGATAGATAACGTTTCACATCTAATGTTTAGTGATTGCCATTATAATTAGGTTTTAGAACAAGAGGCCCAGGGGCCTTGAAACTTGTCAACAGCATTGCAAAATATCAGCTACAGGTGTGTCAGAGAATGTATATCTATGCTCTAAAGTGCATTAACATGAAAATAAAATATGTATAGGCCGGTAGTATATATTTATATCTCATCCATCATTGGAATTTATTATATGTTCGATTCCCATCATACATTTTTCTGATTTTACACACATTCTGAAGTAGGCCCACTGCACGTAATGAAAAATGCTTGACAAAAAATCATTTTTACAGGACTACAAAGTAAAAATTATGTACATACAAGAGTAGATGTGCAATTATTATTTATTCTTGGTCTTTTAATAGGCCCCAGTTAGCCAGGAATTTTCACGAGGTCTTTATTCTTCCATTTCAATTCTTCTGTCTTAAATATGCCTAACAAAATTGTCACGGAGTTGTAAAATATCAACTTTTAATGTTTCTTACTCAGCCGTGAAATCTACAGCAGCCCTAATCCATCATTATCACATGTAACCGTAATGCACTTTTACTACACCCTCTTACGTAATGCAAATTACGAAAATCCCAATACTAACAGTAGATCGACCCAAGGATAAAGACCCATGAAGGCTTTCTCAACTCACACGATCTTTGCTGCAATGTTACTGTAATGTTATCAGGCAAACGTCGAGTCAGGTGTTAGTTGGCTTTATAAAATGTAATGAAATAAAATGAATGGGGTTTTACGCCACATTTGTTCACATATAGGCCAAACTGGGCCGGAAGAACCTCCTGGGGATGGTGATATGAATGAGGTGACACTGCCCTCCAGACACATGATTTGAAATTGAGCCCTGTTGGTCTGCGGCCAAGCACGTTATCTCTCGGTCATGTAGGCTGCCCACAATATTCAATCTTTACGATTGAGCAGGGGGGAAACATTTTGTTCTTTGAAACTTGGAATGCCAAAGCAGGAGACGAATCTGCGATCTCTGACTTTCCAAGCAGGCACCAGGCCCCCGCCCTTTGGTATTGTTGCTACGTCATATATACAAACACATTACCTGATTACTGATATCAAGATGATGTGCTATGTATTCTTGCTGGTATCTATAAGCTGATTAGCAAAACGGTTCTAATTATTGATTTTTATGACATTGATGATGTACTATATTGGTTTAAATATATATATATATATATTTTCATATGTGTCGTTAAAACTCACTTATGTAGCACAGAAGCAATTGACAATGTAGGAGTTTATAATGATGTGGTCATTCGTGCATATAATACAGATGTTTTAGTTATTAGGGGATGGCAATATTATATCATCAAGTGACGAGACAGACAGTTCAAGTGACGAGAATTCATTATTTGACTAATTTAAAACATCAAAATATGATTTTACTTTAATGGTTGTCTTAAACTCAATATTATTTATAGCTGACATATTGGATACTTTACGCTTTGGCACAAGATAACGTCCAAAGAACTTTAATTTAAGCTTATAAGATTCCCATGTTATGTTTCGGAATGAGATAAAACCGAATGATATGTGTTTATTTCTGACTAAATGTTTCACATATATATAATACATTGTTTTCAATGTGTTGTATTTCCACTAGGCATATAGGGCACATACCGAGATAGTGGAAATAGTTTCACCCTTCCATCCGTCCAACCGGTGTCCGCCTTTCAGTCAGAAGGCCCGTTAGTCACAAGGCCCATTAGTCAGAAGGCCCGTTAGTCAGAAGGCCCGTTAGTCAGAAAACCAGTAAGGATGATTAGTCAGAAGGCCCGATTGTCAAAAGGCCCGCCACGCGAAAAGGGCCATAAGCTCAATTTTTTCAAAATTGATTTTTTTTAATTGATTGATAGCCGTATGTTTCCTGTCTCAATATTGACAGAATTTTTGAAAAATCTTTATTAGTTTTTGTTTCATTTGATTTTTAATATTTTAAATTTAGTTATGTAATAATTAAAATTTAATTTTAAATGAGGTCATAAATAATTTGAATAAAGCCGCGGGGAGGTACCTTCTCGCGTGGCGGGTCACAAATGTATTGTTATTATATTTGATTTTGGCTTTCATTATTTTAATTCTTTTGTTGATTGTCTATATAGCCGAAAAATCAGTTTCCCAGCAAACACAAAACATAATTTGTATAATTTCATACAAGTTCGGCTCAACGTCATTGCATAAATGTTAGATGCGCATAAACGACGCTAGCCCAACTGTATTAATCTAACATCAAGTCAATATCGGGGTTACCTTTATAACCCCCTCGACCCACAACCCTCAACCCACAACCCCTCGACCCACAACACCCTCGACCCACAACCATTCCGAATTCCCCCCTCGACCCAAAGTTAAAAATGGGTGATTTAGGTTTAGTTTATAAGGCCTATTGGTGGACCCTTTTTATTTATAACAGGCCTAATTTGTGTTTTTGATATTAGGCCCTATATTAATGAATAGGGCATAATAATTCTCTGTCGGTAGACCTATATCCTATTCATATATGCGTGCCGCGTTTACAAGTCAAAGCGTCCCTGTGCAGACAATGTTGTGCCAGCTGTGGAGATGCTGGCCCAGTATTGAGACAACATTGGGTGAATTTCCCGTGTCAGCGCGTGTGTTGGCTTTGATGCCAGCCACAGCGCCCATGTTCCCGACACTGGGGTCATATTCTATAAAGCACACACTCACGGAGCTACATGTAGCTGATACAATGAAGTATGGGGGAGGGGAACTTGTGTACTTTTTTTTCACCGAGTAGCCATTTAAAAGGAATTCCGGTGACGTCACTGTGTTTCACAGAATAGGCCTAAAGGTAGGCCTACATTTCTAGAGGGTCATGCACCATTCAATCGGCGGGGGGGGGGGGGGCATAGTATTTTAAAAGCAAACCCCGGACAGGCTCTTTATGAAATAAATAATATATTTCAAGACCTTGACTAGCTGGCCTTATCATTATTCTCAATAGACAATAGACAATAGTTTAATAAACTCGTTATTAAACGCCAGGCACTCCACAATGTATATTTAATATTGTCCTGACGTCTACTACATTGACCCAACATTAAACCAACATTGGCTAAACGACTTCTCTCGCTGGAGAAGCAGATCATGGTTTTGATCAGAGCACAAACTGCAATTACAATTCGGCAAACAGCAGTAACAGTATACTTTCGTAGTACGCAGTTACTGCCGTTTGCTTTATGAAGCACCCCCCCCCCCCCCCGCGCCGGAAACTGCGTATTCTGTTCCATAGAAGGCTTAATGGTCTAGCCATCTGGCACAGTTTTCCAGATGGTCTACCATTTTTGCTGCCGCGACATAGTTTTGGCCATTCTCGAACTCATCCCGAGAGCTATTGGTGATATATGTATATGGTATAAATATTGGAGCGATACATAGATAAGTGTCGAGTTAATACTGTTAACAAGACAAAATGACGATCCGGAAAAAATCAAGGTCATAAGAGGTCACAGGAAGGTACTTGGTCGTGATTAACCTACGTATACATATATAAAGTGTCATGTGCATTCCAGTAACGCGAAACAACTTAGTGCTAAAAGTGACGGACCAACGGATGACAATAGGCATCCAGGCCTAAAAAGACTGACATATATATAAGCGTGACAATAATATGGTTATTGTTCTGATTCCAATCCATCGCAAATAATAATGAATTACTTTTTGTAAAGATTAATTTTGTCCCAATTTACATCACATTGGTGAGCTTGGTGTTCGATAAAATAGACTGTTGAGCTAGAAAGTTTAAATATATATTTTAATTGTGTATGAGAGGTACAGATTGATTTACTGACACCAAACCAAATTGTGTATTACAAAAAAAAATTGAGCCATATTTCGAAATATATAGTGTTTTTTTAAATAATCAGATATATTTATTTACTAAAAAGCTCACAAATTGTTAGTGCACACCTATAACACATTACATCACAACCGGCAGTAAAGCATCTGCCATATTGTTTTCAATAACAACTTATTTGTTTTTAAATTGGATTAAAAACATATATATCGCGGTACTAGATTTGCCTGAGGGACAAAACTTGCGTCTCCACCCGCCCCTCATAGATTCAGCAACCAAAATGCATTAATTATAGAGAGATACAAGACTGTCACCAATTTTTAATCTAACCACGTATAAATGTGATGTCAGAATCACACCAAAATCTAATCAACATATGGCCAGGTGAAGCAGTTCAAGCTCTTGAGAGTAACATGTGATTCGTCAGCCATCTTGAAAAACAATTCTCCAGACTAATTTCTCAGGGCCAGTGAGCATACCCAAAGCAAAAAGATAAAATTTGAGCTGTATGCTATAACTATATTACATTTTTTTTATAATAGCCAAAATGAGCAAAACTGAAATATCAGCTAAAATCCTAAAACGTACAAAATATAAGTTTTTATCATCATCATCACACCAAAATCACACTCCAGGGTAAGGTCTTTCCTTTAAAACAAACTTGAAACAAATCCATGAAGCGGTTCAAGCTCTAAAGAGCTACATAGGATTTTGGCGGCCATCTTGGATTTTGTTGAAGAAGCTGAAAACCTCAACAAAAATTACCGGGCAAATTCTTTAGGGCCAATATGCATACTGCAAATATTTAGAAATAATCCGAGCAAGGGTGTATAGCTATATTACCAAATATTGATGTTAGCCAAAAAGAGCAAAACTGAAATGTCCGCTAAAAATCTGAAACGCAAAAAAAAATTTATCAGAATCACACCAAAAACTAATCAGCACACGTCCAGGGTAAGGTTTTTCCTTTAAACCAAACATGAAACAAATCCATAGAGTGGTTCAAGATCTAGAGAGCGACATAGGATTTTGGCGGCCATTTTGAATTATGTTGAAGAAGCTGGAAAACGCAAAAAATACACCACCAGTGACCCAAAGTGATTCAATTTATTGATCATCATTATGGAGCTGGATATTTCGTTTCTTGGCTAGGCCCTATGCAGTTTTGATTGATAATTCTGTGAAACTCAATAGCCTTGACCTGTAATGTTCTCACCTAACAATCTAATGGGGGTCTTTAATAACATGTTTTTGACAGAGTAGCCATTTAAAAGGGTTTCCGGTGACGCCACTGCGCTTCACATACTAGTATCAACTATTTCAACATATGAAAACAGTAAGGCCTCGAAACTGTGTTCTTGCTATTTTCAAAACATTTTTCCAATCAAGTAGGCTACGTCCGTCGTTGAACGTACGTCCTGACCAATTCGCTGTTTCCTGCCACCCACTATATATACACGTACAGCTTTGACTTCCAGTCTGGGGTGCGGAGCACGGATAAAAGCTATTTTTCATTTATTAGAAGAGTTGCTGCTAGGCGGCTCTGCCGAATTGCATGGAAGAAGTTATTACCAAAAGAATCAAGCAATTACTTGTATAAATAATACTAATTCAAGCAATTATTACTAAAGAATTAGAGCATAAGTAATACTGGTATTTCTAGTGTTCAGTTCTTAACAGTTGGGAGGTTTTTTGTTTTGTTAAAAAACTTTGCGGGCGTCGTTTGATCGACTATGATGGCAACTAAGTGATGGAATTGATGTGTAAACGTCTATCGTAAAATGTATGTAGACGTACAACAGTTGTCTAAATCCGCCAATAGGTTTATTAATCTCCGCCAATTATTTTCATTTTCCAAACCGCCAAAGATGAAATCTTCCAATATTTCCTAGTTTACAGTAATGATCGCGGTCAGTCGGCCTCCTGCATCTTAGCAAACACGACAAGTTGAACCACTGGTAATTTAATGTTTGGCCAGGCTCGTAGACGTTGGGCCAGCATTAAACAAAAAATGGCCCAGTATATCATGCTCCATGGGATGTCGTGAATTTTGCTGTTTCAGTGATGTGACTGCTCAGATAGTGTGTATGCGATTGGTCAAGATGACCTTCTGTACCAATGACTTGCCCGATCTAGGCAAGTCGCCTTGAGCATGGCCTATACCACACAATGGGCTACAGCGCCAGATGCTATGATCGATTGCAAGATTTTCAAACGCATATATTATTATATTATTGAAAAATATGCTATCGATATCATAATAGATTTGCTTTCGAAAGTGAAACAGCTGCTAGCTTCCCCCAGCTTCCAACTCTCATTTTGCTACATAATTTAAATTATAAGGGAATAATAATGGATCTCGTGTATAATTTCATTTTTAAGCCACTAAAACTAAACACAAAATGTACCTGATTATGTATATTTTCTTACAAAATAGCAGTGATGATCATCATAATCCATTAGAGCAGACGTCAACAAAACATGACAAAATCAAATAGATCATTCATTATAGTTCTAGGATGAAATTAACGTAACAAATAGTTGGCACTGTAACAAAAAATCAATGTCATTACAACTTGGCAAAATCTATCATTTACCCCACTGAAACTGTCCAGGGTACTGATCGGCCTCATCGTCCCAATCACTGTTATCCTCATCAGCCTGGGTATCAGGCTCACCGGTAAACTTAAAACTGTTTGCCAGCTGTATATTCGGATTAAATGCATCAAACTGTTTGACCTGTGTCTTATCAGCTTTATTCCAAGGTTTAACCTGCACTTTTCTTGTCTCCTTAATAGGTTGTGCTCGTTTTGATTTTTGTCCATGTTTTGATTTCGCTGTCATCCACTCTGCATCAGCACTAGCTGAAAAGGGGTTGGTATCTTTCGCCTCTTTTTCCTCTCTAACTGAAGATTTCCCTTTCTTGGTTATTACGTTTCTTAGATCTCCAGAGGGTAGCACACTAACATATTTACTTTTGCTTAATGATGTGGTCACTGACGAAGCAGGATTTGTACATTTCTTCTTAGAAATGTGTGTGTTAGATTCTGATTGTGCTGTAGGATTCTCTCGTGATATTTTGATACCTCCCCCTGGACTAATTATGACAGAACGAGGTGTTACATGTGATCCATCACCAGCTGAAGCAGTTCTACCACTATATTTTATATCATTATCTGAATCTGAATGATATAATTCAGGGAAATCGCATAATTCGTCAACCTTAGAACGTTTCTTCGTGTTAGCACAGTTAGGTTTATTGTTATTTCTGTGAAGAGGTGGGCTAGCTGATCTTGATGAATAGTCACTGTTTTCACTGATCAATCTTGTCTTCTGGATATGTTTGTCATGAGGAGCAGGAAGTTTGGGTTCTGATTTTTCTTCTTGAACAGGACATTTTGGTTTAGAGTTCTCATCACAAACAGGAATATATGTTTCTGACTCATTACGAATACGTGTTTTTGCCTGCGGTGTCGTCATGCTCTTCCAGTCAGAGTTTAGCACTGCAGTGGCATCTTCTTGTCCATGTGGAAGAGATGTACCACCAGCTTTACTCGCAGTGTCTACTGGTGCAGCATCACCAGACACTGATGAGCCGGCTGGTGAGAGACTTTGTATGCTGGTTGACATAGCTACTCCTGCTGTTTTCGGTAATCTGCTTGGTTTGGATACAGATTGAACAGGTGTTGAGGGCACATAGGTTGATAACACAGAGGTTGGTGGCACAATTGTTGTTGGCGCAGCTGGTGTTGGTTGAGATGGTGTTTCTAGACCTGGTAGGGCAGGTAGCCCACTGTGTCCTGCTGTCTGCGCTTGAAGCTGCTTCATAGCCATCAAATGCTGCATGGCAGTCAATTGCAATAGACCTGGGTTAGCGGAAAAGGCTGGGTTTGTCTGAAGCAGTGTCAGCATCATCATCTGTAAAAGCTGACCATCACCCTCACTCAAACAGGGCTGCTGCCCCATTCCCATATAGCCAGGCATGCCCATAGGAGTGGCTTGCGGGAACATACCTGCCACCCCTACAGGTACATGAGACATTCCAGCCGCTGATAAGCCCCCCATTGTTGTATCTGCTGGTACACCAGCCATTGACGACATTGGTGGTGCATCAGTCATTGAATGACCTAAAGTTGCTGCAAACATAGGATCTATAAGTGTTGTGCTTCCAGATGTGACTGGTATTGTAGATTCATCTGCGGAAATGGAATTACAGTTGTCAGGCATGGCAGAGTCATTGTTAGAGTTCTCAGGCATGGCATTGTCATTAATAGTGTTTGCAGGCACATCAGAGCTTAAATTAGAATCTGGAATGGGTGGCAAGTACACATCAGATTTTACTGCACTAGAATCTTTGTCTTCTTCTACATCGTTGTCATTGTTCATCTCGGATGTTACTGGCTGAGTGTCCGGGTCACATTTGTCTGCAGGATTTGTTACAGGGGTGTCCTCAGCTTGAGAACCATAATGTGAAGCTATAGACTCTTGTGTGTCATCAGCACTTGACTGACTACTTATCATTAGTGCAGGTCTCTCGCTTATCTCACCATCTGGAATATGTGGCTTAGTACTAGGAGTGAGTTTTAATGAGGAGTAGGAATCATCCCAGTGATCTGGGCAATCATCAACATCGTTATCTATCACAGGTGCAGCTGGACTAGGCTTATCAGCTGAAACTGACTTAACATTAATTTCTCCTTCACTGGCCTTTCTTTTCTTGTTTTTTTTGTTCTTTTTCTTCTTACCTTTGGGCTCTGATCTTTTCCCTTCTTTTTTAGACTCACATACCACATCTGCATCATCTTCATCAACCTTCAGGTCGCTTGACGTTTCAACATCTTTGGGAGTTGATTCTTTGGTCTCAGTATTTTGTACAGAAACATTTTTAGCTTTGTCTGTCTTACCTTCTTTAATCTTGTCCTTCTCTTCCACCTGTGCTGTTCTTTCAGTTATTGCTTCTTTGACTGTTTCTATATTTTTTGGGATAAGTGTTACCGACTTTACAGGTTCAGGTTGCACCACATCGTCTTGTGAGTCAACAGGAGGAGTTGGTGATTTGTATTCAGCAGATTTTTCTGATTTTAGTGTTACTTTCTTTATAGAAGCTTGCTGTATTTGTTCAGCATCTTGCGCTTCAAGTGCAGGGTGGGGTGGTTGGTATTCCCCAAGTTTGTCTTTATGTTCTGTAGTTACAATGGTCCTTGTTGGTTTTTGTACATCTGGAGTCTGATGTTCCTCAAGTGGAAGAGATGGTCCTTTGTATTCTGCAGGCTTTACTTTTGATTTATCTATCTCATTATTTACAGTACTTTGTTCTATTTCAACTGGAGGAGCGGGTGGTTTATATTTAGCAGGAGAGATGTCTGGAATTGATTTGTCAGCGCTCTTGTCAGAAATATTGTGTTTTAATGATCCTCGTGCTTGTTCACTTTCTGACAATCTTTTTGGCCTTTTCTTCTGTCCCCCACATACAATCTACAAAAATAAGAAGGGGTATCAGTTTACTACTACAATACATAGATACAAGGGAAACCAATCCATAAAATTGAATTCTAGTTTTCTCAAAGCTTCAAAATGTAATTCAATCATGATAGGTTGGTAACTTGCATTACGCCGAACTTTCTGAGTTGTATAACCCTCACAACGCTGAATTATTTTTGTTTAAAACATGGAGACGAAAGGCTTTTTCATTTTGAAATCATCATGAATGTCTTAGTTAGTTCTTTCTGGTTCATTTGAATACCTATGTTATGGGAGTATTCAGTAGGGCCATTATAATTTTTTTCTTCTTTCAGCGTGGGGACCATCTTTATACGCCAGAATCAGACGTCTACAGACTTCAGATTGACAGACGTATGAAGATGGTCCCCGCGCTGAATAGAGTTATAGTGTTTTTAGTACTCAGCTGTGTAGTTGTTTTCAACACACAATACTGTCGATTTATTGTTTGACTATTTTCTAGTCAAGATTCTGCTATGAAAAATGTGCTGAAAAATTAGAGAGGGGATAGAAAAATAATTTCTTATATCATTTTTTTCATACTTGAATTTGTTCCATGACATGGCTGTAAGTGTCAAGCTGCTTAGACAACTGGCGTAGGATCATCTGCAGAGCTAGAGTCTTCTCAGACATTGAGGCTTTCTCTTCAGGGCTATATACAAGAACAAACAAGCCAATAGTAATCTATAGTGCATTAGAAATTATTTCTTGGGTTTCTAGTCTACCGGAAATTCTATAGACAGCAGAGATTGTATTAATCGAATTACAATACTAAAAGGTGGCTTTCATGACAGAGATCATATATGATCTTAGTGACAGTCTCTTTGACGTTGTAAAATATTTTGATATAATAATTGTATGTCAAATTAATAAAATCAAACATTTTTTAATCAAAATCTAAACCAGCTAGTAAAGTAGTTAGGGTCCAAGACAGCAAACTGTGTTGAAATTCAGAGAAATCAATTTTGTTATTAATAGCTTAACCACTTGAATCCCAACTCCATTTTTCAATGCCAGCGACAAAGTTCAGCTACCTGTATACAGGTTTATGTTGCTCTTTTATCTCTGCAAACATATCTCATATACATACCAATGGATTCTGGGGTAAATGGGGCCACAAAGAAGATCTGACCTCTATCAAATATATTATGATTTGGTTTTTAAGTTTAGGAATTTTGTAACTATGTATCAAAAATTGTCCTAATTTATGCTGATTTATATTAAATAGATGGATCAATTGAAATTAATTCCACCAGATGAAAAACATGGAAGTTGACTTTTTATTCACAAATCAGTTTTTCTTCATTTATTATGCTATTTGATAATTAATGTTTTTCTTCATTAATTATGCTACCTCTGAAATCATAGACAAGGGAGATCCAGATATTTTTTTTGAAAGGGCATTTTTCTAGCCCTGTTTGTTAAATCAAAAAAAATCAATAATAGATATCCGGTAACATTTGCACCCTCTTATTATAGAATCTTCAACTGAACGAAAAGGATATAGTTTGTGGCTTCTAAGATAACACAAGGAGAAATGTTACTGACCTCATGAAGTTTACATTTGCAGGTACAGTTCTTGTTTGTTCTGTGCCCATCATCTGATAAAGCTTGTCTAGGCCTAAAAGAAACAGTAGCAGGTGTACTTCTTCTTTATACTGCGAATAACCTTCTTGCTAAAGAAAACAAAACAAGAATAGATGTCTACAATAAAGAATATAATGTCAGGGAGAACTTCCCACTGGTTCGCTAGTACGATCACTAGTAAAGATCGCAACGAACCAGTAAGCTGTCAATCTGTCATGTCCAGTAAACATTCCCACAAGAGTTATCTGATTTCTAGCTGACAGAGTATATGTCTGACCTTGAAATGGACCCTAATAATGATTGAACAAGTTCTATATGATTCAACTTTCAGAGAACCATTTGAACAGACCGTTTCAGTTGCTCTTTGGCTTAAATGAGTGAATGCACTTAGTCTTTTAGGACTAGTGCAAAGTTAATGCATGTTAACTGTTAAAAAATAAGTTGCGAGTCTAGTAATTGCAGTCCTACATTATTTTAAAATGGATATATCATACAGGACCAGTAAAACTCTTTGAGGACTAGTAAAGTTTTGTCAATACTAGTCCTGCTGGCAAGTTAAAAAATTCACAAAGTTCTCCCCCTCTAATGTCAAAGAGCTGTTCTTCACGTTGTCACTATAATGTGGGGCAAATAATTTGTTAGACCTCTTTATTTTGTAGAGTATTGATGAAGTATTGATGTGAATGAGCCCATATTTCCAAAACGATGATTGGTGGGCACAGATCATTCCCTTGAAGTTAAAAGGTGTCAAACTGCAACTTTGTAAAGTGGCAGTTTAGCACATTTCAACTCCAAGGGGATGAGATGATGATTGACTTTAGCATAGTTTTTATGTTAGTGTAGTGATTACAATGTTACAATAAGATAATATTAACCCTTTAACAGCCAATTGATTAAATTAGAACTTTTACTCGCTTCAAGTTGTGTCTCGCTAATGCGATCCACAACTCGAAGCGAGTAAAAATTATTCTGATTTAACAAAACGGAGGTCAACTCTTTTCAAATCTTGCTGATGATGTCACCTTTCATCTTTAACATGCTAAAAAAAACTGTTTTTTAATCTGCTAATAAAAAATGCAAAAAACAAATAATTGGTTAAAGGGTTAAATTGTGCAACTCATAAAAAATGAATGGAAATCAGGAGCTAATAAGGAAGTAAATAAGGATGGAGATTGCAGAAATGTTCTCTTCAGAAATCTACTCACCATTTCTCGGGGCGATAAACATAATGTATGTTCTGTGTTGACACCCCTGCTTGGCTTTTTATAACCAGCTGCCCCAGATACACTGGTTTGGCAAGCCTTTGAAGCACATGATTTCGGCAGAATTAGGACACTCTCACTAGTGTGCTCAATTGCTCTGGACCATTCGTGTTTTGCGTAATCCTTCATTGGATCACCCGTCAGTTCATTGAAGAAGCGCTGTGGTTTTGGAGGAGGTGTGTTTTCCCAAATTGATCTACTAAACTGCTCATCTTTTTTAAACTCAGAAAAAGGCTCGTGATTGTTCTGTTGTTGAGTTGAAGAAATTGATGTGTGGCTGGGCCCTTGTAGAGTGTTTTGGTCAAATGGGTATTCTTGACTGCCACCTGATATGTGTCGAGTCCTTGGATGGAATGTGGGAGCATTAGGTGTGAGATGAGAGGATTTACCTCCGACAACATCTGACTCAGTGGTTAATCCTGGCGAATCTGTTCTGGTTAAATATTCCCGGCTCTGTACCAAAGGCGATGGCTGATTCTCTGTCACTGCTACGTGATGCAGGGGTGACTGTGCAGCATGGACATGATGGAATGGGCTAGATGTCATAGGTATATCACCAGGGTAGAATGCTGCACTCTCTGCCCTTAGTGACGAACCCTCTGCCACCTCATTAGGCTTAGGCACATTTGCAGATAAGTTATCACCAGCAGCAATAGCAGTAAGTGGAGATGATTTCACATTTAAAGTATCTCTCGGTGTTGCTGATGGGAAAAATTCGGGAGAATTGATATCTAAAGGAACCTGATTGTCCTTAATGCAGGATAAATTTATAGACATATTTGGAGTTGAATTGTGCGATTCTAATGCATCCTCAGCTTTCTTATATTCATATTGTACATGTTTACTAATATCATTAGACTGGTCTTCATCACAATAATCTTGGTGATTTCCCAACTTATCAACGAAAACATCACTTTCCTGGACTGTATTGCACTCATAATTGGACTCTGCAACATCGGTCACAGCTTCGTCACATCTTTCTTCGTGTACAGGAGTGTTTTCTTTTTCAGATGCTGCCAACTGTTGTGTCAATAGAGCGTCTTCATATCTGACAAAACATTCAACCATGCGTTACCACAAATAAACAGCATAATAATGATTACAGATCATGTGTGAACAATTTTTACAAATGCAGTACATGTCGTTTGTGGGCACCCATTTGCACTAAACTTGACAAACTTATACTGTAGTGTGAACCACATAGATGTATCTATACACTGAATGTTGACAAGTAACATAAATGGACGATAATTAAATAAGGCTGTATCTGTATATTGCTGGCTGGTAAATAATTGGAAAATCAAATAAACATAAGTACTTTGAATAAAAATGTTGCCCAAACATTCCCCAGAATAATGCAGATACTGATTATCAGAATAATTTTAATTATATATGCATGTATATGAATAAATTAAATGATTTAAATTTGCATCCACGTGAAGTTGGGTGTCTCGCTACTGTGACCCACAACTTAAAGTGGATGAAAATTAATCATATTTCTTTTATTTGTGACCAAACATTTGCAAATCATTTCATTCCCAATATTTTACAGTAATTTGATCAGCTAACAAAACAGATTAAAAACCACTAATTAATCCCAAATGTGAGTTAAGGCCGCAAATGATACAACGGGTTTCCTAACTGAAGGACCATTATGGTAAAAAAACCTCCTCAACTGTGGTGACAGTGATGGAGCAGTTAGTATAAGTCCTGCTAGATTCATATATCTTCCCCTTGGAGTTAGAAGGTGCTAAACGGCCACTTTGTGTAGTGGCAGTTTAGCATATTCTAACTGCAAAGGGGTGAGATATACGGTTTAAAAACCAAATAAAAGGCTAGTGAAAATTAGAAATTGTTTGTGGTAGATACTCAGTTCATCAAATAATTAAATTTGCGATATGTTACTTCGTCATTTTAAGTAGAAAATTGTATCCGCAATCAGCTTTACATAAATGAAAAATAGAAACAAACTAATTCAGCAACGGAAGGGTAATCATATTAAAGCTGTATTAGAGTCAGTAATTATTTGGCATGAACACAACAAACCTTCCATATGAACATAGGTGGTGGGGTCTATTTTCAGTCACTCACCTGTCTTCAATGAGACTGAGCTTGCTTCCTGTGACATGAATATATGGGCATGTGGCTAGAAAAGCACGGATGCTGCCATGCTGCAAGACAAGTTTCCTTTCTGATCCCGACAAACTGATAAACAGTGACAGCACTTTCTCATCTGTGGCTTCTTTAGCACCATCTTGTAATCGTGCTGCAAATCGTCTGTAGAACAAAGGGATGACAATATTTCATGTTATTCAACCCTTGCAGCGCTGAAATATTTTTGTACTAGATTTTCTAGAGGGGCAAAGCTTGCGCCTCCACCCGCCCCACATAGATTTAGCAACCAAAATACATTAATTATAGAGAAATACAGTACTGTCACCAATTTTCTATGTAAACCACATAAAAATGTGATGTCAGAATCACACCAAAATCCAGTCAACATATGTCCAGGGTAAGTTGCTTCCTTGGAACAAATCGGTAAAGCAGTTCAGGCTCTTGAGAGTAACATGTGATTCGTCCGCCATCTTGTATTTTGTTGAAAAAACAAAAACAATTCTCTTGAAAATTTTCTCAGGGCCAGTGAACATACCCAAAAGATAACATTTGAACTGTATAACTATACCAGTATCACCAAATTTTGATAATAGCCAAAATGAACAAAACTGAGATATCAGTTAAAATCCTAAAACGAAAAAAAATACAAGTTTTTATTATCAGAATCAGACCAAAAACTAATCAGCACATGTGCAGGGTAAGGTCTTTCCTTTAAACCAAACATGAAACAAATCCATGAAACGGTTCAGGGAAATAGCCTTTGGCAGCCATCTTGGATTTTGTTGGAGAAATTGAAAAATGCAAAAAAAAAAATTTACCAGGCAAACTCCCCAGGGCCAATATGCATACTGTAAATATTTGGAAAGAGCAGGGGTTTTCGAGTGAGAGCAGAAACAAAATGCGGCAGCGGCGGGCGGCAAAAACAGTAAGTCTCCATCCACCACCACCCACTATGTGGAGATTAAAAAAACCATGGAGAGCAAAGGGTTTTTGTCAATCTGAAATCATCATAATTGTCTTACTTGGCTTTTCCTGATTCATTTGAATACCTATGTTATGGGTCTAAGGCCATTAGAAATATGTTTACTCTTTACACTGCGTGAATAGACTTTAGTGACAAGTCAGAATCTGACGTCTACAGACACGATTAAAGTCTATCCCTGCGCTGTAAAGGTTAACGAATAATCATGTTTGAATGATGAATACTGGCCTGAAGTATAATATAAAATTATATTGCAGACTAAAAAAACGTCAACAGACAAGATTCCCTGTTCATCAATAAAAAATATGTGGGAATAATTTGTTTCGTTTCACATCAGATTTTGTGTTACAATTAATAGACACAACTGCTATGCTATGTAGTTGTGATGGATTCAAGTTGTGTTCTTCAGGGTTGATGCAGCTTTTAAAAAATTGAATTTATCACCTTTCAAAGACTTTCTAAGACCAAACAAAATGAAATTTGAGATCTACACTATGCATTGATTTCAATGACAAAATTACCGGTATATCAAAAAGTGTTACACTTGTTTCTCTCTTTATTTGTTAACAATATATTGACTTTGGAAATGAACTTGAACTATTGAAGTCTCAACACTCCACAATTAAAAGTTGAGTATCGTCAGGGTTTTATAAACCCTATCGCCGATGCCCAGGAGAACATAAAAATGTCTGCGGGCTACTGAATGTGACAATGTACATGTACCAAGTCCGATGGGCAAAGTTCTATCAAAAGATAGATAATTCAAAAAAAAATTAATATATTATTTACAGTATTTCTTTGTTATTATTGATTATAGCCTGGAATTTGCATCTAACACTGTACAAATACTTTTCTGTACATACTGTTGGGCAATAAACAGTATAATATATTGAGTGACAACCTTGCATTTCTGGCGACAATCACATGAATAATTTAGTTAAGCCCTGGTCGTGCAGATATCAAATATCAATTATAATGCAAATCAGCAAATAGTCAAACCTTGCAAGGGTAATCTGTTAGAGACAGCACTAAAACATTAAGTCTGCAGCACATAGTGGGTGGAAAATTGATGACACATAAGTTCTAGAGGCAAAATTACAAATTTAACCTCAAGGTGAATCATCATGAAAATCAGTTTGATAAACCTTTAAAGCGCCGAAATATTTTTTTTCAATCAAACAGCAAAGGGCTTTTTAAATTTGAAATCATCATGTGTCAGCGACCATGCTGGATCGACTTTAGAACGTCTAAAGGCCCTTAAGTGTTATTATGGTATTATTATATGTATATCAAATAAAAGCTCAAAACATAATGATTTCTATATTTTATACCATTTTCTCCTGACTATTACCCTTTATCCTGCTGATCACAATGTTTTTAACCAATTTTTTTTGTCGATTAAATCACCGATATTGGGAAAAATTGTGTGTTAAAACATTAAGATTTGCAAAAGATAAATCTCAAACTAAACAAATATCATGAGTAATTTTCACCCACTTGAGGTTGTGGATCGCAGTAGCAAGACACAACCAGAAGTGGTCGAAAATTTAAATAAATTTACTTAGCAGTAAAAGGGTTAAACTATTTTATTTATTCAAATTATGTGATGTGGTGCACAGCTGTCTGAATGGCCATGAAATAAAGAAATCTGCTGCATGCCAAATCAATATATAAATGGCCATGTGCATGATAATGTTTAGGGCGATAATATTTACATGTAGGCCTTATCATTTCCAGCTACTCTGGCAATAAAAAATATTTTATGTTGATGATCATGTGGTAGAAAAATAATTTTGGACACCCATATATCCATTGGGAATTTCCAAATGGATATAATAAATATCTCTTACCTAAAATATATTTGCTCAGCACAGTACTCCAGAGCAAAGCCAAAAGGCAGTAACTGCTTACAGTAACTGCTTACAGTGGTTACTGCATCTTGGCTATGCTCTAAGCACAGTGGTACATGCATGTTTCTTACCTGTGGAGAACTTCTGTAAGGTCTGTCTCCTGATCAGCTAAAAAAGTGATAACATTTGTAACATGACAACATGAACATTCTAATGTCAGAAAATGCATTGTAAAACACTTATTTTATTATGAATGTACCGTACCCCGTACATTAATATTAAAACAAGAGCACACTCAACAATAGCCCGCCGCTATTACAGAACTTGTCCAAGAATTGGTTAAATTACTGTTATGCATAACTGTCAAATGTATGCAGGATACATGTACATGGAAAACTGTTGATGTTATTACACCCACAAGGTAAAATTATCAACCTAAAATGCAAAAAAGCAATAAATTAGCCACTTTAAGATTTTTTTCAGCCATTATTGAACTTGTCTGAGAACTATTTGTAAGTAACATGTATACATAACAAATTTGAGCAGCATACATGAAAAACTTAATGTTACAAGGTGAAATTATTTATGTAAAATGGGAACCAGAGTGTAGCTCATGAATCCTTAATTAGGGCATAAGTTAATAACAAATTAAAATTTCTGAAATTTGTGAGGACATTCTATGCACAGGCACAAGCTCTGTCAAAAAAAAAATTGAAATGTGAAACACTTTGCAAGGTATTGCGCCCACAAGTAGACCTACATGTAAATGTTAATGCCGCCGCCGCCGAAATTCAATTGCGATAGCCCACCTATTTAAATTAAAAGGCAAGAATTATAAAAGAAAAGGATTCCGAGATAGAGGTTGTGACAGATGTCAATATTCACATTACACATCAATATTTACATTATATATTTACATACTAGTTAGTAACTTTTACAGATAGAGTGTAAATCAGAGAATTGTGATTGAATTCAAAACTGATAATTAGATGGATCCGCAGATAAAACATAATACTGCATAGGGTATTGAATATGTATTTATTAGAAATTAGTTTTAGCAATAGAGCAAACACAAATCATCGCCTCTCTTATTTGTGAAGCTGGAAAAAAAGGACAATGCCAAAACAAAAAAACTATCTTAATACCTCCTCCTTAACAAGAGGCCTGCAGTCCTATTTATCATCCCCGCCATAAATTAGGTTTTGCGCCCACAAATAATTTAAAAGTTAATTTGTGGCAGCCATTTTAAATTTCAGTAAAATCACCTGCACATTTCGATATGGCGGCTAATGTGATTGTAAAAGTTGAATAATTTCTGACTTTAAAGTTTTTGCTCTCACAGAAAATTATGAACTTAATCCATAGCAGCCATTTTGAATTTCAGTATCTGCAGGGGCGTGCACAGCTTTCCGTCAAGGGGGGGGGGGTTGTCAAGAGGTAAAATTTAGAAAAATATGTGGGTTTCTGGGGCTTGCCCCAAAAAAAACCCTGAATTTTTTTTAAATCGGCAGCTTAAAATGCTGATCTGATCTGACAAAATTTTCGTGTCCACAAAAATTATGAAGTTGATCCATGGTGCTGTGGCCATTTTGAATTTTAGTAAAACCTTGAAAAATCACTTACACATAGATTTCCATATCATGGGGAATGTGATCTAGTGAAATCTAAATAATTTCACACTTTTAGGTTTTTGCACCCACAAAAAATTATGAAGTTGATCTATGGAGGTTATTTTATTTTAAGTAAAACCTCAATTTCTGAAGTCCTTTATTGTGAACATTTTGAGGGAACAAATATATCTTTAACCCTTGTTCTGATATACATGTATATATAACATATATACATACACGACATCCCTTGCTATTTTTGAAATTAGTGGGTGTTCAATTGTTGACATTACCTTTAGTGCTTTCATCCTGAAATGAAGCTGCAAGTGGCATTTCTTGTTGATAAGCAGGTTCAGACAGCATTCGAGAACGCAATTCTTTTTTAGTGGGATTGGTTAAGACACTCGTTTCCGGTTGAGACATAGATCGTTTTGTATTTCCGGAATAACCACTGGTGATTTTCGAAACTGGTGGCTGTGAGACAGGCACTGATGTAGTCGGGATTGTATACTGTGGTGCTGAATGCACTCCAGAAGAAACATGAACCCATCCTGGAGATGAAGCGGGAACAAGTTTATTCGACAATTGCTGTAATACTTGAGGTTGGGGTTGGACATAAACTTGATTCAAAGAGTGAGCAGTTTGATTTCTGGGTGGAGTATTTGTTCTTGGAGGTCGGAACAAAGGAGTAGGAGAAGTGTTAGCCATTAGAGTTTGAGGTTTGAAAGGATTCGGCATGACAGGCAGAGATTGTTGATTTTGCTGCAACATGTTTGGATCCATTGGTAGATGTGAGGATTGAGTGTAAGGCGGTGGAATGCTCATATTAGGATGATTTTGTCTGACTGATGTAGGAGGCATTGTGTTCATCATATGCATGGGAGGAGGAGCTCCTGGGGGTAAAGGCATCACTGGAGGTCCTGTCAATAAGTACGACGGATGATTCACCCATCCTGCTGGATTGTATGCCATGATAATCCCCAAACCTGCACACACAAATAACAAGTGGCTGTCACTAAAAGATTAAAATGTAAACTGCCCCCAGAATTGTTAGTAATGTCGGCAATTGGAAACAAGAAAACTAAGAATTAGAATTACCGATTATACATAGTACAACTTTCTTACTTAAAGTGACACAATCAGGCCAAAAATCATCAAAAAATGTTATTTTGGCTCCTAAACTGTGGTCATCTGTGAAACCTGCATGTGCAGGCCAGTGTCTATAAATAGCCACAATAAGGGACTCTGCCTGAACAACAAGAAAGGGTTCTTCGGGAAAACGAAAGCAGCCCTCCGTTATAGCCGGTCTGCCATTTTAAATTTGATAAAGATCAGCAAACATTCTCAAGGTTCATTTTATATTAACGCTTCAGCTAAATGCAAGATAATGATAAAAACAATTGAAAACTAAATGCAAGTGTTTACCATGTAAACACCCAAGAAGGCTTCCCCTCCCACTTTTCAAATAAGAGCATTAATTATAATTTTGCAGAAAATCAATTTGTACATGTAATTATCAAGTAATATTATGAGGCAGAGGCTAGCAGCTTTAGGATAGGGTCATAAGGTTCTAATTTGACAAAAAAAGACTAAAGATTGCCGCCCTGACCCGGATATTTTCCCAAACTTTTTGAAAAATCAATGCAGTCTAGGAAATACTACTACTATGCACTATGTTGAATATTGAGTATATCGGATGAGTGGCTTTGAAGTTTTCTTCCTAAATTGGAGAAAAAAGATTAAAGATGGCCGCCATGTCCCAAATATTTTCCCGAACTTTCTGAAAAATTGATGCAGGCTAGAAATTATCACTACTATGCAGTATTTCGAATATTGAGTATATTGGATAAGCGGCTTTCAAGTTATCAGGGTGACAAGGTCCTAATTTGACGAAAAAAGATTAAAGATGGCCGCCATGACCAGAATATTTCCCTGAACTTTCTTAAAAATTGATGCAGCCTAGGAATTAATAGTTGCATTCAGTATGTTGAACACAAAGTGAATCGAAAAAGCGGTTTCGTAGATATCAGGGTGACAAGGTAATAATTTGACGAAAAAAGATTAAAGATGGTCGCCATGACTCGGATATTTTCCAAAACTTTCTAAAAAATTGCTACAGCCTAGGAATTAATACTTACATCCAGTAAGTTGAACACAAAGTGAAACGAAAGAGCAGTTTTGTAGATATCAGGGTGACAAGGTCCTAATTTGACGAAAAAAGATTTAAGATGGCCGCCATGACCCGGATATTCTTCCAAAGTTTCTGAAAAATTGATGCAGGCTAGGAATTAATACTACTATGCAGTATTTTGAATATTGAGTATATCGGATAAGGGGCATTCCACAGTATTTCGTTTGTCGCGGACGGGACATTTAGAGCATTTAAATTGATTTTGTTCGGTTACTAAGGTATATTTTTCAATTAACTTTATTATAAATTATTCACATTATAAAATGATTTTTTTCTATCAATTCATTTTTTTTAAATTATTTTAATAAATTATGTTATTATGGGATGTAAGATTTGTCGCGGACGGGACTGGAAGAATTGCTTTTTCCAAAGAACCAATTTTAGAACCCATTTCCTGTGAATCCAATAACATAAAAAAATATTTTGATGGCTTAAGACATGTACTTTATAATGTTTCTAAATTAATAATATTCTTGAGAACTATTTAAAATACACATTTTTTTTGTAATCGCACAATATCATACATCATGTCTTGTCGCGGACGGGACGTTACGGACGGGACAAAATATGCTCTGCAAATTTGATTCAATCTGATAACATTTTAAAGAGATAAGGTGAATCATAACCCACCCTGGAAAATTATATGCTCAGTGTGTAAAACTTTTTTATACTTATTTCATGTCTTTTTCCCCTGACTTATTTTAATAATTTGAATTTAAAAATATATTGTCACGGACGGGACAGCCCAAATTGTCGCATTCGGGAAACATGTTTAAAGCTAAGTCTAATAAATTGAAATAGGAAAGTAGTGTTTAAAATGTAATGAAGCATTGAAGAGTGATATAATAAATTGATAGTTTAAAACAAGCTATTAGATTTTTTCTGATAAAAGTGTGCTGCTAAGAGAAACTTCTGTACTTTTAATAGTGTCGCAGACAGGACACTCAAACTTACAAATGACTAGCTTGCTCAATGTGTAAATAAAAGTCTGTCAAATTAATAATCACAGAATCTGACAGATGGTGCTGTTATACAAACTAATTATGTCTCTCCCTCTGTAGACAGAGGTGGGGGAAATATTGGTTTACCTCTGTCTGCTCAGTGTGTCCGACTCAGTGAGGGGAGGCCGCCCCAGCAAACACAAGACGTTGACCCAGTGCTAGGCCATTGTTGACTCACCGTTTACGACGCTGAGCCAACATTTTCCCAGTATTGGGTTGCCGTATCGTGTTTGGCGCCACACTGAATGTGGGCCAGTGTCACAGACGGAGGGCCAACATTAACCCAGCTTTGGTTCAAAGCATCCTGCCGATATATGCTACGCAAGCCCACCATTGACCTGGCAACGTGTCATTGTAACGTGCATTAGACCGATACCGGGCCATTGTGTACAACGCTGGCCAACATTTAAACAGTATTGGGGCGGCTTATACTATGTGCACGCATTCCTGCCAGTATGAAGTACTGACTAGGGCTGAATGGATACTGGCCAGCACCGGCGATGCTGGCCCAACAGTTAACACACATTGGGTCGGTGTGTGCTTGTACTAGCCGCCAGCAGTAAGCACTGCCAGACCAGCATGCTATTGAACACAGTGTTGACAAGCCACATTGTGTTTCACCCATCGGCGGGTTTCCAAAACAGAATAATAAGTTATGCGTGATACAGAATCTTAGGGTGGTCAATGACTGTTGTTGTAAGGTGACATTTCATTGTGAAGATATTAAAACTGTTGCCCAGCTGATTGAGCCTAAAGACGATTTAGTTTACTGTGGATATAAAAAGCGGGTTCCACCACATAAAAACACATAGCCATAGATACTGTCCACTGGAGCCATTTTATAACATTAAGTACAAAAGCCATTGACACTACATCAGGGTTATTATAGCTATCAACCTTTATGCCGCAAGAGGAGAGACATCTCAAGTATTTTGTTTACAATAAACGGTGAACCTTCTTGTTATAGAAAAATACCGTAACTTAAGAATTTAAATCAATATTTTTTTGGTAATCACACAATATTATACAATGTACATCATCTCTTGTCGCGGACGGGACGTGGCGGACAGGACGTCACGGTCGGGGCTAAAATATGCGCTGCGAATTTGATTAAATCTGATAACATTTTAAAGAGATAAGGTGAATCATAATTGACCCTTAAAAATTATCTGGTGTGTTAAGCTTTTTATATTTATTTCTTGTGTTTTTCCCTCGAGTTATTTAAAATGGTTTAAATTAAAAAATATATTGTCGCAGACAGGACAGCACAAAATGTCATGGACGGGACACATGTTTAATAAAAGTCTAATAAATTGAAATAGCAAAATAGTGTTAAAAATGTAATGAAGCATTGAAGGGTGATATAAATTGATAGTTTACAAGCTATTAATTTTTTTCCGATAAAAGTGTGCTGTTGAGAGAAACTTCTGTACTTTCAATAGTGTCGCGGACGGGTTTGACCTTGAGGTGTAAATAAAGGTCAATCAAATTAATAATCAAAGAATCAGATGGTGGTGTTATACAAACTATGTGTTAAAAGTAAATTTTGATTTTTCAAATTGTTTTTTGATGAAGAGGATCCATTTTTCTAAAAAAATCTATTGTCCCGTCCGCAACAATTAAAAACCCAAATCTGAAACGAAAAGTGATGCCGCACTGGAAAAAATTAGAATTTTTTTTTTTTATGGATTATAGCACTTGAAATAGTTGCCTACCTTTATTAAATAAAAATAACCTCATAAAAACATGTTTAAAAATCATGAGTACATGTCCAAAATACTGTGGAATGCCCCATAAGCAGCTTTGAAGTTATCAGGGTGACAAAGTTCTAATTTGACGAAAAAAAGATTAAAGATGGCCGTCATGACCCGGATATTCTTCCGAACTTTCTGAAAATTGATGCAGGCTAGAAATTAATACTACTATGCAGTATGTTGAATTTTGAGTATATTGGATAAGTGGCTTTGAAGTTATCAGGGTGACAAGGTCCAAATTTGACGAAAAAAGATTAGAGATGGCCGCCATGACCCGAATATTTTCACAAACTTTTTGAAAAATTGCTGCAGCC
This sequence comes from Flabesymbios commensalis, assembly GCA_964017125.1. Lineage (NCBI taxonomy): Eukaryota > Metazoa > Annelida > Polychaeta > Terebellida > Flabelligeridae > Flabesymbios > Flabesymbios commensalis. The sequence continues at coordinate 42,828,985 of OZ024914.1, read as the reverse complement.
TAGGAATTAATATTTGCATCAAGTATGTTGAGCACAAAAAGAATCGAAAAAGCAGTTTAATAGATATCAGGGTGACAAGGTCCTAATTTGACGAAAAAAGGGTAAAGATGGCCGCAATGACCCGAATATTTTCCCAAGCTTTCTGAAAAATTGATGAAGCCTAGGTATTAATACTTGTATCCAGTATGCTGAACACAGAATGAATTGAAAAAGCGGTTTTGTAGATATCAGGGTTACATGGATGAGAGGCGGTGTCCCCGCCCGCACGCGCCGGCGGACGAAACCGTACAAAAACTAAAAGCCTCCCCCTGGTAGGGGGGAGCCTTAATGACCGCCAGTTGGCTGGCCACATTGGATTTTACTTCTGCCAATTTGTAATGGGTTATCCTTCTGTGAATCCTCACATTTTGTTTCACATTCATGGTCCAGCTATTTTGTTTTGTTTTAGAGTTACCCAGGAAGCAAACGCGGGGCATTCATCCAATGCTGTTTCAATGTTGGACCAGCGTCGAAGACGGTGGACCAGCATTGAAGCAGCATTAATTGGGTGAATGTTAATCAGGTCATTGGCTGACATTGCTGAGCATATTTGCCATATAAAAAGGTCTGTTGGAAACTTTTTCCTGAAACGCGCTAACGAGTATTTCTTTGTTAGTGGCCCTAGTAGTTAAAGGGTTGATTATATGGGAATAAAAATTCCCCTGTGGTATGTAATGGCTATGTGAAGTATGAGGAAGCAGAAGTTCATAAATCAGCTATCATGCAAAATTTCCGAGATAATGAGGAGAAAAAAAAATCAAATGGCCAACTGGTGGCCATTTTTGATTTTATTAAAACGCCATATTTTAATTGTTTCGCTCAAAAGTTAATCAGGTCATTTAGTGTTTCATCTAGCCCTTTCTAACATGGTGCAGCGCCATGTTGCCTTCTGTAAGCGCCATGGTGCCCTTCATGAGCGCCATGTTGCCCTTCAATAATGTCATGTTGCCCTTCATGTGCGCCATGTTGCCCTTCTAACATTCAGACAGTGAAATGCCTCTTTGAACTGTCGGTATATCATATTCAACCCAGGACATTGTGATAGGGAAAAACACCCCAGTCACTGATACCGCGCGTTCATACAGGTCTATGACGCAATACCTGATAACGGCCTGTGTACATATTAGTGGAAATAACTGGCGTTGTTTACATACTTAACTGATTCAGTTTCTACCCTTAATTGGGGAGGGTGGTTGTTGGAAACGTCTAATTGGGTGCCCTGGGTGCATGATAAGGTACCCCTAATGATCACCTACAGGGCTTTCCCCAAAGTGCGGATCCGCGGCGCGGCGCCGCACTGTTTTATCCCAGCACCGCGCTGACAAAATGCTATTTTTTTTTTTTATATAAAGGCTTAAACCTTGAAAATTAGCTCCAGATTCTGCCAGAATGCACCATTTCAAGACTTTACTTTGAAAAAAATTTCAGGGGCATGCCCCCATACCCCCCTAGGATCGCGCATCTCTGGCGCGCGCTCTTCGGACATCACTGGTTCACAACACCGACAGCGCATTTAAAAAAAAATTCCCCCGCTCTATTTTTTTTTCGGGGGAAAACCCTGAGGTGGCACCATGCCCTTTCTGAATCTTAGATGAAACACTGTCATTGGCCGACATAGCTGGGTATATTTGCTATTAAAAGAAGATCTGATGGAAACTTTTTCCTGAAACGCGTTTACAAGCATTTCTTCGTTAGTGGCCATAGTAATTAAAGGGTTAATGATATATGAGAATCAAAATGTCACCAAAACTTTTCCCCAGTGGTATGTGATGGCTATGTTAAGTATGAGGGAGCAAAAGTTGATAAGTGGTGCGAGTAAGCATCTGCCTCCGCAAGAGCTGCTTAACCCCTTGACTGTGGATTTTTATATCCTTAACTGCCTCCTATTGGGGACTTTAAATTATGTCTGTCAGTACATCCACCTGACAAATTGGAGCGTAGGCTTAGACAGGGTCTCACAAAAGTCTGACAAGTGAATTCAAAGACTTTTCAAGGACTAAATGTATGTTTTCAATTACTTAAATGCCACTATTTTCAGTCAAATATACTAGCTAGTAAGGGAGCCACCATTCAATTACTGCGAGGGGGGGGGGGGAAGCTTGCCTAACAAAATTCCCTGACGTGTGGGCCTTATTCATACTATAGGCACATATTGTCGGCACTACAGGTTTAAGCGACACCAGACACACTAGATGCAGCGCCCAGGTTATTTCAATATTTAAATAGTGGTTGATACGAATACTTTTTGTGTGATATTTTTGTCGGCTTGGAAAGATATTAAAGTGGAATCTGAAAAGACTGACTTGTATTATTGACTTAAGGGCCTTATAGTTCATTCAGCATACAATCTGTCATTTAAAACTTATTGCTGGTCGATGTTGTAGGCCCTACAGATCACCAGCAGGGAGATTCGGTGACCAGTTCACATCGCCCACCGGTAGTTTTAATCACAACGGGCGAGCGTGTGTTTCCACCCCATGCAGAAAATTTTGGAAAAATTGATGTTATCTGAGTGCATTCTGAGGCACTTTCAGACTGAAATTAGAGAAAAGCACATTTAGGTTCCCTTTCGGTTCTGGATTCTTTGGCCAAATTTTTGCCCGTCAATTACATGTGCACTAGAATTCGGCCTGTCCCGTCCTTTTAGAAACTGCCCATCCAAAAGGACGGGTGGACGCCCCCCTAGCCAAGACGTTGAGTGACACATTTATAAAAACATTCAATAATTAGAACTTGATCAAAGTCGATGTCAAACATTGAAGCGAAACACAAATCGTCAATTTGTTGACATTCTGAGCGGAAGCGATGACGAACTAGTTTAGATTGTAAGACGATATCTGATTGGTCTGTGAGGGCATCTCCCAGCCAATTAGAATATTCGCTACATAATGACACACGTCATGCATTTACAGTCATTACATGATGGGAGATGCGAGAAAAACAGCCACAAAACAACTTTATTTTGATAAAGCAGATAAAATAGGCTTTGACAATTGTAAATTTTAAATAAAGGCGATATAATCGGCTTGGACATTTCTAGGGTTAAGGAGCCCCACAAATTGAAAGGGACAGTTAATTACGCCGAGCGAAGCGGTGCTCAAAAAAATGTTAAGACCAAAAATATATATTTACATCATCTGATCATGTCTTCCAGACAATTATTTATACACTGTTACGGGTATCACGAAAATTTGGTCGGAAAATATTTATTTAAAAAAACCTCCTGTATATCACGTACTTTCTTTCTGACCGATTATGACTATTTATGACGGTACAATGTCTAATACAGTGTCCTAAACATCTGAGGTGCTAGGACGACTGATGATAGATTGCTTCTTCAAAGTTGTGTCTTGATGCTGCGACCAACGACTAAAAAGCCATTAAGTTCTCCAAGCCAATTGTGTCAATATTGTTTCATTCAAAACGAATATGAGGACATCAAAAAGCGGCAGCCCCCACCCCCCCCTTGGTACTTGAAAGGTCATTGGTTGTCCCCTAAGACAAAAATATGTACTGACAGTGAGCTGGTGATTCCTGGTAGGCCATCTGTTTCATCAAATATTTCTTAAAATTTTTGAAAATCTCATAATTTTATTTCTTTATTTTTTTTTTCAAGGACCTGCATAATGCATAAAACATGAAGAAAAATAGCAAACTGGTCACTGAAAGACTGCCATAGAAAAACAAATTTCATGGACCGAAGGAATTCTAGGACTTTTCCAGGAGATTTTAAGAAGTATTTCACTATTCCAGGACAATCTGAAAAATTGTGCAAGGGTTGACATTGGTTGGGGTTGCCCTTTTGGGGGTACAATCCGAAGGTCAAGCAAAGGTCATTTCAAGGGGGAATCAGCCGAATTGAAGTAGTTTTTGAAATGAAATGCTGTTGTAAATTATTTGCAGGCTGAAGGTCTGTGTCATCTAGCGGGCTGTGGCTGTATAAGCTGTCAGGCTGTAATAACGCACATGCTACACGCATTGCAGTGTTGGTGAGACAATGAGGGTGGGGGCTGTATAGCCTATCCCTATTGAATATGCCTCGTAGATCACAACTACTGCCACACAAATTATTCCCTGCACTGGATAAGATTTTCATTATCGGGGGAGAACTTTGTTATTTTTTTAACTAGCCCACAGGACTAGCAATGACAAAACCTTACTATTCTGCAAAGAGTTCTACTATCCCTGTCAGGGTTCTAGCCAGGCCTTTCCAGCGTATCGGGCCTATACGCTGAACTTTCCAGCTGATACGATGACAGAAAGGAGGGTCCATTTTTTTGAAGGGGGGATTAAGAAGTTAGTCTTATTTTTTTGCTGCCATATTGTGCATGCTGCCATTTTCCCCACTGGGCTTTCACTAGCTGGCGCCTGTTTTGTGACCAGCGAAGTTTTTATTCGTCTCAGAACCTCTCCAATTTGTTTGTTTGTTTGGGAGAGCTAGTTCTTAATAACATATCAATTCTCAAAGGCTAGTAGTAGGCCTATTCCGCGCTAAGGAAAACAGCCCTTCGTATTTTAATAGCTCACAGCCACCATGCAATAAGTTTGTTTGGGATAGCTAGTCCTGGAAACAGGCTGCCCGGGCCTTCTTGTAAAAATTGATCCCTGATACCTTGTCAATGGCAATTTAGAAAGGTCTAACGTCAGGCCACTGTTTGTGATGCTGACTCAACATTGGCAGGTCTACTGTTCTGTTTGCTGGGATGACGCCAGGCCGTGATTCAAAATGGCCGACATGTTACGGTAACGCTGATTGGTTGAAACCTTCATCTCAAACCAATCAAGGCATGTCTTGCATCTACATATATGCAGATTCCCACTGTCTTGACTCTCAACATCTGTTTAATATGCCATTCTGCATATTTAGACTGATGAGACCTACCAAGTATTTTATTATTTTCTGTATAAATATAACATTATGTTTTAAACTCAAGATTATGTTAACTAGCTGTTTTTACCATTAATTGAAGGAATGTCTTGCTAGTATATTTTTGTCATCAAACCAAATACAATTCTTTTTCCAAAAGAAAATATCACCAATAGCAATATGGACAATATGCCAGATCACTTGAATGACTACTAATAAAACATAAATTTTGAGGGGGTTTTTCTATGCAATTTGGAATGAAATTAAAATTGTCCATCAGAATAATTAACCACCCCATGATTTGGTACTGTACCTAACTTTTGGTCTTCAACAAAACAGTCCAGCAAAAAAAAAAAATATCCTGCACAAAAAAATGCAGTGAAACTCAGATAAGAGAAAATAGATACCCTAAAAGTTTGGGGGCTTGCGACCCCCTAACCCCCTGCTGCTTAGCATTCTCGGTCTGCGGCTCGGTCTCTGGCTGCACCGTGCGCTTTTACCCCTATGCTGTCATTTAGGGCTAGCTAGAACCCTGCCTGTATAATATATCCATTTAAAAATATTAATGCAAGACCGCAATTACAAGACTTACAATTTTTATTTTTTCAACAAATAACATGCTTGAACTTTGCACTAGTCTAATATGACTAAATGTATTCACTCATGTAAGCCAGATAGCAGCTGGAACAATTTGTTCTAATTATGCTAATGGCTCTACAAAATGTTAACCAAATAACTGGTTCAATAATTAGTTCAATACTTAGGGTCCATGTTAAAATCAGACAGATACTCTGACATTTTCAGATTTTCAGAAAATTTTGTAAAAATCATTTTTCAACAGAATCCTAATAGACTATTCCTGAAAATTTCGTAAAACTATATTCAGTATTTCAAACGTTAGACTATTTGACATGTAGTAAATTAAAATTATGATGTCCCTTTAAACCCATTAAACTAATTCTTGAATTTTATAACATGTCAAATGGTCTAACTTTTGCAATACTAAATATAATTTTGCGAATTTTTCACCGACATTAGGATATAACTTGAAAATTGCAAAAAGGAAACTGGTTCATAATTGACGTAGAACTAGAAATCGATGACTATCGAACCTTCGGAATATAGGCCTAAACATGTAACTTCCGCGCCACCGCACAGCCAGGGGCCTGCACAGGGGGAGGGGCAGATGGCCCTGACCCGCCCCCCCCCCCTTGAGCTTGCAGATTTTCAAAAAATTCTGGGGATTTCTGGACTGGGAGCCCCGGAACTCCCCCAGCCAGGGCCATATTTTTTTATTAAATTTTACCTCTTGAACCCCCCCCCCCTATATCGGAAAGCTGCGGACGCCCCTGACAAAATGGCCTGGAAAGGGTAGGCCTACACTACAGATCTTTTAACATGTGGCATGACCACGGGCCCGGCGACGAGACAAGCATCATGACAGAACATGGCCGCTAAAAACTTGGATTATCGCTCAGCCTCAGAAAAAAATGAATGACTAAAAAGTTTAACAAAACATCTAAAAGTAACAATTGATTATATTGTAACTGTTCGTTCTATAGATAACATTTTCAAATGTATCAATCAAACAATGCAAGATAATCGATGCTTAGACTCTTGGATTTACATTTAATGTTAGCAGAAGTCTAATCTGCTAATACGACATACTGTGACTGTTTGTTTAGGATAGTTAGCCCAAGAATCAGGTTGCCTGGGCCTTCCGACTTCTTCTCTTTGTGTCACGCAGTTGGCAAGGTATATTTAAATTTCCAAATGGAAGGCTGGTTACTCTGGATATAGACCTATAGGTGTCATAGGTATGCGCTTGAATTTTAGCTGAAAGTTTCAGTGACCATAAAGCTGGATGTAGGCTAAATAGTTTGTTTACTTATGGCTAGGGTGTGAGCTGGGGGTGTGAGTAGGCCTATAAGCTGCCTACCCAGTCTTCGACGTTGGTCTAGCATTGTGTAAATGGTATACAAATATTGTATGCTTGCTAGGTAGATCTATGGAACGTGCATGGGGATAAAACTATGGGGATAAAACTATTCAGTTTGTTATAAGGGGGCAACCATTCAATATCCAGGGGGAGGGCAGGGATATTTTCGAAATAAATAATTAAAGGCAGGGAGAAGGTGAAATAAATAATTTGATGTCGATCCCATTTGAAATAAATAATTTATGGCATATCGGGCAAGCCTACATGTTTTGGCGTACTAAACTATTTTCTAGCCGATGAACTTATGAAGATTCTGGAGATATTCAGTTTCTCACATTGCAAAATATCAGGCTAATATCATATTATATAGCCTTAATAAATAATACATTGGCAATTTATGAAAGTCGTTCCAAAAGTGGTTGAAATAAATAATTTGTTAACCGTACAGCTGGAAAAAAATAACCATGAGCCGGATCATATTGAAAAAAATATTTTGGTCCATCCCAATATCCCTGCCCCCCCCCCCCCCTGGATATTAAATGGTAGCCCCCTAAAGGGTTCCAGAGTTGTCCCAGCAAGCACAGCCACGTGGAATAGGCTACACGTGGGCTTCTTCTTCTTCTTCTTTGCGTAACAGAGTATAACTTCCAGTTGGAAGGCTGGTTACTCTGGGTGTTGGTGTGCGCTTGCAAATTTTGTTTAAAAGTTTGGTACCCATAGGCTTGGTTGTAGATAGTTTGTCTGGTGTGAGTACTGGTGCATTAACGGTTTATGGGCAGAGCTACTAACAAAAATAAACAAAGGGGAAAGAGTAGCTTGCCAACAAGGTGCATGTTAAGAACAGTTTAAGTTAAAAAGATTGTGAGGGGAAACTGCAGGCATATTTAGCAACTGCAGCTTTGAAGGCATTTTGAAATGGGGATAAGACTATTGGGTCTGGTAAAGTGTTCCAGATTGGTATTGTTCTTGGGAAATATGCATGTTTAAATGATTCAGTATTACATCTGTAGGGGAGAAAAGACAGTGAATTCGTTCTGGTTGTGGTGCGTATTGGCTTCAGATAGGGAGTAGGATCTATTGTGACAATACTGTTCTTGATTTTATACAACATAGTAAGGCGGAGGCAACACCGTCGCTGGGCTAGTGTAGGCCACTGTAGCTGTTCTAGCATATCTGAGATGCTACTGGTGTTGTGGTACCGTCTCAGGACATATCTGGCTGCCCGCCTCTGCACCATCTCTATCTTTTGTATTGCACTTTGAGTAGGTGGATCCCACACGCTAGCACAGTACTCTAGGCGGGGACGAACAAGTGCTTTATATGCTTTCGTCTTGATGTTATGTGACCTTGTTTTGATGTTTCTCTTTACAAAGCCCAGCATCTGGTTTGCCTTGCCCGCTGTCTGATTAATATGCTTGTTCCAATTCAGGTCCGAAGTTATTGTTACTCCAAGATATTTTGTAGTTTTTACTCTGTTTAAAATTTGGTCATGCATGCTGTAGTTAAATAAGATTGCTTCTTGCGGGTGACTGTCAGCACTTCACATTTGCTTGGGTTAAAACTCATCAGCCACTTTTCTTCCTATTCTGTCAGCTTGTTCAAGTCACTCTGCAGCATCTGACAGTCATCCGCAGAAGCCACCTCTAAATATAAAATCGCATCATCAGCAAAAAGTCTGACTTTCGAAGAGAGAGATTGGGGCAGGTCATTTATAAAAATCAAGAACAGTATTGGTCCAAGGACGGACCCTTGTGGTACGCCTGATGTGACATCAACGGTTCCAGAAGCGATCCCCTCAAAGACAACCTGATGTGTGCGATTTGTCGGAAAAGAATTTATCCATGCCAAAGTGCTACCTCTGATACCGTAGTAGGCTAATTTAATTGCGAGATGCTTATGTGAAACTTTATCGAATGCTTTGCTAAAGTCAAGGACAGCTATGTCAACTTGTTTTTTGCGGTCTAATTTATCTGATAGCTCATGTACCAGGGTTAGTAGCTGCGTCTCTGTGGAGCGTTTGCTTCTGAATCCGTGTTGCCATTCATAAAGTATTTTTTCAGATACTAAGTGTTTCATTAAGTTTGATGCTATCACATGCTCCATAATTTTTCAACATATACACGTTAGGGGAACTGGTCTATAATTTGATGGTTTGTAACGTTCTCCTTTTTTAAAGATAGGAACAACATTTGCTGTCTGCCAGTCATGCGGTACGTCAGATGTTTCAAGCGATTTATTAGAAATTTCGACTAATGGTTCAGCCAAAATAGGGGCGAAATCGTGCCACAATCTGGGAACAATTGTATCTGGCCCTGGAGCCTTATGTATTTTGATGTCTTGTAGCAGTTTTAAAATACCCGGAACAGTAAATTCGAATTTTTTCATGGATGGAAATGAACTGGGCCCCATGTTTGGCAGAGTGCTATGTGTTGTTGGGTTGAACACGGATTGGAATTGTTTGTTTAGTGCTTCAGCTTTTCCGTAAGTATCATTTATTAGTTTACCATTTGCTTTTAATGGGGAGCAGCTTTACGAAAATTTGAGTCTTTTCTATGGCTATGAGTGATTGTGCCACGTAGAATAAAAGTAGAAGACAAGTTGAAAACTCGCTTCACGTGTTTGTATCATGTGTTTTCCACGTTTTAATGCCACCAATAGTAGGCCTACATGTGAATGAACCATGTGTTTTCCACGTGTTAATGCCACCTATAATACATGTATGTGGATGAAACATGTGTTTTCCACGTGTTAATGCCACCTATAATAGGCATACATGTGAATAAGCCATGCATTTCCACGGGTTAATGTCACCTATAATACACGTGAATAAAGAATGTGTTTTACGCTGATTCTACATATTATAAAAATTAAAGGGACTGGCCCAGGCTAAAATCATCAAAAAATCGGTGATTTTATTTTGGCTTCTTAGTATGACCATATGATGTAAACATGTCCATAGACTAGAACTGCAAATTTATTAAAATTTTCCTGATGCGCATTCACCAGTTAGGCTAGATATAGAGACGAAATTCCCGTATTTTTTATTTTTGACATGGTTGGCCAAAATTAGAAATCAGGGATTCCGTCTCTATATCTAGCTTAACTGGTGAATGCCCTAATAATAGGGCCTGCTGTAGATCTGGTAATTTTAAAATGTTTAGATTTTTGCGAATTTGTGAATTTGGGATTTTTTGCGAAGTCTACAATTTGCGAATTTGACACTTATCTGAAACATGGCCGACATGAAATATCACAAGTCAAATTATTATTATCAACATCATTATTTTTTTATGGGCGCAATGAAACTCCAACCCTCGACTACGATAGCAGCTTCAAGCATTAGACCACTCAGCCGTGGAGGTCTTTCCAATTTGGGCAATCATATTATCAACCCATTAGGCCTACATAGCAGGCACGAAACGGAATTACCACGTCGGCGACGTGGATCGTCGCCGATTGTCATTTACAAGATTTGTTGGCACCCAGCAGGACATGGCATTCACCCTATGCTGTTTCAATGTTGACCCACAGTCTTCGACGCTGGCCCGTCATTGAAATAGCATTGGGTGTTTGTACCGTGTTTTTTTCTGACTGCTGCATTATGCTGGTGACGCTTCTCATCCTGGAGCCAGAAACATCAGATAGCACGATACATTGGCCCAATGTTGATGTAATGCTGAGCCACCGTCTGCAACGCTAGGCCAACATTATTTTAACCAAAACCTTTTAAGCTCTTAACCACAAATATAATCGTGAAAATATTTTTTTCTGAACACTTGTTAATGAGAAAAGTACTTAACCTAAGGACCTGAAACGTTATATTGCACATGTTCATAAGGACTGGTGTACAGAAATGTGAACCGTTTCTCACACACATATAGCACCTCATCTTCCCCTAAAAAGGACATAAACTGAGGCAAAATAAACCCAATAGTATACCGGCAGTTGGCCGGTCATAATGACACTATGGAATTTAAGTTCTTTGCTACAATGACAAGACCTAACAATAGCAATATACTATCAAGTAGGCCTACTATTATAGTTATAGATATCTCTGTTTTATTCATCTTCACTCTGTCATGTGATTTGCGGCACGCAATCCCATGACCTCACGTTATACTGTCATCAGCCCGAATACGTCATTCACAGGCACTAATAAATATTCATGTTAAGATAACCCCTCTCTAATGTACAGTTCCCGTGCACACTAGTTGTCCAGGTTTGAACTACACTCTGCGTCATTTGAGACTGGACTGGTGCAGATGGTTTTATTGGGCTCAGCGGTATTTTGTGAGTTGACTTCGTGTCCAAGTAGTAGTAGTAAATCTTTGCTTTACGTCACTTTTTGGCACAAAAGTTCTTTTAAGTGACATTGCAATACAATAAAAACGTTGTGGTCAATTGATGAGATGAATGATGTACAGATGATGATGTGAGGGTGGGGGTGATAGGGCATGGTGGGTTATTGAGAGCGTTCTCCTTCGCTCGCCCGATAAGGGGTTCTAGGGATATACCCCCAGGCATGCACAGATGGCCGGAGACTTGAGTTTTCCCTGTGCATTTTAATGCTGAAACTTTCTGACATTTTGCGCCACTCAGCTATCCTCGGGTCGGATAGCCCCCAGAGTAGCAATAGAAAGGATAACTCCCTCTGGGTAACTCCATTCATCCCACGTGAGAGACCTAATGTCAAACACGCCATTGCCGGTTATTTAAGGCTACCACAGCCCACATCAGCGCCATCACTGATGTGGGTGCTGCATTGGCTCCACTGTTGAGCGGAGGAACCAGGGTACGCCACTGGCAATCTGCCCGAAGATTTTGGCCAGATACGAGGAGGCTGCAGCTGCCCTTGGATGATTGCTGTAGACTAGTGCTTCCCTACAATGCCGTACACAGCATCCAACAGACGAAACAGATCCCTAATGACCCTCCCCGGATGGGGGCGAAAAGTACTAATACTAGCAATCATCCCAGTACCACACTTCGTGTCCAAACCAAAGTGTCAATGACACAGAAGCTCATCCTACGGTTGCTTTTTAGGGCCACCACAATTAAAAGTTACACGTTGCCGAAATACAAGTTGTCGTGATACAAGTTAGATCTGTATAATTACAAGTTAATATTGTCTAATTACATCTTAACTCTTATTCTAGTTGCCGCCTATTTGTTGCTTATACTTAACCCTGCAATGTCTATTCTTGTAAACTTGTTGAAACACGTTATACATGTGTAGAAGAGCTAAATTAGCTTAGTTGCCAAGCTTGCAACCTTGAGCATTTTCGTAAAATCCAAGATGGCCGCCAGAGCTGCTTTCGATCTTAATTTTTCGTCAATTTAGATTTTATTTTCATACAATGTTGTGCAATACCTTTGTATAAGGATAATAAGTGGTGTAGAATTTTTTTTTTTTTTAAATGTAAGCAAAGCATTTTATTAAAATATATTCTGATTTGTATTAACCCATTGGCGACGGACGGGTCTCAGAAGATCTCTAGTCTTGGGCTACACAGAAATCTGCATCGCAGGTCTGAAAGTTATGAGCTAAATAATACTTTCAGTGAATATTGCATGCAATAACAAAGTTCTCTGTTTTTGAAAGTATGTGACTAGGTTTGTTTTGTGACTACCAAGAAAACTGGGCTCATAACTACGACTTATTCTCATCAAGATAAAGAGCCACCTGAAGATAACTCATGTCATGGTCATTGAATTTACACAGCATCCGACTGCGTTAGAAAGTTCTGCAATTGTACCAGGGTACCTGTCTATATATAGGGCCTTCAAATCAAAGAACAAAGAAAATTATTTTTTTGGTATTATAATTATGCACCCTGATTAAGGCATATGGTGTGGATGCTCTCATGTTGCAGCATTTGAGGGCATTTTTGGCATCATCACTGGAAAATCTGGGTAAATGCCTCAAGAGCTTATACAGACTCTTATACGGACCCAAAAACTACCAAACATAATTTGCAATTTTAATTTTATTTTTTATTTCAAGTTAGTCGTCAAACTTATCTTCTAATACTGTAGTACCACCATCTGAGTGCTGAATTACACATGTGTATCACAAATACATCTTTCTTTGCTGCTTCAGGAAAGATTTACATTTATTGTAGATGCCAGCTGATCAGCTGGCATCTACAATAAATGTAAATATTTCATGTTGTATCAATACAACATGCATAATTCTGATGTCCCGCACCAAAAACGTAAAGAAGCATCGCCTTTTGGCTATATTACCCTGCAAACATGAGACGTTGGCCCAACGTTGCTTTACTGTTGGGCCAACGTCGTAGACGGTGAATGAATGAATATCTTTCAAAAAGGCAACCAACTGGTTTTTGCTATGAAGTGCCCAAATTCAAGGACACAACACGTTATTATCTTCTTCAATTATGAAGGCAATATGACGTCACTTTATAGAAATATTAAGAAAAAGCCAATAGGTGCGCTTAGGGAACAGGGTGCGCTTAAGGGTGTTCTCTCCTAGTAACTTGTTTTTTTAAATAAAAAAACCTGTATTTGTATGATGATTCAAGTACAGTCAAGTAAGGTCAAGGAATGTTGAACCATCATAATTATATCGATGAATTTTCATCAGAGGGGACGCTTTAACTTTTCAGAATAATGTATTAGTCAACACCAAATATTGCTTCACAAGATAGGCTTCATCGGATTATGGACATTGGTGAATATGTCCGGTTTAAAACAAAAAACTAAATATGCAGTCTAGCTTGACGTATTTGTGAAAGGTCTCTGTTTAATGGCTTAGATTTATGAAAAAATACATCTTCTAAATTGTTTATTTTCTTTGAATGTGCATTTAAAACAACAACACCAGGGTAAAGGGGGTAAAAGAGGCTTTATTACTAAACAATACTAACTACTTTACAAAGCCCAACTAAAGGCAAGCAAGCGCAAAGCGACCAGAGTGAAGTAATAACATAACAAGCACCAATTAAAAAAAAAAAATTAAGTAGAATAAAATATAAGCACAGTGAACAACAAGTAAGAGCGCGCGCGCGAAGCGGCTGGTCAGTGCGGCAAACAGACCAGAAGTGTCTGTCTGAGACTAAGGTAACGTGTAACCTGATGCCAACAGGACACGAACGTACCAGGGAGTAACAGACCCCTAAAGTGCCGTGTTGACAGATAAGAACCAGCCTCTGTACCCAATTCAACCCGACGCCGCAGATACAGTGTGCTGTGATTTTAAATGAAAGTTAACCGGGGCTAACTTTACACCTAAACTATCGAAAACAACTAGTATTTTATCATTTTCGGTGACATTTTCTTCATTTGAAGCTTATCCTACTTGAAAACGAATTGATTATTAGTAATCTGAAATGTGGAAGTGATGCTTAAAAACTGATAAAAATAAGTACCGCATTACCATGTTATAGTTGTATTAATTTGAAGCTGGCATTGCTGACGCAATTGCCAGCTTCAAATTATAATATTAATATAAGGGGCCTACATCTACGCTTTGACAAAACTGTGGATCTGTTAAATTTGATAAAATTCAGTCAATATTTTTGTGGCGAAAAGAATTTCGAATGCGTTGTAAAGCGTCGCCCGCACTTTAAAAGTTTATCATATAACTTTATTATAAACAGCCATGCCTCACCCACTCCATCCTGAGAATACGCTTATTGTACTATTTTCTTGTTTTTCTTGAAGTTAATGACAGAAGAAAATATTTTTTTTGTGAAAAAGCGACAACGTCAACATTGCCAACTCATTGGCTCAAAGTCTCGTTTTTTCCCGTAAATCTCAGTTACCGTACGCACAGAATTTTATCGTACTCGCTAGATGGAGCTAGTGTGTAGACTTCAGGCGGTATTTCAGCTGTGACTTGGCGCGACATCTGGTGAATTAAAAGCAGTGATAAAATGATTCTAGTTTTTGCACAAGTGATCAATTAATATCATTTTGCAAAAGTTTTTTTTTAATTCGAAATAGTGGCCTATAATGAACTTTCCTAAGTATGCTATTTATTATTCAAATTTAAGGAACGGTTGTCAAATAAAGTCACATACATTTGAAGCCCTCAAACGCTTTATCTACTGAGAGCTGAATGTGAATAGTGAGAATTTTTTTAGATAATTATGTAAAATTATGTTATATTTCGTATTGTAATAGCTTTATTTAAGCAAAATAACTTTAGATGATTTTAACAGTATTTTCAATTTCTATAACACTAAAGTATCTATGATAGTTAATGATAATCACATCTTGAATTGTGAAAAAAATAGGCTAATGTCTATGATAAGTCAGGCCTAATGTTATTAAGGCAATCCGATTGAGACAATTCAATTTCAAGAAATTTACTCGCCTAAGAATTGTGATATAAACTAAAAGTAATATCCACGTGAAGGTAATACACATATTAAGAGCAATACTAAATGATACAAAACCACTAATATAATAATCATTTTCGACTGAACATTAATCTATATATTATTTGGTCCACATGTAAAGCTACATGTACGTCATTAACATCCAAATGACAGGCCTGAATTGAATTAATTCACCTGTCATTCTATTTAGCCTATCACGTGACATATTTTGCATAAAGTAGGCCTAATTGAAGCAAAATTTATTTATTCTATAAATTGATTTTCAATCAGATACAATATTAGACATGATAAAAATATATGTTGTTTGACTTCGGGCAGTCAATGAAACAAAAACCCCTACACCCTTTAGCGTGACTATATGGTTGTTTTTAATCCACTTTTATTTGCCGATTAAATCATTATTTTGGGTAATTAAATAGGCGTTTAAACATCAAGATTTGCAAAATTGTTTGATCTCAAATTAAAGGAATACCAGTAATTTTCAGCCACTTGAAGTTGTGTGTCGCGGTAGCGATGCACAACTTTAAGTCGGTAGAAATTCAGATTATTTAATTTAGCGCTTTAAGAGTTAAAGAGTCAATCGTTCATTTTAAATTTATCAGTTGGCATACCCTGAGACACATCTGAAATTGAACAGCAATGTTAATTATTCCGTTAATGTTACCATTAATGTTTCATATATACGATATTATACTATGTCTATGAACCGCGCTAGATATATAATTTTTTTATCCCATATCAGGCAAGGCAATAATGATTACCTCTTTGAGCGCTATAGTCCATGCTATTTTACAATCATTTGAAGCCTAATACATTGCTGGTGCAATTGCCACCTTCAATGGTTGAGAACGTTTCCCACACGTGTTACAACCCACCAGGCACACGACGTTGTTGCGGCGTTAAATCAACGTAATTGACGTTGATTCAACGTCACAAGAACGTCGTGTGCCCGGTGGGAAAAGTCATACTTTACTGAAAAAAATCTTCTAAAAAATCTTATGTATTATAATTTGCGATCAGTGCTTTATCAGCAGCTGCGCATCTGATGAAATGAAATCTACATTGAACCAATGTTGTTTTTAAGCTTGTTCAGCGTCATTGACACTGGCCCAACTTAAAAACAACATTGGCTAAGCATCTCGTTCTTGTTAATGTTAGGTGGGTTAAAGATTTTGATATACGCCTTGACATTTTTTGTGATTACAAGGCAACACGGCGAGGGTAACACGAGCTGCTACGATTTTCTGCATGAAATCGCAACCTCTGTAAAGCTCTGTAAGGCCGCATGGTGGCAAGCTTCGAGGCCATAGAGTGCTCTAGGTTGGGACAGATCTGTGCTAGTTTTGCACCTATTTATTTACTTCTGAATAAGTAGGGTTTTTTAAGCGACTGATTTATTGCCAATCATGCCCGCTATCTCTTTCTTTTTCGATGAAGTAAAAATTTATTAATAACTTTTAAAACTGGAATATTCGCACATCGCGAGAGAGATATCCTACGTGTACAGTCTTACATCGGAGTTAGCCTATATAGCTGTCGTAACAGATGATGCATAACTAAGAGTTAAAACCACATGAACAAAGAAATTGTTCCACTTTTATGTGCTATATTCTTGTGTGTGTGCTGAACTCGCCGTCTCGAGATGAACGCATATATTCGGGTTTTCATTTTTTATTAGCACATTAAGTACCACAATTTAAATATGTTAAAGATAAAATGTGACATCAACCAGCAAGATTTGAAAAGAGTTTACCCCCATTTTGTCAAATCTGAATAATTTTCACTCACTTGGAGCTGTGGATTGCGTCAGCGAGACACAATTTCAAGAGAGTGAAAATTCAAATTGAATAATTTGGCGGTTAAAGGGTTAATGGCATATTCAAATAAGCAAACTAGATCTATATGGCTTATTTGAGCAGCCATTTATGTATACTAGTAGTCAGCCTCAAGGGCGTGTTTGTATCGACATGGGTTTCTCAAGTTTCCACTTCAGGCTATATGTGTGGGGTCTCTGCTCGTAACCAGTGAGGGTTTTAATGGTTGCACGAAATGTCTTGATTATCTAGCCAGATTTTGATTCACTCAAAATATTTGCATAGTTAATCTTTTCAGCGCTATCATGACCGTAGTAATTTTTAATCCGTTCTATTAGCCGATCGAATTGATCACTGTTACTGGGAATGAAATGTGTGTTTAAACATCGAGATTTGCAAATGTTGGATCTTAAATTAAACGAATGTGAGTAATTTTCACCCACTTGAGGTTGTGAGTAATTTTCACCCACTTGAGGTTGTGGTTGACAGCTGTGCTACATAGCATTTACATGTTACTGGGCGTTGTCAAGCCGTGTTACATTGCATTTACATGTTACTGGACGTTGTCAAGCCGTGTTACATTGCACTTGCATGTTACTGGGCGTTGTCAAGCCGTGTTGTACATAGCATTTACATGTTACTGGGCGTTGTCAAGCCGTGTTGTACATAGCATTTACATGTTACTGGGCGTTGTCAAGCCGTGTTGTACATTGCATTTACATGTTACTGGGCGTTGTCAAGCCGTGTTGTACATTGCATTTACATGTTACTGGGCGCTGTCAAGCCGTGTTACATTGTACTTACATGTTACTGGACGTTGTGAAGCCGTGTTGTACATTGCATTTACATGTTACTGGGCGTTGTGAAGCCGTGTTACATTGTATTTACATGTTACTGGACGTTGTCAAGCCGTGTTGTACATAGCATTTACATGTTACTGGGCGTTGTCAAGCCGTGTTACATTGTACTTACATGTTACTGGGCGTTGTCAAGCCGTGTTACATTGTACTTACATGTTACTGGACGTTGTGAAGCCGTGTTGTACATTGCATTTACATGTTACTGGGCGTTGTGAAGCCGTGTTACATTGTATTTACATGTTACTGGACGTTGTCAAGCCGTGTTGTACATAGCATTTACATGTTACTGGGCGTTGTGAAGCCGTGTTACATTGTATTTACATGTTACTGGGCGTTGTCAAGCCGTGTTACATTGCACTTACATGTCATGGGCTGGTCCAGTTGTGCATAAATCAATATTAAGATTTCGATTTATGCACAAGTGGACCAAGCCACATTTATTGTTAGTTTAACAAATGTTTAAAAAAAATACAATAATGAGCCCATTATGTATTCTCTAAATCTTCTGTAGATTTAGCTGTGGAACGTATTCAGTAAAACACGTGTAACTTTTCCAGCTTAGTTGAAATCACGAGCACTGTGAGGCCGATGCTGGGTGTATTTTGGACATCCAGTAATTTTTTTAATAACGGCTATGCAGGATGTCTCTCACTTGCACAATTAACTCATTTTTCATGTTTTGGGGGTTGGCTCAGTTATCATAAAGGCGTCCAACTGTTTTTTGCCTAATACTAATTAAGGTGCTGCAAATGAATACTAGTAGGTAATCTATATTAATATTTTTAAACAAATAACTTATGGGTGTGGTTGTGTAGGTCTGAGAGGATATAGTCGAAAATAAAAGCGTCACTTTCACTTCCCCCCTAACAATCAATTATAAACTCTGCGTAAAGAACTACTGTATATTGCACAGTGTAAAGTTTCCATGTAGACTTTCAAGCCTTGTTACGTTGCCTCAAACATAGGCGTTGCCAATTCGTGTTGCATTGCACTTACATGTTACTGTGCTTTGCATAGCCTGTTACGTTGCAATGATCTGTTGCCATGTTACATTGCATTCACATGTTACTGGGCGTTGTTAATCCGTCTTACATTGCACTTACATTTTACCGGGCGTTGTCAATCCATGTTACATTGCATTCACATTTTACTGGACGTTGTCAAGCCGTGTTACATTGCACTTACATTTTACTGGGCGTTGTCAATCCGTGTTACATTGCACTTACATTTTACTGGGCGTTGTCAATCCGTGTTACATATTGCACTTACATGTTACTGGGCGTTGTCAAGCCGTCTTGTGCATAGCATTTACGTGTTACTGGGCGTTGTCAAGCCATGTTACATTGCACTTACATTTTACTGGGCGTTGTCAATCCGTGTTACATTGCACTTACATTTTACTGGGCGTTGTCAATCCGTGTTACATTGCACTTACATTTTACTGGGCGTTGTCAATCCGTGTTACATATTGCACTTACATGTTACTGGGCGTTGTCAAGCCGTGGTACATAGCACTTACATGTTACTGGGCTTTGTCAAGCCGTGTTACATTGCATCTACATGTAACTGGGCGTTGTTAAGCCGTGTTATACATTTCATTGACATGGTACTGGGTGTTGTCAAGCCGTGTTGCATAGCATTTACATGTCACTGGGCGTTGTCAAGCCGTGGTATCCTGAATTTACATGTTACTAGGCGTTGTTAAGCCGTGTTATACATTGCACTTACATGTTACTGGGCGTTGTCAAGCCGTGTTACATTGCACTTACATTTTACTGGGCGTTGTCAATCCGTGTTACATATTGCACTTACATGTTACTGGGCGTTGTCAAGCCGTGGTACATAGCACTTACATGTTACTGGGCTTTGTCAAGCCGTGTTACATTGCATCTACATGTAACTGGGCGTTGTTAAGCCGTGTTATATATTTCATTGACATGGTACTGGGTGTTGTCAAGCCGTGTTACATTGCATTTACATGTTACTGGGCGTTGTCAAGCCGTGGTATCCTGAATTTACATGTTACTAGGCGTTGTTAAGCCGTGTTATACATTGCACTTACATGTTACTGGGCGTTGTCAAGCCGTGTTACATTGCATTTACATGTTACTGGGCGTTGTCAAGCCGTGTTACATAACATTTACATGTTACTGGGCGTTGTCAAGCCGTGTTACATAGCATTTAGATGTTACTGGGCGTTGTCAAGCCGTGTTACATAGCATTCAGATGTTATTGGGCGTTGTCAAGCTGCATAACATTTACATGTTACTGGGCGTTGTCAAGCCGTGTTACATAGCGTTTAGATGTTACTGGCCTTGTTAAGCCGTGTTATGCATTGCATTTACATGTTACTGGACGTTAGCAAACCGTGTTACGTAGCATTTACATGTTATTGGGCATTTTCATCCGTATTACATAGCATTGACATGTTACTGGGCGTTATCAAGCGGTGTTACATGGCATTTAGATGTTACTGGGCGTTGTCAAGCCGTGTTGCATAGCTTTTACATGTTACTGGGCGTTGTCAAGCCGTGTTGTACATTGCACTTGCATGTTACTGGGCGTTGTCAAGCCGTGTTACATGTTACATAGCACTTACATGTTAATGGGCGTTGTCAAGCCGTGTTACATAACATTTACATGTTACTTTCCGTTGTCAAGCCGCGTGATTCGTCTGATTTCTAACTGACTACTGATTTCTAACTGTTTTTTTGCCTGATACTAATTTAGGTGCATCGAATTGATAGGTCATCTGTATTTAGGCTTTTTAAATAAATGACCTATGGGTGTGGGAGTGAAGGACCGAGAGGATTTTGTCGAAAACAAAAGCGTTACTCTAACCTCCCCCTAACAATAAAGTATAACCGATTTCTAAACAACTACTGTATATTGCATGGCGTAAAGTTTCCATGTAGACCTCAGCTAACGTGAGTGATGTCATACAATTGTCGTTAAACGTCTTCCTTAGTTCGTTTTGGCGTAATAGCTCACAAATAATAGGGCCTAAGGAAAATAATATTGAGTAGGCCCCTATTATTATTAGGGGCCTACTCAACGAGATCCTATGCAAATGAGAATGCATCTGAACATACTATACACACACCTTGCACTCAAAGGGTTAATCGTTTCCATTTAGATCCAGAAGACAATGGACTCCTATCTGGATCCTCCTGTATACCTGCCCCCTCTACCATCGCTGGATCTGATCCCGATATCTCGGACTGCCACTCCTGCCTTCTCAGTGCAGCCCGTGTGTGTAAACGCTGACGTGATGCTGGGTCAACGTCTGCGACATTGGCCCAGTATTGGGCCAGCGTGTCACGTTAGGTGCTCTGCCATTCGGAAAACCTCTTAGCAACCTGAAATGGAGCGCACCCGCCCCCTGCCCCCGCCCCCCAAAACTCCCTGGTTCTCATTACCCGGTGCACGTGCCGAGTCGTACGCACCGAACGCGAGCGTCGTGCGCCCCTCACGCGGCACAATAGAAAATCTTTACAAACGAGCGCCTAGCCTCGTCAACAAACTTGGCAGACTGGTCAACTCGAGTGATCAGCACCCCTTATATACAAAGAGATGGTGATTAAAAGTGCATCTCGGCACTTGAGGTAGGAGTGTCAGTCCGTAATAGACACAGCGCCGTGGCTTAATTGATTTCGTTTTTAAAGTGCCTCAGAAAGTGTTTTTTCACTTTTAATAATCTCTATCCAAGCTAAGCATTTATGTTTTCTTTCATGAACAAATACTTTAGAAAGCGAGTAAAGTAACGGCATTAGCTTTGTGGTACATATACAAATTAAACTTAAAATGCTTTTAAAATACCACAGCCATGTATTTTAGAAATTAAAGTGTTGTATTACAGCTAGAAAGGTTTCATTCATTGGTAGTTGGCATCGTTGACACAGTTACCAGCTTAACCATTACAGCGCTGAAATAATTTTGTACAAACAATGGAAACCAAAGGGTTTTTTAATTTGAAATCATCGTTAATGTCTTAGTTAGCTCATTTCGATTCATTCGAATACCTATGTTATGGGTCTACGACCATTATAAATATGTTTACTCAGTGCGGGGATCGACGTTGGACGTCAGAATATGACGTCTACAGACGTCAGATTCGGACGCCTAAAGTCGATCACTGCGCTGTAAGGGCTACACGAAACATGAAACTAATGATGATCTACAAAACTGGCCCAACTCAATCTAACATAGTTTCAATGTATCTTTGCTGGATTCTCTCATATCCTTCAACACAACAACTAGTTTAAGGTGTAACCAAATTATTTATTTATCTATTGCTTCAACCAAGGCATGGGTGATGAAAGTAGGAAATATTAAAATGAGAACTTTGCATAAATAAAAATGTTTCATAATAAGCTGTTAAAGATATTTCAACCACCACAAATGATAGAGTGGCTCAGCGATAACGTGTTTGGGAGTGACCTGCAGAATCGGAGAATGCACTTGCCGTGGCCATGCACGGGGAGGGACCCTGGGGGAGGGAAGAAGGATGGGCCTAGGGGGCAAGGGCTAATTCCTCTGCTTGAAGGACGGGGTGGTGACGACAAGGATTTGATGTAGTTGCTCGCATGCCATTTTGTCGGACGACGAAGCGCTCATGTTGAGCGCTTACAGAGAATACGGCTGGTTGCAGCATACTGATCTGGCCTACCCCAGCAAAAACGAGACATTCAATCAAATCTTGGAGCAATACTAGGCCAGCGCCGCAAACGCTAGCCCATCATTGAGCCGACATTGTGTTTGCTGATGATTATTTCAGCTCAACTAGATTATGAATCAGGAACTATATTGGTGAAATATAATAGCAAAATAATTAGCTATTTTATTTCATCATTTAAAGCTCCGCATTTTCAGGTTTTGAATGATTTTAATATGATTACACAAATTTATTTGGTCAAATGGATGTTTTATCTACTCATTCGGTGAATTGTAGACCAGGTGACGAATAAACCGTTATTTCGTTGTCATTTAAATTCGGCTAGATTTCAACACATTTGTAAAACATGGTGTTTTTCCTGCTACAAATTTAGCACACATTATTTAGCCTGCACGCACTTACAGGGTTTGACAACATGATTTTTTGTCAAGAAATCACATATTTACATTTTCCCCTCGGAGTTATTAACAGGGTGAAACATTAGCTATGTAGGAAATAATAATAAAATCTCAAACAATCTTCTCGTCGAGATCTCCTCCGCGAAAAATCATTAAGCAGATTATTTTTAAGCCAGTATAAATACAAATGATAGCATAATCTCAAATCTCTGTATTTACACATTTAAATTTGTATCAACAACTCAAGCCTGGATAAGATCAAGATCCGACTTTCAACACTTTTACAATAGATAAAATGCATAGCGTATTGAATGTATTATCAATATTATGAATTTATTCGGGATAAGCGCCGCCTGGTGAATAACATAAACATAATCAGGCCTATATATGCCTGTGATTGGCTGCCGTCAGCCGTGTGGTGCTTTCTGGGTATAACCTCTACCTCATATTGGTGCTCAGTGGTCGACCACTTTAACAACATAACTATTATTATTTACTTTAAAATCGATTGCATATCTAATTCAAAAGTTCATAAACAATTAATCATATTTTAACCCTTATCCTGCTAATTAAATTTATTTAAATTTTCAACCACTTGTGTCTCGCTACCGCGATCCACAACCTCAAGAGGGTTGAAAATTACTCATAATTTGTTTAGCTTGAGAACAAACATTTTCAAATCTTGATGTTTGTTAAACATCAAGATTTGTAATGTTATTTCTAATCACGACAAAAGTCGTTTTTAATCGGTTTTATAGGCTGATTAAGTAACTGTTATTTGGAACGAAATCTGCGTTTAAATTAAACACAGATTTTGTTCCCAAGAACAGTTATTTAATCGGCGTTTAAAACCGATGAAAAACGACTATTTGTCGTGATCGGTAGGATAAGGAGTAAATCAGATATACAGTAGATGCACACAGGGTTATTCAGTGTATTAATTTATGACACCAACGGCCACATTAATTGTATCTACTTTGCTTAGCCCTCCCATGTCCCTCGTGGTGATCTGCTTTTTTCTATGACAGGTGGTGCCGTCAGGAGCTCACATGTGATTAGGTCTACCGTGGTGATGTCCTGCTAATTATTCAACAATCAACAGCTGATCCGTGAACTAGTGATGCGTGAAAACCCTTATCCTGCAAGAGGTCAGGAAATGTTACAGTGATCAATCAAACATATGATTATTATGACATCCGTTTCTGTTACATAAGCATTTTCTTAAATTTTACATTTACATATAATTATATACAATCAGACATAAGTCTGCGACGGTGGCCTAAAATAAGCCAACGTTGGTTCGACGTCTCAAGTACAGCAGCATGTGCCCTGACTAACATTTTTGCATTCAAAATTTGAATAGACTAATTATTTTTTATGTCATAAAAAAAATGAAAATGTTTTTATCATATACTTTTATATTATTTTGTTGCGCATGCATCTTAAAACATAGTTTCCTTAGTTTTGATGAGCACATTTTTATATCAAAAAAATTAATAAATGGGAGTGATATTTGACAACGATAGGCCTACGCAATGAAAATCAAAGCATTTTTCTTGAATTGTAACGGGGCTTTTAGCTCGACACAAGACGAGAATTGCGTTGGCATTTTATGGCTTGGGTCGAATAGAAATAAAAAGTAAAGTTTTTTATTTTGCACTCTCCAGTCCGCTAACGGTGCTTGTAATTTGCAAAAACTGTCATGACACCCCAACAAACTCTGAACATTTTATAACATTTGTACAACGTCGGCCCAACGTCGAAGACGTTGGCCCAACATTGTACAAATGTTATGCAAATGTTTTGTATTTGCTGGGACTGCAGAGGTTGAGCGCCAGATGTCACTGCTTCTGCTCTCTCGCTCTCTCTCTCTCTGACATCTCGTTTACTACCTGATTTGTCTCGCTCGTACACGAGCTAAAGAGCGGAACATGTTTAGCCTACAGATTCACGTGTCTTGTTTGGTGACTCGGAGATGGAGCATGATCGTTTTAAACTATTTTATATATATATTACTTCATCAGATAAGATGAGTTTTAATATGATTGGGCAGTGTATATGATATGCATCAAAGTGACTTGTTTGAAAACACCAACATATTCCAAACGAGTTCTTATAATGGACAGCCTCAAATAAATAAAAAATATCGCATTATTTGAAAAAATAGACCTTTACCATAAACTTACGATCTGATTGATTTGGGATCCTCGCTTGCAAATTTGGTAAATATTAAGCAATATTTTGTTGTGATGACAGTGATCCTGCTAAGTTAATTTATTTGAATTTTCAGCCACTTGAAGTTGTGTCCCGCTACCGCGACCCACAACTTCAAGTGGCTTAAAATGAATCAAATCTGTTAAATTTGGGTACAAATATTTGCAAATCCTGATTTCTGGACACACATTTCACTCCTAATAACAGTGATCTGGTCGACTAATAAAAGTTAACCAGATTAAAAACGACAAAAGTCGTAATTAGCAGGATAAAGATTAAAGTGTCAGCTATAGGTTGTTCAAAAACTTCTCTCTTCTGTGTACTAAAAGAGTCAATAATCACAGTAATACAGTACTGTGCTGTTCATTCCACCACTCGCATCAGGCGGAGGTTATCAGTGGTTATGGTAGGACAGACTGTTGTATGATATTATGCATCAAAATAATCCGTATTTTGACACAACGATTTTGACCACTCAGATTATTTGGTCAATCTAGAGGTCTATCGTTGAGGTAATAATATTATGCTGTGTGATCTAAGATTGATCTTCTAATTCTTAAAAAACATCAATTGACATCACGGTGATTTAGTCGGTATTTTATCTGAATCACCTAAGGGGCCTTGCAAAGTTGAAAAAAATCCAGACATCAAAAAAAATTGGGATTCTGGTTTTTTAATTGTCTATTTCCTATCTAAAATGGCTCTGGACCCACCCACCCACTACCAATTTTTTTTTGGATTTTTGCATTTTTTTAACTTTACAACATCAGTCAGTTTATTATTATTATCATTTTAGCTATATGTGTATAGTGAGCAGGACGCTATGAAATGGCAGATAATTTTTGTATAGAAATGAAAGTTGTGCGTGCAATTTTTTTTTTAAATTAACCTATTTTAGAGGCAATATTTAAAAGTTTTATCTTGTCACCAAAATCCACGAAAATAATCATTTATAATTTATAAACATAAAACATGCCGAACAATAATACAAACACATTCCACAGTATGAAAAATGTTATTTAATATTCAACCACTGATATTTATTTTCGAATGAATGTTCAAAACAGGCAGATCACTGTTCAAAATCATTTGAACAATCTGACCAATCATTAGTTGTTCATGTTTACGTCAGAAAATCATGTGAACACGATGACCAGTGAAGTTTGCACGGTATGTACGTCATCGCTGGGGGTAGGCGTTCCTTTTTTCCAAAACTCTTTACATTTGACCTTTGAAAATAGCACTGTTCAAGTACGACTATATATTACATAGTTCATTTGTTCAGCTTAGACATACATGTAGTCTTTGAGCATTTTACAATTCATATTATACATGCATGTACGAAGAGACAAAACGATAATGAGATATCTGATACGTTGGAAACTCGAATATACAAAAGCAGCAATGTTACGAATAGTTTTGACATGTTCTGCAGACATTAATGCAATAAATTCATACATGGAAGGTTATTTAAGATAAAATTCAGGTATATATCTTTGTCTTACATTGCTTAAATTCTTACATACCAATAGAAAGTAATACTCGTCGCCCAAGACACCACACACCTCACGCACACAACAGGGAGTCGGTGAATCCCAGTTACAAATTTTACAAAAGCATATCTATGTTTCGGTATGACAATTGTATTCAGATAATTACTATAGCTATATACGCGATTTGCATAATGATCCGCTTAACATCTAGCTCTGCTGATTTTCATTCATTTTCATGTATTTGTGGAGCATGGGGGCCATCTATGCAATAAATAATAATTATATTTCACATGCACAAATGTGCACATATATACCCAGCAAACACGAGACGTTGACCCAATGTGGGGTTAATGCTGGCCCAAGGTCTTCAACGCTGGCCCAACATTAACTCTACATTGAGTCAGCGTCTCGTAATGCTGGGTATAAATGTGATTTTTGTATATCTCATTTCTGCATCACAATCAAGTGAGCATTAACTGAGGAATTATATAAGCCTTGAAATTCTTTTTTTAAAATTATTTTAACCCATCATAGATGTATAGGGCCTATAATTTCGTTCGTTTTTTAACATGTTTTATCAGCACAATGCTTATCAGCTTTTAAACATGTGGAAAATAAAACGTGACATCGATCAGCAATATTTGAAAAAAGTAGACCTCTATTCTGTCAAATCTGAATAATTTTCACCCACTTGAAGTTGTGGATCGCGTCAGCGAGGCACAACTTCTAATGGGTGGAAATTCACATGGAATAACATGGCGGTTAAAGGGTTATTATAAAAATACTGAACATTCAATATCAGCAAATGTGGCGTCTTCCTCCCACCCATTCCTCCACTGTCGATGACAGGCGTCTCATAAAGGAACCATATCTTGAGGCGATATCCAAAGTGTTTTACACGTCAGTGAAAGTTAACCTGTGATAATCGCTGCCTTTGGTGCACCCTTTAAACGCCAGGTGAACTAGAAAACTTGTTTATTGTAAAAAAAGGGATGCGAATTCTAATTAGGCCTAATATATTTTGTGTGTTTGTTATTAAAGTCAATAATTTGTGAATATATTATTGTAACAGGACATTTGATTATATATAATTAAATTTATTGGTATTTCAAGATCTAACCATCGGTTATTCTTGGTTAGATTTCAATGACGAATATCGTTGAAGATCGACTAAAATTTTAAATTATTATTCACAATTTGATCGATTTTTTGCGATCTGTTGTGGCACAAGTGTTTTATCTTAGGCCTAGATATAAAATTAGCACAATAAATGTGTTCACCTAAGTTGGCTGAAATATTTATTTATCAATAGATTTTGATTTAAAATGAATCACGTTGGATGATTTTACCAATTTAAAGACACAGCTTAACTCAATTAGGATTTTTTTCGTGTAATATTAACACTAATTGTAGAATCTTTCCCTGCGATTAGTACTTGTAGGGTTAGAGGTGGCAAGGCTAGAATGTAAACCAGCAGGTGCTGAGAAATCACTGTTTTCATTGCTTTCCCGCACAATAGAAACTGGCCGGTCTTTTTGTTTAGCTGGTCGGCCTCGGGGCAGATGCAGGACTGTGTGATTTTTTAGCCACGTCTTTGGACCGCGCCCTTCCCCGCGAATTTCCCGGCCGTGCCCGTGTCGTAAACAATGCCCGCCCCGCAGGGAGCCCGTGGCGGGGTTTACGCTGGATTGGGCTGGGCACGGGCGCGGAAAATCTGCCGAGCGGCCAGACGAGGGGAGCCGGGGCGCGGCAGACGACACTGGGGTTTGTCGGGAAAGCGCGCGCAGTCCGCGTCCGTGTAAAGCCAAAAGGCGGTATCTGCTCACGTTTCACGTGAGCAGATACCGCCTTTTTGCTTTGCGTGTTCGCCTCTGTAACCAGACGTGGCCGCACGCCGAAATTGGGCGCGCATCAAATGGGGCGCACTGACAAACGTGAGATCCCAGCAAAAACACCGACCGTCCAACCATTGCTGGTTTAATGCTGGTCCAGCGTCTTAGACGTTGGCACAGCATTAAACAGCAATTGGGTCAATGTCTCGTGTTGTCTGGATCCACGTTTAGACATACCACCCCACCCCCACCGAGAAGTCAAGGCCCACCCAAAATTAAACATTTTCAATCCAAAGGTCATTAATATAATTATAAGTACAGTATAAGTAACGTCTGAACGTTTAGGTAAATTTTACGTTTTTCACCATTTTCTATTCTCCAATGATTTCGATCTGAAAATTATGCACAGATATTTTTTTCCATTAAAATAATATTTAAAATATGATTGTTAACTTTTTATCAGGCCGATGTGGTAATTGGTGTTTCTAGTACTAACGGGGAATCATTTCAGTTTTTTTAATTTAAATAACACGATTCTAATCTTAATTTCCGCTTATTCGCGATGAAATATTTCCACTATAAACGAGAGAAAATAAGCTTGGATCCATCTGCAGCTCAAGGATGTTTATACAGTGAACGGCTCCCTGGCTGAGGCCATTCGTTAGTGAAACGACAGCGCCGAACTGGCAAATGACAAAACCGCTCATAAAAATGGCGGCGCTCAGTGCACCAAATTCCTTCAGGGCAAGCGTTAATTAATGGTCAGGGAGGTTGTTGATGACGTCACTAATCATGTGGAGAGGAAGGGCATCCCCGGGATGGCAAACAAGCCACAATTCATCACTGGTGTCAGCGGTGCTCCCGATGACGGATTAGACGGGGTGGCGTAATAACGGGCAAGCTGGATCTGAAAAAGGTCACGCGTCAGACGAAATCCCAGCAACAACAGGGAGTTCACCCAATGCCGGGTCAATGTTGGCCACAGCCGCTTTTGTATGCTGCTAAATCCGCTTGTATCCGAGCAAAAACCAGTCGTTGATGTTGATCAATGTTGATCAGACGATGTCCCATCAATGTCTGCTTTGACCAAAAAATTATCTATTCTACATTGTTGTCAATTCCAACATTTTTCTTCTCTGTATCTTAATTTAAGCTACGGATTTCTAAAATCATTCATGTCGTATTGTTAATTTACATAGGCATACGCGTTCGGCTTCCCAGTAAACACAAAACATTTTTATAACATTTGTACAATGTTGGACCAACGTCGAAGGCTGGGCGCCTATAGGCCTACATGTGCATGGCGGTGTATATTGGGCGAATAATTGTATGTACAATTTACATAATCGTTTTTGCAGATGACACAAACAACACCGTTGACACGAAGACTGACATTGACATGGCTGAACCACGGCTATTAATATTGGACGTGTCTATTGGTCATGGCAAACACAGTCATGTTTCATTCTAACCGTTGTAAGTGGGGGGGGGGGGGTGAATATTTCCTTCCACAATTTTCTGTGTATTTTAGCAATATCGCGATAGAATGAAGCTTGAAGTCAAAACTCCCTGTGCTTATCGAATATCTTCAGAGATTCTTACAGTGCACATTACAATGGACAGCACACTCAAATTATTTGAACAGCTTGGAGCAGTGTTTCTGCTCAACCTCGATGACAGAATTCGAACCCGAAAACTTCCTGATAAATTGCCACAACCAATCTGAATGAGACACAAGGGCCGGTGGCCTATTATATAGGTGGAAATTAGGTGGTCTTCATGCTCTTCCTTCTTGTGAAGGACTCCTGTCGTACGCAATATTTCATGCAAGAAAATGAAGTATTTCCAGCAAACTGCACTCAGCACTCAGACCTTAAATCTATCAGTGCGAGGATCGACTTTAAACGTCAGAATCTGACGTCTATAGACGTCTTAAGACGATCTCCGCACCGGAATAATTAAAAAGTATAATGGCCGAATACCCAGCAAACACAAAACATTTGTATAACATTTATACAATGTTGGACCAACGTGGAAGACGTTGGGCCGACGTTGTATAAATGTTATACAAATGTTTTGTGTTTGCTGGGTATATCACTGTAAACCCTGCCCCCTACTATGGCACAATTTATTTGAGTTACCATGGCTCAATGAGCTGGCACAGCACAAGCAAATGAGCTATCATAACAAATATTGCAATTCTAGTTACTGCAACGCGAAAAATGTTTGTTGACCCAGCACAGGTAACCCAGTCGAATTGCGCTGTGCTGACTTTATTGTCACACTATTTTATTTGGTTCAAACGGCTTAAACAAACACGCTTATCTATGGCTTGTTAGTTATCATAAAATTTCAATTTGAGTTAAGTTGGCATGCATTTCTTTATCTATTCAAATACAAGTACGTTAAGCCAACCTACCTTTGTTTAAACGTCGCAGGACAATGCAATCAAAGCGTGTTATTGTATAACTGCACAAATTAAGCCATCAAAACTTTGACCATTTTGAGCCTAGTTGGCCTATTTGAACAACGTTGTTAAACGCTAACTGACCCCAATTTAATTTAATCGAGGCAACGACAATGCATATATATTGTGTCACACGATGTTAAGAAAATTGACGTTTGTCACTTAATCCTGTTTGGTTTAAACAGCTTAAACGAGCACTCTTTTCTGTCGTGTTAGATTGAGCTTTCATAGAAAAAATACAATTTGTATAACGTTGGATAATTATTTTGACTAATTAAGTGATTAATTAGCAAATTAAGACTTTGTGAGTTACACAGAATATATATTATTATAAAATAAAATCATTTTCAGTTCTCTGTTTGATTTTGTATAAATCTGTGAGGGGCAAATATATATTTTTAAACATGTTAAATAACAATCTGTCATGTGCTGAAGCTTTTTTTAATTGCTGCCTTTAAAAAATAACCTTCTAGAAAAAAAGAATCCTCAATCAAGTTTATTTTCTGGCTGCTGGTCTCTGTCCACTGCTGTGGTCTGCCCAGTAACATTGGACCAATGCTGTACCAATGTGGTCAGACATCTCTTTTGAGATGCTCTTTCTACAGTCTAATATAATGACAGGTCACATAGATAATATGTACTAGCTCTCTAAAATGATTTGATGTTGGTCAGCTCACGGATTGTTGAGGGTAGCCTGTTCCAGTGGCGAGTGCCAGTTGAGATCAAGGATTGTGGGTGTGCCTTACTCACATAGAAACACGTGATTACAAGTGTAATTTAGTCAACTTTTAGAGGCAGAGAACTAGTCCACCGGGGTACACAGGGTGGACTATATTAATTCATTTCATTTATATCAGACACATGATTATTACTTCACAATAATGACCGCCTAAGGTATAGGAAACATTTCACTTACGACCACTTACATGTTGGAACCGCCAAAAAAACGCTATGTCACAGAAATATCAGCAACAATAATCAGCTTACTCTAGCACATTTAGCTTAATCTGATGTGACATAAGCGTATGCAGGGGGTGATCAGGATACTCTGACAAACTTCAGCATCCGCCATTTTACATTCTGTTTCTAATGGAAGGTTATGCATGGACAAAAATAATTATACGCACCAGCATTCTAAATAGACTACAGACTTAGCCGAGGTTGAGAACAACAACGTACGACAACGTATGTAGAATCATAATCAATTACAAATATGCACATGATTATATTTTTGAAAAAACACACACTGCAATTTTGTTATTTTACAGCACGATGAAGTGAAGAACACACACTTTGTAAAGTTTTTGAAATCCATGTACTTAAATAAAGAGATCACCACGTTAACCTTAATGCGCTGAATTATTTTTCAGATAAACTATGGAGACCAATAGTTTTTTATTCAATTTGAAATCAGCATAAATGTCTTACTTAGCTTTTTCTGATTCATTTAAATACCTATGTTATGGGTCTACGGCTATTAAAACTATTTTAATTCGTTCAGTGCGGGGACCGTCTTTATACGTCAGAATCGGACGTCTACAGACGTCAGATTCTGACGCATAAAGACGGTTCCCGCGCTGAAAGGGTTAATGTGCTAGAATACAACTTGTATGATATATTATATTAGGCCTACTGAATGACAGGAACACACTAGCGGCAGCTGTCATGTAAGAAAATCCCCGGGTGTGGCTGTGGGCGATAAAACCAGGGAGTTAGCATGATCAAAATTGAAAAAGTAAGCTACGAGATAAAAAGAGAACAGGAGAGATTAGCCGAGGAGACAGGCAACAAATCTGACACGTTTTATTTCAACAAATGCGGAAGGAATTATTCCGCGGAGACACTGGGATTCTCGCCATGCGATGTAGAGATCCCTGCAAAAAAACATCATTTTTCTCTTCCCCCACAGATTTTCTGAACCCTTTAAGCGTTAAGAGAGACTAATCGTGTCCAATATTTTATTCAATAAAACATTAAAAAAACCCATTTTATTTATGTAGTATACCACATTTCAAGCAGACAGCGAATTTGAAAATGCGTCGCCTCCAATGTGACAAACCTTTAATATTTTTTACTCCACTTGAAGTTGTGGATCGCGTCAGCGAGACACAGCTTCAAGTGAGTGAAAAATTTAAACTTAACAGCTTTGAGAACAAAAGGGTAAATCTGGGAAGCGCTACATGTAATGTTGAGCATCTGATTTTCTAGGAACTGCAAATCTGAAACAAAAAACAAACTAATAGTTTTGTATTTAAATCACATTCCGCAGATTTTTAGAAATGTAATTATAGATATTATTATAATTTGTTGCAGTTGGCTTGTCATCGCCAAGCTAAATTTAATAAACTGAAAATCAAGTGAGAACGACAAAATAAGTTGGCAAATGTGAAATCAGTGCGTGCCTGGCCCGAACACACGAGACGTTGACCCGATCTTGGTTCAATAGTGCCCCACCGTCTGCTCTCTGAACGGTGTATGCTGTGTTCTTTATTGTGTGAATTTCATCCTTTTTTTCGACGAGAGTATAGAAGCTACATCTGTATACTTTTGACCAATGCATCTGTGAATGTCGTGGGCTATTTGCTGAAGAACTGAATATCATTTTTATGGTGAGAAAAAGACTATTTGAAAGGTTTTTCTGGGCCACTCTCTGTATAAAGCCATATTTTCGCCCACCATGGGGGCTGCCATTTTGGATTGAACAACTCAACCAGTGAAAGATCTGTTGAACATTCTCGTCACTCATGATTGAACACTATAACAACAACTAGTTATATAACTACACCAGTGACACGCGTTCACAATCAGTGATTGACGCTTGAA
Source organism: Flabesymbios commensalis (assembly GCA_964017125.1). Classification (NCBI taxonomy): domain Eukaryota; kingdom Metazoa; phylum Annelida; class Polychaeta; order Terebellida; family Flabelligeridae; genus Flabesymbios; species Flabesymbios commensalis. The sequence continues at coordinate 42,795,198 of OZ024914.1, read as the reverse complement.
CATGCCGGCACTTCAAAGGCCATTAACAGTGGTGTTCAGTGTGACACGCAACGGAAGACCCAAAGAAGACGAACTGCTGGCTGAATTGGTGAAATATGTGGATAAGGAAGATATCAAGGCCATACAATGTGCACATAGCAGCGATGAATATCGCATAACATTGAAGCATGAACCTGCGAAAAACGCAATTTTGGCGGCTACAATAAAAATGAACAACAAAGATATTATGTTGAGCGAAGCTGACAGAAAAACTGACTGGATCACCATAGCCGAAGCTCCTGTTGAAATGAATGACGCTGCGATAATAGCCGCCCTGTCAGCCTATGGAACAGTGATAGAGGACAGCATGAGACGAGGCTATGTACGAGGTCACAAGGGGTTGGAGAACGGCACACGATACGTAGCAATTGTGAATATTCAGGAGCTGCCTGATGAGCTAGATATTGACGGTTTTCCTGTTAAGCTCTATCACCGTGAAACCAAATGTACACATTGTGGTATGACAGGTCATAAGTCATTCAGGTGTCCAGTCAAACCTGATACAAGGAGGAGATGTTTTCGTTGTGGCAGCTCAAGTCATCTCAAAAACGATTGTGAAAATGAAGTTGTTTGTAACTTTTGTAGACAAACTGGTCATATGATTGCTGATTGTGATGAGAACAGAGAGCATAGAGTGGGGTGGAGGTCTGGGGCCAGAGATGAGGCCGGTAGCTATCAAGGTCAAAACAACACTAACAACCAAGTCCTTAATGCGCATGCGCCGGTAGGGCAGACACCACCCAGTAACACCAGTGCTAACTTCATCAGTCCAACAATCGCCCAGACTGTACCAGAGAAATCAGTGCCACACGGACAACAAAACAGTTTAGCTAACACTGTTGATAATGGAAAGGATGACGTGTTTGTGGACTTGATTTCTTTTGACGAAGAATCTGAAAAGATGAAGCCAAATTCGATTATGAACACCAGGAATGCTGTATCAGACCATGGATCCGGCCCAATGGACTCTAGAACTACTCTACTGATTGGTGCGTCGAACCTAAACTACATAGAGCCACCAGATGGAGTAATGATCACCAACAAGTCGGGAGCTGTACTCACTGACGCCATATCTTTGGTAAAGCTAAAAGAGGAGAAACTAGGAATGACATTGGACCCTGAAAAGGTGGTCCTTCGTCTTGGAACGAACGATGTTACCAAAAGCAACAAACGCGTGGCACATGTTGCTATCAGCTTTCAAAAAACATTAACTGAGCTGAAAGAAAGATTCCCCACATCTACACTGGTTCTTTGCTCCATACCACCTCGCAGGGGAACCAAGACAGTTAGCGCAAAAGACACAACTACCATAAACCAGGTGTCCTTGACAGTGAACAGTATTATTAAAGAACAATGTGACCAGAGTGATGGTAAGATGATGTACGTGGATAATTGGTACAAATTCTATGGCAGCAAAGGAGGTGTACTACATAGATTATATGCCAATGACGGCAGTGGAGTACACTTGAACAAAGACGGGAAGGCGTTAGTAATGAACAATATCATGAAAATAGTAGAGAGTGATACATCAACAAAGAAACGAAAGCAAGCCTGCCTGCCAGACACACCACTCTCTGCAGAAAAAAATGCAAAAGGAGCTAGACTGGATCAAGACTCGCCTACTATGATTCATGACTCCCAAGTGGCCACAACAAGTCATGAATAGGACAGATGCCAGGGAGGCCTCAATACAACAACGAGACACTCTGATCATTACCTTGGTGATGTCAAGGTTCTATCACTTAATGTATGTGGCCTTAAAAAGAGACTTAAATGTAAAGAATTCACTCAATACATTAACGAATTTGATCTAATATGCCTTACTGAAACAAAGCTTGAATATTTTGTAAATAGTACAGTGCAAAATTTTGTAGGTTATTTCAATAATCGTAGAGCAGGGGGCGCTGCTATATTTATCAAACAAAACTTAGCTGATCATCTAGAAAGTGTTAGCACTGAAATTCCTGACACTTTGGTAGCAGAATTCAGGAAGACTTTTTCAGACAATCCGCTTCTGATGATAGTTACTTATATCCCACCACATAACTCTCCTCATGCAGATATCACGAGGTTTGATGTACTTGAAAACACCATTAATGAATGGTTAACAGATAATGTGAACGGCAATGTTTGTATTGTAGGAGATTTTAATGCCCGTACAGGAACATTAAATGACACATTAGGTGTACCAGACTATGCTGACTCATTTTTAGATGGACCTGACACTGATGTTGTATATAGCAACACCACAAACACCCGGGCGAATGGTGATAAAACTGTAAATAAGTTTGGTTCTAAATTGATTGAACTGTGTAAAAGTTTGAATATGTATATAGCAAATGGACGATGTGGTAATGACAAAGACGTGGGTAGCCCTACCTCAAAGGGTATAAGTACTGTCGATTATGTTGTTGTAACAGAAAGCCTACTCAACAAAATTGTACATTTTTTAATAGAACCATTTGATCCCATGTTTTCTGATATACACTCGCCGGTAGCATTTACATTGTATATACGTAGACAAAACACAGACAGTAGTGATAATGAAGAGATAAGGGGTGAAGAATATACAAATAAACGTCATTTTTCAAGACCGAAATGGAAAAATAAATTTAAAAATAAAATGTCAGAAAAGCTCCTTAATAGCGATCTAGTTGATATACTTAATGACATAGAGATTAGGCCTATGCAACAAAATAACAAAGATGTTACACAAGTGGAAATTGATGATGTTGTGGAGAAGATTTGTGATACATTAAAAAATGCGGCTACCTCAGCAGGTGTTAAACAAATAAATTCTTCTTTGCCACCAAGGTCAAAGAAGCCTAATCGAACACATACAGACCAGCCATGGTATAATGAAAATTGTGAAAAATCACGTAAAATTTACTTCAATTTCCGAAACAAATATCGTAAATTGCGTAGTTCTAGGAATTTATCACTCCTTAAAATAGCTAGTAAATCCTACAAAAAAGATATTGATAAAGCTTTTACAGATTACCATAAGAAAATGATAACAAAAATTCGCAATTTAAAATCCAGTGATTCAAAGAGCTATTGGCAAATAATCAGTAAAGATACAAAAAGTCACGCGAAAATCAAAAACATTAGTTTGGAGGTATTTGCTGAGTATTTTGCCGCATTAAATAAACAGGATAACGAAGAAAATGATTTTGAAATTCCAGGAATTCTTGATGAATACAATAATGAAATAAATTCACCATTCAGCGAAGAAGAAATATCCAGCGCTATTTCGAGATTAAAATTAAATAAAGCAGGAGGAAGTGATTTTATTCTAAACGAATATTTGAAATTTTCATCAGAAAATATGATTTTACTGTATACAAAGTTATTTAATTGAATTCTAACGACAGGAAAAACACCACAATCATGGAGTATAGGTGTCATTAAACCACTTTTTAAATCAAAAGGAAATGTATCTGACCCTGACAACTATAGAGGAATTACCCTCCTTAGTTGCTTTGGGAAGTTATTCACCAATGTAATAAACTGTAGACTTACCGATTTTTTAAATACATTTAATGCCATAGGTACAGAGCAAGCAGGCTTTAAAGCAGGTCATTCCACAGTTGACCATATGTTTGTGCTTAAATCATTAGTTGATATATATTTAAGTAGAAACAGGCGTTTATATTGTTGTTTTGTTGACTACAGAAAAGCCTTTGATACTGTGAATAGGTCTAAACTGTGGTCAAAGATACTGTCTCTCAACATTAATGGCAAATTGTTTAATGTTGTACATAATATTTACAGTCAAGCTAAATCATGTGTATGTATAAATAGTACATTATCAAACCTTTTTCCCTGCTCGGTCGGAGTGCGTCAAGGTGAAAATCTTTCTCCACTGTTATTTTCCATATACCTCTCTGATCTGAGCAGTTACCTAGCAGAGCGGTGCGAAGGTCTTACCACTCTGGAAAATTTAGCTTCTACTGTTGATGATGATACACTACAGAAATTTATGAAATTATTTGTGCTGTTATATGCAGACGATACCGTTATATTATCTGAAACACCAGATAAATTACAAATTGGTTTAGACAACTTGTACAGATATAGCGACTTATGGGACTTAAGAATAAATCGAGAGAAAACAAAAATTCTAGTATTCTCTAAAGGTAAAATTAGAAGAATACCAGATTTTACGCTGGCTGGAGAAAAGCTTGACGTCACTTTTAACTATAAATATCTTGGGTTATTCTTTAATTATAATGGTAAATTTAATGTAGCAAAACAGGATTTATATGATCGTGCAAACCGTGCTATGTTTGCCCTTTTACGTAAGGTGAAGAAATTATTTTTGCCTATTGATATTCAATTGCAATTATTTGATGTATTGGTGGCCCCCGTGCTACTATATGGCTGCGAAGTTTGGGGGCATGAAAGTTGTCCAAAACTCGAACAGTTGCAATTACGTTTTTGTAAATACATTTTAGCGGTTGGTAAAAGAACATTTAATTATATGGTGTATGGAGAGTTAGGAGTATTTCCTTTAAACATTAAAATCAAAATCAGAGCTGTTACATACTGGGCAAGGTTACTAAATACTGATTATAACAAGTTATCATCTAACATATATAAATTGTTGTATCATCTAGCGATTAAAAACTCATATGTATCACCATGGATATCGTACATACGTGGGATTTTAAATGATTGTGGATTTCCTTATTTGTGGCTTAACCAAGATCTGAACTGTAGTGTAGATTGGTTTAAATCTGTTATTTCCAATCGGTTAAAAGACCAGTTTATCCAGTTATGGAATGAAACTATTAATCGGAGTGGAAAATGTATTAATTACAGAATGTTCAAATCCGAATTTAAGTTAGAGAATTATCTTATCAATTTACCATTTCCAAGCAGGAAATTATTAGCTAAATTTCGCTGCCGTAATCACAAACTGCCTATTGAAAAAGATTGTCATCTTGGTCTTCCACGAGAACAGCGATTATGTAAAAAATGTGACTTGAGTGAAATTGGCGACGAATTTCATTACCTATTTAGATGTAATTATTTTGTAAAAGAGAGAAGGAAATATATTAAATGTAAATATTATAATTTTCCTTCAACATTAAAGTTTGAAGAGCTTATGTGTAAGCAAGACATGCCTAGTATGCTTAACCTGTGTAGATTTATTAAATTTATTATGTGTGTGTAACATTGCTGTTCTATTACAATTATATAATATTATGTTATGTTATTTTATGTTATAATTATTGTATTGTATTGTATTTACCTGGCATCTGCATGTCTCTTAAATGAGACCATCAGAATAAATTCACTTGTTCACTTGTCTACGATGCTGGTCTAATAATAAACCAAAATGAGTTCATCCTCTCATGTTTTTTGTGTGACAAATTATTCTCTCTGCGTTCAAAACCAAAAGGCAGTATCTGCTTACCTGTAAAGTAAGCAGATACTGACTTTTGGCTTTGCATTCCTTTATCTGTAATATTTGGTTTGAGGTTCGCTGGCAGATTATGATTGAACATAATTATTTCGGCTGTATCATTTTTTGTAATAATGTATTTTCATAAGGTAACACTGTTTTAACTAAACTTCACAGCTGTTGCATTTCATTATAATAATTACTTTGGCGCATTGCAAATGTTACTTTTTTCTGAAACAAATGGTTTGACAAAATATCGTTGCTGCTTCCTATACATAGCATACTCTAAGTTACATTTCCCAGTAAAATGTATGTATTATTATATCATGTTGAGATGCATCACCACTATATAGTTGTTTCAGTATTTATGTTATGTTAGAGCTCTTGCCTTCCTCAATAATATACAATAATTATGTTCTCACGCTTTACAACTGATACATTTTTCTCTCAGAAAGCATCAGCGCTTCACAGCTGCATCAACATTCCCTTGTGATATACGTGCACGTGTCTTGATATTCTACATTACAACAGCTGTGTACGTCTTGTCACATGAGAGTTTGTCAGGAATCACACACGCAGATGATAACTATATTTTCAGGGCGTGTATGTATGGCATATTTTTTAAATTGATAAGACATTGCTTTATTTATAAATCGTCAAAAATTCCCGCAAAAAACGTGACAAATCGGGTATTTGGTTCTTAGTAATAAAAAGCTGCATGACATTTAATAAAAAGTGGTGGGAAATAAACATATATTTGTGAATTCCGAAATGACCTATATAGTTACAATTATAAAGTGTACTCGACTTTTTAGCACTATTAAGAATGATATTCAAGTGTGAAATTTCACCGAGGTTGTGGTCTTGGTGGATTTTATCGCAATGCGTCCAGGATTTATTTAATGGTTGAAATGAATGCATGACAAACAATAGCTGCTTTCTGTCAGCCTAGCAGACACCAGACGCTGGTCCTATGCTGGCCTAATGTTGGCCCAGCGTCGCATGCTGGCCTAATGTTGGCCCAGCGTCTGCGACGCTGGGCCAACATTATGCCACCATAGGGCCAGCGTCTCATGCGTGCTGTCAGGTAGATGATTGATGGTGGTGCAAGGCGGGAAGCGCTTACCACTTAAATATGCCGCGTTTTTTGATTGTGGATTATGTGCTTACATCTAATAAATGGTCGTTATGGTAACCATTTCTCCCCCGTTCCGTTACAGTGTGAGTTTCGGATTATTACTAAATACAAAATACTATTTAATATTGCATTCTTACCTAATCTTATTATTTAATGATAATTAATTTAGAGTTTCAAAATATATTTTTACTATATACATTACCATATTTATTGCCTGAAAAAGTCAAAAAGCAGTAACTGCTTGTTTTTCAAGTAAACAGTAACTGCTTTCTGGCTTGCAGAACAGATCATGTAAATTTTAGCAATTTTAGAGCACATTTAGAGCATATTTTATATAAAGATTATTCAGACGGTACAGTGATAGAGATTCACCCATCATTCTATCATTGTATCGAACATCACAATCATGTCATAAGAGAAGTTTATTATGTTACGAACCGGAAAAGCCCCATTAATTAAAGAGAATATCCATCATATATCATATTAGTTTGATCTTCTGCTGCTTAAATTCGCTGAAAACAATTTATACTAAGTAAAATAATTATAAATATAAAAACAATTATAGAAATTAATTGATATAATAAAACACTTCTTGAGTTTCATATCATGTTGATGTCAATACGGCTTAGGGCCTACATGTACTTTATTATTTATCTTGTGGATACCAGAGTATGATACATTAAACTGTGCATATTTCCAGATACCAAAACATCTCGAAGATATCACATTTTGTTTAAAAAAAATTAATGCATATTTCACAGTTCTAGGCAGTTTGGTGACAATTTTATCCCAGAAAATGGATGTAATGGTAGAAAAAGCTACCAAAGATAATAGTTCATATCACAAGGCGACATATTGTATATGTTATTACAATATTTTCAAGATTTATTACAACCCGACAAGACAGATATTCGGAAGACAGGGAGACATTTTTTGACGATAATTATATAATTATACAAAGCTAAGACGCATAAAACAGAATGAAGCGTTGGCTAAACGGTGGGCAGACGGCAGTGATATCGTCCCTCTCAACGTCTCGACGTATACACTGGGAGTAGTTGCAGGGCATGAGAGGGAGTCTGGGCGGTGCGCAGTTGATGGGGTTGCTGGCTTATCCAGACTACCGCGGCAAAATGACAGGAGTCCGGATCTCGGGGACAGACAAGGACAAATATTGACTGCGCGGGGATGCCTGCCGGATCCAGATACGCTCACCAGAGGTAATCCCGTCAGCTCTGGAAGTTTTTCCGACGCCGGCTCAATGCTGGGCCGGCGTCTGCGACGCCGGGCCAGCATTGAGCCGGCGTCGGATCCGCGCCGGGGGCGGGACTCGTTCCGGATCTATCCAGGTACGGGACGCTGCCTGATCTGCATTATAACACCCTGGAGGGGATACTTTTTTGCGGCCGGGATCTGAGGGATTAGCGGGATTGTAATAAACAGGATCAGTCCGATCCCTGACGGTACACGGGAGAGCAGTACAATTTATTAAACACTTCACAAAGACCCATGCACATATCGGAACGTATATATTTTGATTATCCCGAATGAATTAATTTGCAGTTTACAGTCAGTTGTAGCGCCGCCAAATCGGTTATTTCAGTTTATTTTAGATGTAGTTTCAACAGAGATACATTTCGTTTTAATATAAATCATGGTCATCAGGATTATATTGCATATATTATTGGTTTATCAAATCAAATCAAACATTACATGTGGTATTATAGCAGCTATAGCTCTTATTTTATTCATCTAGCGATGTGATATGAAATGAATTGACTTTATGAAAAACAAGTCTCAATAGCTCCTTAGTTTAATGGACTATATATATCATTTTACACTGACCGTCAAGTTATTCAATTGAAATTTCACCCAATTGAAGTTGTGTCTCGCTCACGCGATCCACAACTTCAAGTGAGTGAAAATTATTCAGATTTGACAAAATGGAGGTGGACTATTTTCAAATCTTATCCATAACATATTCAAAAGGTGGTACTTAATGTGCCAATGAAAATGAAAAACTAAATATAATCAGGACCTGGGTTGAAGGGTTGAGCTTGTTCATAACATGTCATGTAGTGCATTTTTGCGACAAAAGGTTATACACCCACAATATATACTATACGATACATGTATCATACTTTTCTAACGCCTAAATCCTCTAGATCCCGAGCTCAGAGGTGCAACACACCCAGGCGAAAACCCAAATACGTTGTCTATTCAGATTGTGTTAACTTGATTTTTGTGTACTGAAGCATTAGTTGTTCTACATCAAATCCATTTGTATGTAGCTCTAGAAATGCTTTCATTAGACAATAAATAATTATTGATTAATAACCAGCGCCTAAAGTTCTATGTTTAAAGAAATATAAGCAGTAATATATTTAAAGAATTTTACTTTTTATGACACGTTATTTGGAACCTAAGAGTTCAAATGTTTTAGTTGAACTTGTAATTAGGCCTATTACATATACAGATATAGGCCCTATATAGATACATATACATATACTATGGTCTTGAAGAATATTCATGCATTATGTATATAGCTGGTGCGAGTCACTCTTTCTTCAATTCCTACGTTTTCATCCTAGTATACCAGGCAGGTGTGAAGGAGCTTTAAACCACCCTGATCCCACTCACGAGTGTCCTTCTTCAGTAGGCCAGATAGTATTCTAGTTGAGCCACATTTTCCACATCAATATTTTGTATGATGCAAATGACCCTCTCCTGAGAGTGTATAATTGTTACAAATTCTATAATAAATCATTCTCAAACAGCTAAAAACATTGTTAATGCCCTGATATATATCACAATTTAGCATTCTGCCTACACAGTTTTCCTCCACACTAATTCGATATGGTTTAATTTGCCAAGCTGCGACGGCATTCAAAAACTCTTTTCAGCACTCCTCGCCCTTTGTGCGCGGAGTATCTAATTATAATTCGGGGAAAGATGGCGGCCATTCAAAATGGCGGCCGTCACAATGCCGCGTCTGCCGGGATGCCATAATAACAGGCCGGAGTCGCGGGCGGCAAACTTTATTACCAAACGAGACTATTATCATCGTGGTTTGCGCCTGGCCGCACAGGTAGATATGTAGAAAATTGGCATCGTTTGAGTGTGCCGTCGCAACACCCCGGTCCCGCCTGGATAATACGCCGGGTCGACGTCGGGCCGGCGTCGTACGACGCCGGCCCGACGTCGACCCGACGTATTTCGCCGGCCACCTGCGACTCCCCAGCCCCGTGAAATCGACATGATGAAATTAACCTCATTTGCATAAAACGGTAACAAGTTGAACAGGGCGAGAATGAGGCCTGTGGCGGGGTGGCCAGATGGATGCGCAGGGATTTCGCCGGCGCTGCCACGTGGATGCTCCGGCGTCTGCGACCCTGGCCCGGCGATGCAGCGACGTCGCGACAACGTCGTGGATGTTGGAAGAAGATGATCAGAGCGTGAGATGCGCGGCGCAGATTGTCGTCTGCTTCTCGGTAAACCCCGCTAATTTGGTGTCTGCGCCCGCTCAGAAAGGCGGGAAAACCAGCACTCAGAGAGAGGTGGTCGTCTGCTACTACGTCATCTCTTCCCGAAACCATCTGGATCGTGTTGTTTGGATCTGCAGTGACATCGCTTTAAATAACAATAAAATATATTAGCATTTGAAGAGTATAGGCTATAATCTGTATCTAGTGCGATGTGTATTTAATATATTTATTATATTAGGGTCTATGGTATGGAGTGTCATGGGTTGTTAGCAATCTATAGCCTGGTTACGCCTATAATTCCACAGTGTACGTGCTACAAATTTGTCTATTTATATTGCACCTTACTCGCGTATAAAAAAGTACGGATATGATAATAGAAACTTAGTTTTATGTTCGTGATCCAGAGGTATCGTTATAGAACAAGAGTCGGAAATGTAGAATGATTAATATAAGTTATTTCCTGTAAGTAGTTTTTTATTAGAACATTGGGCGCTGCTTATGTGCATGACGCTGTTCTTGTTACAAATAGTCTAGTGTTCATCCTCATAATAATGAAGTATAATGGACGCTCCTTGTGGTTGAACATAGCATTTTCGCAACAAGTACAGCCTCACATTCACAACCAGCGCTACCGGTGCCAATGATTAGGATGGCTACAATATGTATCAATTTTCTTATAAGTCCAGCTTTAGTCGAACTTTTTTATTGACATAAAGAACATGTTCACGCCAGTTTAGTTTAGAATAGATAAAAAAGTATTCCATCGAATCAACCTGTGAAATTTTAACATCACCAATGTATATATCAATAATAGTTTGATTGGGATGTGACCCTTTTACCGCCAAATTATCTAATTTGAATTTTTAACCCCTTGAAATTGTGTCTCGCTAACGCGATTCACAACTTCAAGTGAGAGAAATATGGAGGCCAACGATTTTGAAATCTTGTTGATTGATGTCACGCTTTATCTCTATAACATGTTCAAAAGCTGGTATTTAATGTGCTGATAAAAAAAACAGAACCTAATCGGGAACGGCGGTTAAAGGGTTAATCTGATGAGTTTTAGGGATCTCTATCATGGATGACATGATAACTTGGTAATATGCTGACACGACATGACCCCATCTTCACCTCCCTACAAAATCCAATGCAGCCAGATATTACAGCTTGCTCTGTCGCCAAATGACCAATTTTAGATTCAGGGAGATTAATAACTTGTGAAAAAATCATAAGTTTTTAATAAAAATGAATTAAATATTTGTTCAGTTCTCATTATAAGTGAACATTGGGCTACTTTTAAGTGTTCTTTATTTGATTTGATATTCTCATTAATTTTCCCAGCTCCAACTGTATTAATTGTATACCTTCCTTGTCATCGGATTATAGTAATTGTTCGGTGTCATGCTATAAATCGTATTTTTAAGTTTTTATTTTGGGGGATTTCGGTAATCTTTATAATGGAAAATTGACAATGTAATATACAGGGTCAAACGACTGTGCTGGGCCTATCTTGTGAGGTGTCTGTTCATGATACATAGGCCTAACGAGTTTTATACCCAAAATTCCAAGTGAATTTACAGTCATGAATTCGATGTGATTCAAATTAGTGTTGAAAACGAACGAGCCCTTTGTTGCTGTTGTCTTTCACAGCTGTGGCGGTGGAGGGAGTGATGGATTTTATCTTGGATTCCTCGGCCCTCTCATATACGGGGTATCCCTGCATTCTAATACCTAGAAAATTGCCTCCGATATTAAACCTGTCCGCCATAAGCGTCGCGTTACAACGTAAAACGCGTTCATTGCCGCGTGTCACCGGAGCGGCACGGGTCAGCGGCAACGCGGCTGAGACGAGCTAATAAGCAATCCGGCGAACAGGAAATGTTAAACCAATGCTGATTTAATGTTGGGCCAGCGTCGCAGACATTAAATCAGCATTGGTTCAGCGTGTTGCGGTTGCTTGCAAGTAGACCCGGGCCGGTATCCATCATTTGCGGGCCGAAATCCGCGGTGCAATTGCATTACGCGGCCGATGCGCAGAGACTCGCCGGTCCGTACTCAAGTTAAGCACAACATTAATATTGCAGAATACTTTGAAGAGCATTTGAAGTACGGCGGCCGCGGTCAATCCGCTGTGGAATTCGCCAGAATGCGCTCGAATGCCGCCGAAGCGTTCCGGTCGGGAATCTGGAGCTTCGACGGAGGCTGTGATTTGTGAAATCCGACAAGATTGAAGCTTATCAGGCCGGAAGCTGGCCGCGCTTATACAAGGGACCGACAAACACCGGACGGGTTCGCTCCACCGCCCGCCAGAGTGGTCTGTATGGACAGGGGCGCGTGCGCACTGACTCCTGTAACGGCTTCCGCCTGTTTGGACGGCTGCTTGAGCATTCACGATAGCCTTACGACACCTGACTACTCGAGCATGAGTCCAGCTCGGTCCCGCGCGGATGAAAATAAAAATGTCAGAACAATGGGTTTGCCTACTGTTCTATGTAGAGTTAGAATATCACTGTTATGCCAAGACAGCATGCATGCTTTGAAAATACATCATGTACATTTTAGTTATTGTTTAAAAAGCAATTAAGTAAAATTCCATAATTTTTTAATGTATTTATTCTGTCTTTCCTATATAGATCTATGTTCATGACCAAGCTAATGTTTTTTATTTTTATTTTCCAATCACAGGTGCATCGAACTGACCTTAACCCTTTAACCGCCGGTGTCGCTTATATTCGGGTTTTCATTTTTTATTAGCACACCATGTACCACTTTTTAAACATCTTAAAAATAAAATGTGACATCAATCAGCAATATTTGAAAACAGTTGACCTCCATTTTGTCAAATCTGAACAATTTTCACTCACTTGAAGTTGTGGATCGCGTCAGCGAGACACAACTTCAAGTGGATGAAAATTCAGATTGAATAATTTGGCGGTTAAAGGGTTAAGTCAGATGTGCATTCAACAATGAGTATATATGTATGATCTTAACAGCTGTACCGGTGTATCATGCTATGCTTCTCATCTCACAGCAAATGACGAGGAAAAAGATAACCACCACGTGTGATTCTGTTTCCATTTGTATAGGCATAGATTGCGAGGCCGATGTATCTTGCACTACAAAACTATAAACTTGATATTCTGTGCACAAAAACAAAAAATAGATAAAAATTTAGTAATTAACCTGCTTTGAAACACCAATTTGTATGCGGCAACAACATATATTACTTGGTCGGAGGTGCACCCCTCAGAGGCCTCACTATAGCATGTCAAATTTGTTGCTGATATGTCAGTGACATGTTAACTTAGCTCATCGATATTGTCCTGGTGGTGGCTGAAATATGTTAGTAATCGTAAACAGAAGGTTTCCGATCTAATAAAGTAGTGCTGGTGGGTATAAATTGGAAAAATTCAATTTATTAAATCTCCCCAATTCGTTTTGGGGACATAATGACATAGTTGTCTTTCTATTACACCTTTTGTGTTAATTTGTGTAGACACGGGCTAGTTTTGGCTCAATCGTTTTACACAGTAATAAACTATGTATTTTGTTTAGGCCACATATTAGCTATATATAAGAGTACAATACACCCATCTTAGCAACAAAAGGGCCAACTGTTATAGTATAAAGTTACTTGGGATAACATAATTATATATTTATTGTCTCCTTGAATACAAAATAGTGTAGCCTATCTTTTAGTGTAAGGATGTTTAATTGAACGTTTAATGGAAATCTAGAGAATTTTCAAGAAAATTATTTTTTTGAAATCAGAATGGACACATCTTATGATCAAATGTATAGCAAAAGTGTAAGGATGTTTAATTGAACATTTAATGGAAATCTAGAGAATTTTCAAGAAAATTATTTTTATAAAATTAAAATGGACACATCTTATGATCAAATGTATAGCAAAAGTGTAAGGATGTTTAATTGAACGTTTAATGGAAATCTAGAGAATTTTCAAGAAAATTGTTTTTATGAAATCAGAATGGACACATCTTATGATCAAATGTATAGCAAAAGTGTAAGGATGTTTAATTGAACGTTTAATGGAAATCTAGATAATTTTCAAGAAAATTATTTTCATGAAATCAGAATGGACACATTTTATGATCAAATGTATAGCAATTTCAGACTATAAGCCTAACTGTTTTCAACTACTACTTTTATGGATTTATACAAATCAACAATGCAAGTTTTCTCTTGTTATTTTAGACCTTCATCTTTTGCAACATATTGCCACATATTGCTATTAATCGGACGCAAACCTCAGTAACTCACTGAGTCTGATCTTGTGTTTTCAGCGTTATCGTGGTTCACGGCGCGACGTGACTTAATGACATTTCCTCAGATTTTATCAGCTAGGTATAAGCCGCAGAAGCCCAGCGCGGCGAGGACGGTAAGTCGTCCGGAATAACCCGCCACGCCTTTACAGGCTTCTTTTACGTCACACAGAATAACCCACACTCTTGCCCTGACAAAATTGGCGAAGGTGTTGTTTTAATACAGTTTCCCCCCATTATCAGCGTGGCGGGAGTGTCGCGCCGCACAGCCGAGGCGGCGTGTTACCGCGCGTTAATATTGTCGGCGGTGGCGGCTTAGGCCGTCCGCCACCGCACGTCGCCTAATCAACTTTGTAATGACTCCATGAAACTTGCATTAAGGATTAGCCGTAGCGGGGCGATCGTCCCGGCCAAGTTGTCCGTTCACGCCAGGCTGGGCTGATCCGGACTGACGGCCAGGCGGGCCCGTGCATTACCGCCGGCCGCGTAATGGCCGCGCGGCATTAGCGCCGCTACCCGACAGGCCTGCCAAACGGCCGCACTGCGCAGGACCGGGCTAAGCGCATGCGCATTCGCACTCGTCATCTCCCAGCGGCAAATCACCGCATATGTTGGTTCTATGCTGGGCCGGCGTCGCAGACGCCGGCCCAGCATTAAACCAGCATATGCGGACCACACCCTCATTGACGGGACACTCCCAGCGGAAACTCATTTCGCGCGGCACGAATTGAAGAACTCTGGAGGGTTGAGCAGAAGTACTAAAGAGGCTGACTGTCAACTCAGTTACTGTTTGTCAACTCAGCGACGTGAACCGTCCGTTATCCGCCACGACACCGGGAGCCGGGGGTACTTTCACCGCCGTCTCCGGGTCATCCATTTTATTCCTTGTCACATCGCAGGCCCTCGTCACTTGTCCCCTGTGCCCGGAGAACGGACGTATGTCTAATTTTCGTGCTCATAAAACATGCCATGCACTGTATATCAAGTGGAGAGAAGACAGTGTTTCTCCGTGAAGACTCCTCGGAGATGTTCCGGTGAAGGTCTTCTCATTTATAAAAACTCAACATGTTTGTCACATCTGCGATGGATAGATCGTATATTTAGTTAAAATTTTGTATGGGATAAAAATGATTTCCTAACAAAAAATAATACATGGAGCTATAGTACTAAAACCATTCATAGAACATTGAACTTAAAAAAAGTATAATGCATTACCACTATGTGCAACAGATATCCCTCATAAACCTAGATTTAATATAATTTGTTTGTCTTATCCATAGGGAAGTATAATTTCAATTTGATTCTGAAAATTCCCAGGTGAGGATTGTGAATCATGCAAAGTGGATTCGAGAATTGTCGCGTGAGAATAAATTATGAAATTGTCAGTTTCCCCACATTAGGCGAGTATTTCAAATTTCAAATGCATGAGGTTTGCAGTTATGACTGAAGTTGTTGCATAGATCTACAAAACATCCCCAGATATTGTTGGAGAGGAGTAAACGTTCCAGTATTGCTCTGAATACTGCTAGTTCCGATATTGACTTGTTAATTTCGAATTTTAGTTTTTGTACCTTGTCACATTTTTGCTATATTTTCAATTAAATTCAAGAGAAAATTGTTAAAGGTCAAATACAAAGTTGGCATTTGATATTTTTTTGAAGATTATTAAGTATATATTAGAATGGTACTGTCAATAGTTAGCCATTTTTATAATGTAAGATGTCATATCAGGGAAATTAATATTCAACCAGTGATTTTGAATTTGAACAGAATAATAAGATAAATTATATTTTTAACAAAAAATTAATCATTTCGTGTAAATTTTAGGTAGAGGTTGTTGAAAGTTGACTGACCTATAGCTAACGCTGAATAATAACTTCTTCAAAACTCTTTACATTCGACATTTAATTTGATATATTACACTTTGTCGTTCTTGAATAGTCGCCCACGAAATAAATGATTTGTTCCATAAAGATAGTTAACGGGATTTCATTAGTAGAATTTCCGAAAGGCATAATTATATATCTCGCTGTATCCTTCTATATAACAATAAATGATATCCCAGAGGATCGACCTTGTTCCATACAATGGAACAGCTTTTAATTTTTGAATCGAGAAGGACATTATATGTTACACTAAACTCGCCAGCTTTAGTATACCACTTCACAGTATACTAAATGTGCTGTGAACGTGTACGATTTGCCTATGGTAAGGTCTCACTGAAATATTGTTTGTTGTAAGACTAATGTTCCAATGAAATAACTTGGCGGTTAAAGGCTAAATGCAGCACTAGAAAGTACATCAAACATACGCAATCTTATAATACAGTAGCAGTCGCAGTAATGTGGTATTAATTTTAAACCATTCATATGTTACCCCTCACTAATTAAAAATGGTGCAGTCTTGTGGAGGGTGACTTTTGTTAGCTATAGTCACATAACGACATCAGCTAAACACCACCAGTTATTACGTTGTTATTTAGCAGCGAGATGGAATAGCATACTTGTGTCCTAGCTTTTAGGTGGATCCTATATGCTGCAGTAATCATGACTTGTCTGATTAATGCAGCAATTGTGATCAGTAACATTTTTAAAACAAAGAACACACTAGCGGGTCCATAGAAAATATCGGATCATGGATTTCTAGGTGGTGACACCTTATAAGGCATTCACAAAGTATTGCAGATGATGATTGCTTGATGTATAGCTGTGGAGATTTCTATAGCGCTATACCTAATAATGTTCTGGTTGTTGCCATGGCAGCAGACAGAAGCTACATCACTATCAATTAGGCTAACCCCTTCACCACCGGGGGAGGCCATCGAGGTATATCATACTTCGCAATTTCCCTCATCTGCGATTTTTGCTCGCGAATCGCGAGCAAAAAACACAGATGATGAAAATACAGATCTTTAACTTTAAACTAAACTAGTACTAGGGGCATACACATGTTTAAAACAAAGGGGTTCGCAGTGTCATTTCGTGACTTTGAGGAGGGGGTTCAGTACCGAAAGTGCCATTAAAAAAACTATCCCTGGAAGCCGTAACATTGTCGCGCTGGCTTCCCTTCTAAAGCCGCAGCGGAGTCGCCACTGTGTTCTGAGAGGCCGCGATCGATCGTGGCCGCAGATCGTACACACAACAGTCTTTTACTGGGGTGTATTCATCGGCGAAAATCAATCGGTTGCATGCCAGGGATCTCATCCAGACTTATTTGGCTCTGCCCATCCGAGCGGACGCCCACCTGGACCCCCGCCCTTTGATCCAGCCGACACGGGGATTCTTGCCGTGACGCAGGCCGCCTGTGTTGGGGGCTGCCCGCTGCTCTCAACATTTACATTGACAGATTGTCGGTGCAAGACTTGGTAATTACTTCGTATACATCTTCTATTATGGTATTATACGATAATATGTGTGACAACCCAAGCGTGGAATTTATCCGTCACTGCTGGGATTTTTGCGGAGCCTAGCAACATCAGACAGTGGATCCACCACTGCTGCTCAATGTGTTTTAGTTTAAGGTTTTAAATATAAGAACTATTTACCTTAGATACTGAACCATTTTTCCAATAAGATACAGTAACTCTTATAAATATTGCGAAATGATTGTTAGCAACAAACAAATTCGCATTCCATAAAATATGCACTACCAACAGTACACCATTATGATCACCATAGTCCATCTGGTATCTTCATAATGTTAAGGTAGTATGCCTATACTTTATCCATTTGTCAATGTATCCCAAGATGACTACGGCCGAAGCATCAATTTAATATCGTATTACGATGATATTTGTGGTAATCCATCCGTGAGATTAGTTCTATAATTCTGTCAATCCTTGCTGAGGCCGTCAAGTTCATCTGAGATTGTTGGGCGTGGAACCACCATGTTCTCCACCATCAACCCGCTGTGTGCCAGGACACGCACCAGATGTTATCGTCTGCTGCTCAAGTGGCGCCAAAATTACCAGCCGCACTCTCGCCCTCTACAAGAGCGTCGATGAGGTGACATTGTCTTTGTGCGGCATTGATGGAAACAGCGGTAAATATTGTGGGGGGAGCAGCGGGTCGTGCCCTTCTGGACAAGCGGCCGCTCATCAACAGCACGCACTCTTGTCTTCCAGGAGAGTTACTGATGAAGTGGTCTAATAACCCTCAGTGGGCAACACGGCGAGGAATTATTGGCAAATCATACATATAGACTATATTATATACAGATAGTTCAGGGATTGCTGACAATCTATGCCGTCATCATATCGTCCCTTTATAATTCTAACGGAAGTATCACTCATTTTAGTGTAATAATAAGAAATTTAAATTGTCTCACACAGACTCAAAACTTGAACCCTCTAAAAATATAATCTATTTGAAAAAAATATGTTCTATAATGATACGATCTATGCACGTGAGATGAATCAATCACATGACACGATCATTTTTCGCGAAAAATACACACACATAGTTTCTATTCAACGGGTTTTCCAATTTTATTTTTAAAGTTAAACTTTATTCACAAAAGGTAATCTTTGTAATAAAAAATACAGCTATGTTAGCAGTATTGATTTCAATGGAAATAGGCAATTAATTTTCCATATTTTATTTAATATAACTCTCAATTAAAATTACGACAAACATATAATATTCTTTCACCTCACATATATAGGTCATATTTATAATGCATACCTACTACTTCGAAAATATATAAATATATATATATATATGTGCTAGCGACCTGTAAAAACTCACTTGTATCATTTACTTGCTCTACGTATTTTTTTATGGTTGAATGAAACTAGTTTATTAGAGATGACTATAATAAACCATTCATCTTCTTTCAGTTTCAGATGCATCATAATTTATGGTATTAAAATTTGAAGTGTTGTACATAGTGAAACATTTGAACCTTTCAAGTGCTGAATTAAATAATTTAATTTTTTATCCACTTGGAGGTGTGTCTCTCTACCGCGACCCACAACTTCAAGTGGGTGAAAATTACTCATATTTGTTTAATTTGAGACCAAACGTTTCTTGATTTCTTGACAATCTTGATGTTTAAACACTCATTTCCTTCCCAATAACCGTGATTTGATCGCATAATAAAATGAATTGAAAACGTCTCGTGCTTAGCTGTGTAAGTGTCAAATGTGTATATAAACCTGAATGCATCGTTAAATCTTGCCCTACTGAATCGGCCAGTTAGTATTTCTAATTAGGCAATAATTAGCAATTTTCAGCTTCAAATAACGAAAAATAAGCAAAACAACAATAAAGAAATATCAATGAGAAATGGATATCTCCCAATTGAATATTTGCTAAGCTGATCGTTTATTCGAAATACATTTTTAATTGAGAGTTAAATTTCAGTTAGTGCGAAACTTGCTTTAAGAATATATACACGGTTTCAGCAGGAGAAGTGCAAAACAACATAAACTTGACATTCATAATAAATTCAAGTTTATACATTATTTAAGTAACGTACATGTAGGAATATATTGAATTGTTCTTTATAACACTTAGCTGTGAAAGGGTCTTGTTATGAATTATTTTTCAGATCGGGCGTTATGTAACGCATATGTGGCTGTCTGAATACGTGATTCTGGTGATGACAGACCTCCCGGTATGAGGGTCAGGCCTTGACCCGGCCCATGGCCACACAGCCACTCCAGGCCATTAGAGCAAACATGTCCACTTAATTCTGCCAGAAAATGTAGTGGTTGATTTCTCAACAATGCTGAAAGCCCGTGCAATAACCACTTTATTTCATTTTTGTATTTCATTTCACAAAATATATGAAAGCTTGGCAATGATTTTGCACATTATTATATTAAAAAGATACAATTTTTATATTATTTTGTTGATAATACAATAGTACACGCTGTGTACAGTTCCTTATATGGACTAGGTTGTTATTTTCAATAATGTCTATTTATCATTATTTATGCATATTTTCCGAATATATAAAGAATAAATGATCAGAAATACAATGAAAAGCATTTGAAAAAGTGTTTTCCGTTTTGAATAATTCAGACTGATTGCCACTTCTTTTATTTTATCCTTCTATAAATAATACAATAAATTAAATATTTTAATTCCATCATCGGCATGCGCTGTTTTAACCAGACAGAGAGAGCGATCTGATAATAAATATATTAATGAGCATAGTGATAATGTTTTCGTTGTGAGTATAACTGCAAAACTGATCAGCCGAGCGCGGATCTTACTAATTGAGGAGTTTTATTAATGCAGCCCGTCAGTTTCGGAGAGTGATGGATGAATGATACATGCATTAAATAATTTTACTAAACAATGGACGTGGTTGAAAATAGCCTAGATCTGTCAAATTGTTGAGTGTTTTGATTGAAAGCAACCACTATGATTATTAAAGTGGCGTCCACAACCATACGGATTGGTATACGGATACGGCATGCTGATACGGCACGGCTGTAAAGCAAGGTTTGTTCACGCACTTGTCCAGGACAAACAAGATGGCGCCAGCATCCTCGAAGCTATACAATTATATGTTGCAACAAGAATAAATTTTAATAACGATCCATTGTCTGCACAGACAGATACAAAGGGAAAATAAAGGTAATAAGAGATCAATGCAAAGAAGGTGGCTACAGCATTTTTTTTTAATGGAAGAACAAGGGGTATATCTTAGTGTAGTGTAAGAATGCCAGCTGGATGCAGATAAATTCCGAAGTAACTTCAGGTTATTTGAAGAACTATTTGTCTAAGTATGTTTCCTGCTAGAGGGGCCTTTGATTAGAAAGAGTACATTAAGATATCCAATTGGCTCTTCATGCTTCTGAATGGCACAATTCCCACGAGGCATGTTACTTGACCTGAATCCCACCTGGATAGGGGAGTGGTCCCATAACATGGACATGGTGTTGTTTCTGGTGTCATTTTCTGGATTTCCCTATCCTGCTTGGTGTACGGATGCGACAAAAATCTCTACATGGAGCGATCGAAATAGCTGTACCCTATCCGAATTCCGTATCCGTATTCATGTACATGTGAACACCCTAATTAATAATTATATGAAGAGATTTTTACCGTATGCCGTATACCGGATGCCGTATACCGGATGCCGTATGCTTGTGAACGCTACCGAGGTACAGTAACAAAACGTTTTAAAAAAACATTTGTGAATATTTTTTACCCACTTGAAGTTGTGGATCGTGGTAGGTGGGTACAAATTTAAATGAGATAACTCAGCGGGTAAAAAATATTTTTTCGGAGCAAAAGCACTATGTACTGCAGAGATGAGACATTTTGACGGCGTGCACATGAGGTTTTACACATTTTGATGAGAACGGCATGCTCTTCGTCCGTCGGCACTATAACACTATAGCATATCAGGCACTCCTATCGTGAGATCATCAAAAAGTGTTTCTAGAATAATAAGCAACAGTAGACCAAGAGCACCGGATCAGCAAGTAGGCGTAAGTAAGCCAATACTCTGTTAAGAGGGTAATTGTGTGCCTCTCAGCGGACAGGGCATTGACCTCTCACTCCCAGGGACACCCCAGCTTGTATGACAACAAAAGATGGGCCACAAAAACAACTCTTTTAAATTAAACCCGCTATAGACTAAGTGTCAGTCTCTTTATAAAGTCACGCCAATTACCAGATGTTATAGCCCCTGGCTCATCAGTAGTAGAACAGTATAATTGTGCTGAGGGCATGCGCGTTAACACTTTAACCGCCAAATTATTCAATCTGAATTTTCACTCACTTGAAGTTGTGTCTCGCTAACGCGATCCACAACTTCAAGTGAGTGAAAATTATTCAGATTTGACAAAATGGAGGTCATCAGTTTTGAAATATTGCTGATTGATGTCACATTTTATCTTTACATTTTTTAAAAGGTGGTACTTAGTGTGCTAATAAAACACGAGAACCCGAAAATAAGCGACACTTGCGGTTAAAGGGTTAACTTATAGTTTACAGACGTTGGGTCTTTGCTGGTTTTATGTTCGGCCACCGTCCTGATTTTGCCTTGGGCCTGAAACTTTTCTGTATTTGGCTCTACGTCTCTTTCACAAAACAATCACGTGTCAAATATGAGGGACTTTATCAAGTTATGAACAAGTGTCGATTTTTACCGCATTACGATAACAACGAAATGTCTTTCCCTTTTGTGTATATTCAGGCTGCATTCGGTTAGTATTTTGACTCTGACATTATTGAATTTTTCGGAGTTGCATATCAATAATATCTGCACTGTAGGTTTTGTTGCATAATATGCCATCCTTTTGTAGGTCGAGAGAAAGATTGGCATTAACAGTTATAAAAAATAAGTGTTATATCTTCCCAAGCTTTTGTGTCAATTGTATATAAGAACAACGAAATCTGATAGATTTAGTTGAACAGAAACTTGATGTATTTTCAAAGCCCTGTATTTCAACATTTTGCCCAGCATTGAAACAACATTGGGTGAACGTCTCGTTTTTTACTAGGAGGACTTCTCAGCAGGACACTTTGCACCCCGGTGGTTCACAGCCCAGAATACACACGCACCCAGGGGCTCAGGGTGGACATGTTGTTGCCTGACTGACTCTGGGAGGTGTCCTGCATTGTAAGGTGGCATGACTGGTCAGTGAAGACGCTGACCAGTGGGCAGACGTGTCAGTAAGTTGTGGTCATCACGCTGTGACCTGTCCACACTATCATGCTGACCCTATGCCCGCGGTTGTCTCCATCTCAGTTTCTTTTGTCTTTGACATAAAAGTAATGGATGAAAGATCGACATTTTTCTCAATTGAAAATAGAGTTTTGACCAGATGGAAGACAGTTTCGCTCAACTGAACCTGATGCAGATAAAGTTATCATTGAATGTCGAATTACCAATTATTTACATAGAGGCCTACTATTACCCTCTCACGAGATATATGAAAAAATATCAAAAATCAGAAATTGTTTATTTTTTCATAAAAAATACATTGTAATTCACATAAAAAATACATTAAATTTGTTATGATTATAAAAAAAAAATTGGTGGTGACAGAAGCTTATTGCTTATCAAGGTATATATCTTGAAGCAATGCATATTAATGTATTGTTATTTATTGTTTATTGTCTCAATCACATAGTGCCTATTGTTAGATACTTGGGAAGGTGATAAATCCTTAACCCTTTAAGCCCTCACGATGCATTAAAGCATCATTTTACATCCTTGAAAACAGACTTAATTTTCCTACAACTAGAGGTTTTATAATGAATATTTCAATGAAACTGTTTTACCAATACATGGTAATTTTCGTTACTTTTTAAACCACTTCAAGTCATTTTCATCCACTACAAGACGAGACTTGCGACAGCAATTCGCGGCTTGTAGTGGATGAAGATGACAATGGTAAACTCAGGCTTGAAAGGGTTAAACCGCTGAGCGCGACGATTATCGTATTTAAT
The DNA here is from genome assembly GCA_964017125.1 of Flabesymbios commensalis. Classification (NCBI taxonomy): domain Eukaryota; kingdom Metazoa; phylum Annelida; class Polychaeta; order Terebellida; family Flabelligeridae; genus Flabesymbios; species Flabesymbios commensalis. Next base: position 42,771,427 of record OZ024914.1, on the reverse strand, counting down.
CCGTTTTATTAGCCGATCAAGTCAATGTCATTGTAAACGAAATGCGGTTTAAACATCAAAATTTGCAAATGCTTGGTCTAAAATTAAACAATATGAGTAATTTTCACCCACTTGATAGCGATAGCGAGACACAACTTCAAGTGGGTGGAAATTTAAATACGATGAAGGGTTAATTTCCACAGAATATTATCTCTATTGATTTGATGATATCTCGGACCCATGCACGTGTTTAACACAACCAAGTGGAGAAAGTAAAATAACCTGGAAGAAAAGCAGGAAGCTCAAAGTGTGATTCTCAGACCTATTCAGAGAATATACTACAGCAGAAACGTACTTAGCCTGCTGGTTATATGGGTCTCCCTACGGCCTACATATTGTAGGCTATTCCGAATAGTATGATTCAACTAGTGTTGAAGCTCCAACTGAAGAACGTTGAATTCTATCCCAGGCATGTTTCAGTTGGGCCTTTATGCGACCACCTTATTCCTTGGGCATTGTGGTATTTAAAATCAGATCAAATTTATTGGCACAACAATATGTTTAAAAACCTATGCAGAAAACTCGAAACACTTACCAATTTTTATTTTATTTTGGACCACTGTCTGCGACTCTGAACTGCTATTTAAACAGCATTAAGCCAACGTCTTGTGTTGGTTAAGTAGTCTAAAAAAAGTGAAAACACATCCTGTCATATCTTGTAAATGTAAAATATATTTGGTGCGTATTTTCTAATTACAGTCAAAGTGTTTGATAAAATCCAGAAAATGTAACAATCACATTTTCTGTGTCAAATTTAGCACATCTTATTATGAGGATTGGGAAAGGAGAGGGTGTGAGAGAAGGGACAGATATAATGAAGATCGTCACCGGGAAGAAAAAATGTATGCTGGGCCAATGCTGATTTGATGTTGGGCCAGCACTACAAACGTTGACCCATCATCCAGCCGTCACTGGCTGTGACTCCGTTGCCAGGTCCAGGTGCTTTGTAGCCGCCGGCTTATAACTCGACCGCCGGACCCCAGGGGGCGTCCTTAATTGCGGGTTCGTCCCCCTGGCTCCCAGTGCGCCCTGCAGGGGGATCCCAGTGAATGCCGTGAAACCGGCTCAATGCCGGCCCAATGTGGACATCACCGGCCCGTAATTGCGGCTGTGTTGGGTCAGCGTGTTGGTATTCCCTCACAGAAGTGGAGGCGGGCCGGGATGATAGATTCAAATAACAAGAGAATACCCCGGCAATCGTCTGGTGCCGCCCCCTAGATTTAGCGAGCAGATGACACACCTGTTAAGCCACTCTATATAAGGTCACTGTCACCCGCAGGCAACGCAGCAGACGAGACGTCGACCCAATGTTGATTTAATGTTAGGCCAGCGTTGCAAACGTCTCTTGTTCTTGGGATGGTTGGATTACTCTCCACACTTTCTTTGATACATTTATCAAGTTGCCTCTGAGAGAAACGTTACACTCATCAATTTGTGTAACTTAAAATTCGCTTTGAAAAATTAACCGGGCTCCAGTTTCCTTTTCACTTTATCGTGTGACCGTAGATTATTTTTTCTAATTTGCTCAAGAATAAGATTTTACCATTTTGTGGATTAAATGTAAAATTATGATGGGTGATAATAATAGGTTCTGTCTAAAATACCTACATGTTAAATTACTGCCTAGCTTGTTTCGTCTGATGATGACCTCTTTCATCATATAAGTAGGCGTTTTTTTTCTGATTTGTACGATAGAGAAGGGAATTTGCTGATCTTAACTGGAAATTATATGTTTTATGCAAATTAAATGTTCAACATGAAGAGAATAGTTTATAACAAGATTGTACTTTATTGGAGTATCAGATATCCAATTCACTTCGAATGGTAAATGTTAATATAATATGGTAAAAATAAATGTATTTCCATCGCAGCTTGCTCATTGCAAAACTGAATTTACATTGTAAACTTTCTCTTCATTGATATATCAGATTTCTTTGGCAAAGAGTAAACATTTTGCCGGTGAAATTAATTTGATAAATTTAAACTTGAAACCTGATTTGTAAATTTGAATTTTCGTTTCGTAAATCTGAACATGGATCAGTGACCTCTTTTATGGATGGCACAACGTGGATGTTCTGCAAAGCCAAAAGGCAGTAACTGCTTACTTGAAAAGTAAGCAGTTACTGCCTTTTGGCTTTGCACGGCTGCACCTGTGACGAGGACACCCCACTGTGTCATCACTTTGCTAAATGTTTGTCATCGACAGTGACAATGACGTTTAAACCGTGGACCACACTGTGACACTGACACTGGCGGCGACATCAATCGCCATGTAACCGTGCGCAGCTTCCCAGCCTTTAAGGCTCCACGTCGATGGCGGAGTGGGGGGGGGGGGGCGGCAACATTCGAAGTTTGTGGATAGTTTATGAAGATTATAATTTATAGATATAATTTGGTTTTAATAATTTTATTTTTGTACGGGATAATTTTTTTTTTATAGAATGTTGTATGCAAACGATAACGGCTGTTTACTTCATGTCACAAGAAGATTATTATTCAGCTAATGTATGTCACACGAGGTAAATAAGTAGATGTATTCAGCCAGTGTATGCCACATGAGGTAGGTTATATGCCACGTGAGGTAGATTTATATTCAGCCAGTGTATTCCACATTAGGTAAATTATATGCCACGTGAGGTGAATTAATATTCAGCTAGTATATGCCACATGAGTTAAATTATTATTCAGCTAGTGTATACCACATGAGGTGAATTAATATTCAGCCAGTATATGCCACATGAGATAAATTAATATTCAGCCACTGTATGCCACATGACGTGAATAAATATTCAGATGGTGTATGCCACACGGGGTGAATTAATATTCAGTCACTGCATGTTACATGATGTAAATTATTATTCAACCAGTGTATGCCACATGAAATAAATTAATATTTAGCTACTATATGCTACATGAGGTAAATTATTATTCAGCTAGTGTATGCCATCTGAAATGAATTAGTATTCATCTAGTGTATGCCACATGAGGTAAATAAGTATTCAGCCAGTCTATGCCACATGCGATAAATTGATATTCAGCCACTGTATGCCACATGGCGTGAATTAATATCCAGATAGTGTATGCCACATGAGGTAAGTTAATATTCAGGCAGTGCATGCTGCATGATGTAAATTATAATTCAACCAGTGTACGTCACAAGAAGTCAATTAATATTCTGCTAGTGTATGCCACATGAGGTGAAATAATGTTCAGCCAGTTTATGCCACACAAGGTAAATTACTATTCAGCCAGTGTATGCCACATGAGGTAAATCAATATTCAGAAAGTGTATGCCACCTGAGGTAAATGAAAATTGAACCAGTAACTAATATTCAGCCAGTTTTGCAAGAATTTTCAAACCAGCCAGCTCATTGCTCAAAAACATCAGAATGAATGACTGAATAAAAATGACAATTTGTATGCACATGCAGGATACAGCAAAGTGGGTCAGCAGCAAAACCTCTTTATAATGGTGAAATGTAAATTAGATGACACTGCCCTACAGACATGTCTGAGACCGAGCACGGCGTTACCCCCACTGCTTGAAGAATAAAGAAGTATTCATTCATTGGGCCAGCGTCGTACACGATTGCCCGGCGTTGAACCAGCAATGGGCTACGACGCTGGCCCAACTTTAAACCGGAAATTGTTGGGTAGGCCTACATCCTCTGTACGAGGTACATTGTAGGCAAGTATTGAATGAATGTTTGCCAGCACCGGCGATGGTGGTGGAAGGGATACACATTAAAGATATATTTTAACTTGTCTTTTTTCCTTAATTATATCCTGGACATTTAGGATTCCGGCCCATGAGGAAGACCAATACACTGGAAAATATTAGGCCGATTTTTTTTCTGTATAGCACTCAAACAGACTGAAGCCGGGCCTCGGACTTCAGGGAATCCTGTTCTAGTTTAGATTAATTTTGTTACATCTAATCAGGAGGCTAAGTATTTTTAAACATTTGACCGCTAAGCACGACTAAAGTCGTGTTTAATATGTTTTATTAGGAGGTTAAATCACAGTTATTGGGAATGAAATGAGTGTTTACATAAAGATGTGCTAATTTTTGGTCTCAAACTAAACAAATATTAGTAAATTTTCACTCACTTGGTGGGGATGGAAAAATAAATGAGATAATTTAGCGGATAAAGTGTTCAACTTTCTCATCGACGACACTTTACACATCTTTGGTCGAAAATCATTCTTGTATAGCATGCACAAATATTGAATATCTTTAACTTTAGTACTTAATTACGCATTTTTTCTTTGTTTCTGTTGCTATGTTGTTTTCGCAATAGTATGTAGTAGTCTATTCCCGAAAAAATGATTAGTTGTTTTAGTTAAAGCTTGATTAATTTAATGAACTTTATATGTCAATTTTCTTATATTTTCAGTGAATATATAATTATGTACATCTATGTACGTAAATTAATCAATATTAACTCTTACAGCGCGGGGATCGACTTTAGACGTCAGAATCTGACGTCTGTAGACGTCAGATTCTGACGACTGAAATCGACCCCCGCACTATAAGTGTAAACATATTTATAATGATCGTAGACCCATAACATATGTATTCAAATGAATCAGAAAGAGCTAACTTAGACATTTATGATGATTTCAAATTAAAAAAAAACCTTTAGTCTTTATGGTTTAAACACAAAATAATTCAGCGTTGTAAGGGTTAATTTGTAAATGAATATTCACTATAAAAAGGGTTTAGATAAACAAGGATTTCGCGGTATGATTAGGACGCCTAATTATAAATCTGGTGAGTTATTTACAAAGGAGAATAGTGTGTCCCAACTTCAGGCTTCTGCATTTTCACTGAAATATTGCACCAGCTGACGCGCAGCCAAGAGTAGGACCAATTATTATTGACAACATTTAAAAAAAAACAGAACACTTTAACTCCGATGGAACGAGATACCAACAGTTGTTGGCTTGATTCAAAACTTGCAGATCAGCGGGTCTGTTCGGGGTTTCATATGTATTAATCTTCTGTCTACAAAAATTTTGATCAGTCTTCCCCGGAATTTGCTACAAAATTTGGCCAATATAGCATTCTGTCCCTGTTAAAAAACCCCAAATGAATGACTGTTGGTGATGTACCAGATGGCGGAGCCTCTCACTCATTTTTAATAATTATTGTCCTTGGGGGGGGGGGGGGCATTTTGAATTCTGAATAGCAAAATCATGCACAAAATCAGAGTCTTTGAAAATCACCACAAACATCAAACCAAATATCAACGAAATAAAAGGGGCCTTCCTAAAGTTAAAAACCCGTCAGATTTGACTAAAGATCAAACCGCGACGGAATGCCACGGAACGTGACTCGTCCAATAGAGCCACCGGACAGCGGTCATTTCAAAGAGATGCTGACACAGCGTGACCACTGGTCATCACATTCACAAGTGGAGACGCTCGCCCAGCGTTGAATCAGTGCTTCGCCAACGTCTTTGACGTTGGCGAAGCACTGATTCAACGCTGAGTGCCGACCATTGTGCAATAGCTACCTGTTCGAGGCCGGTTTTAACGCTGTCCATCTGTCGAGGAGATCAGAAAGCAATTTAACCGTACAAGAATCTGAGAGGAATTTTCACTTATTAAAAAGATGAAAGACGGATTCTTACATTGCGCTTCACACCATCCATAGCGCACCTTATTAGGCAATTTAATTTTAACGCTGCAGGGGTCCCCCCTCAACATTATGTTTACAATAGGGCATGCTATAGCATCATGCTTAAGTGAGTTTTACTCAGCATCGAAATTTTTTCATTTATGTATTCCAGTAATATTCAGTGTTCATTATATTGTAGTGGCGAATACACATTTTTAATTGTATTATACTTATTATCATATTACATTTTTTAAATTCATGATTTATATCTGGTATATTCTGGTATTTCCGATCATGTCAGTATTATTATTTTAATAATTAAACTCGTTTAGATATACTTATTTTATATTATGCATGTGCCATCGCCAAGCTGATCAACATAGATAAGTTAGCAATTCACAAATCACACAAGAACATGAATGGTGACTCACCATTCATGACTCACCAAATTATATATGACTCACCATATATAATTATATTATGACTCACCATTGGTGAGTCATAATATAATTATATATGGTGAGTCATATATAATTTGTCACACTTCACAATATAGATATTATCACATGTGCACGTGTAGTTTTTAAATTATGTTATCCTTATGTAATTTATTTTTTTAATATATCAGTATGATTGCTTCTGTTAGCTTTATCTAGCTTTATCAGAAATGTCGTAGAAAATATGTGCTTACATTGTGATTTTTTTTACTAATTTGTAAGTATGCATTGCACAGGTCCAACTTGTTTGGATTCATTGCCTCCATATCAATGCAATTTCACGTAGTTTTTAATCAGTTTAAATTCAAAATAGACTATTTTTTTAAGTAGGCTGATTTGTAAAATCACAAAATTATGTGCTGTTACCGCTTAAGATAATGTCCACTTTAAAGTTCTGCACGTCTTCAATTGTACGCCTATAATAAACGAGAAAATAGTAGACAGATTCCGATTTCTCCAATATATTTGTATTTCAGTTTGTTCTGGTGTGCTCGGTTGGTGTTTGTCGTCACAGATGTTAGACGATGGACGAATTCGCCAGCATTCCCGCCGGACTTTCTCAAACGTCAGAGAAAATCAAATGATGCTAATTCAACCAGAAAATTAACACGATATCATGTTCACCGCAACGCCTCGCAATCCAATCAGTGGCCGTATTCTCGTACAAGTTACGATATACCGTAGGCTTCGGCTTGGTCTAGATGACCATCTCGCTCAATCCGAAGCCTACGATATATCGCAACTAGTACGAGAATACGGGCCCTGTCTTTTAAGAGCCAAAGTGTTGCATGTGCCTCTCATTTGAGTAGATTAAGCCTATATGGTATGTTTCTGATGTTTTCAAGAATTTTTTTTATATTTTCTTACACAGTAAAAAAAATAAAAGAAAATTATTAAAGTTTGAGATTATATTTATATTATATTTTACCACCTGATAATTATTTCAGACCGTAACATTGTACATGTCATGATTAGGGCCTACATTAGAGATGTTAAAATAATAAATATTTTATTCGACCTGCATGACACACGAGTCATAGAATTAGGGACCTTTGGTTTATAATTTAAAGCCTTGGTTGGGATCTCTTGTAAACTCTTGTACACGAGAAGCATGGATCCCGATTAATATATAGGGGACCGTCCGGTTGACCAGATATTGTGGAGCAAAAGTCGGACGTCGAGAACCCGACTAACTACGCCCGGGATCCACGATTCTTGCAGTGTTGGTTTAATGTCAGGCCAACGTCCGCGATACTGGCCCGATATGAATCAGCCGTTGGGACTGAATGCCCCCACGGCGGTCTGCAGTGCAAAGCCAAAGGGCAGTAACTGCTTACTTTTCAAGTAAGCAGTTACTGTCTTTTTGCTTTGCAGGGCGGAGCCGGTGGACAGGGAGGCCAGGACATATACCTATAGTCCTGTAGATCCAGTAGCCCTGCCCGACGAGTCCTGATCCAGATCTATTGATTCCCGAGAAAAACCCGCTCCGCCAAAATCCCGGTAGCTTTACGCGGTGATCGCCCGCCTATTTGGTATTCATTGTGCCTCTAACAAAGTGGCAGATGTGCCGGTGGAGGCCTGTTGGACGCAGCTCTAAAACAATGCCCCAGTCCGTGCCGGCGCCGCCCTCACAGCAAGCCGCCATCTGGACTCACACACCGGGATCAGTGAGGTTCACGTGGAGTCCCAGGTGCTCTTCTCTCCACGAGGACTCCCGTAGTGATTAAAACAACCACAAAAGTAAATCTAAACGTGTCGTGGCTGGGTCGGTAATAGCTCAACATAACTTGAGTACCATGACCTGATGGCAAACATGCAGTTTATGACGTCAGGGCGCGGTGGCTGAACATGTGACGTCATCATGTAGGACTTCCCTGGCAGAATATGTCGTCATAACTTTGACATCCGGATCAAGGAGTGTCCCCCAACCACACTGCCGCAGATCCATAGTACCTCAGCTGACAGGTAGGTGTCGCTCCTTCCTCATCCAGACGTTGTCTGAATAAATGATTCACTGTGCGATTTGCATAAATTTACATTTCCATGAATGGGCATGCATAAATTTCAAGATATCATTTGACATTTAGATCGAGGCTTTTAAAAACCTATGGGAAACAGAAATATTGCATTTACACAGTCAAAACTTTGTAGTGGAAATTAAAACGGCAAACGTTCCAGGTCAATCTAAAATACTTCCATTGACTTTTTCTCAGATTTGTTTTTCTAGTAATGATTTCAGACATTTGCAATTGATATCAAAGTTATTTTATTTTCTTTATTTACCTTTTTTATTTTTTTTTGTTTAGAAAAATGTAGTCAAATCTACAAATCTTTTGAAAAAGCCAGGCTATTCTACATCCCCTCTTCTGATTTTGGTATGTTTTTTCCATTGACAAATTTTAAGCAGCACAATTATGATAAAACAATGTGATATCAGCGTTTAATTAAATTTATTAAGCGAGAGAAAATTTGTGGGAAGGAAAAATAAATAGTATATATTGAAATTATACTATTTTCCAAAAAGTTAAAATTTTGAAAATCCATGTTGTTATGGTTTAGTGATTATCGATTCCACAATCTTTTTAAACAATCAATTGGTATTTAAGACCAAGAAGTTTTAAAACTAGCACTTTGTCGATTTCTAAAGTGGCAAATAGACCTTTTAATTCCACGGCAACATTGTGTGTTTATAACCACAATAACCAGCAACATTGATAACTTTTTAGCATATAAAAATAACCCTTGCTTGTTTAATTTATAGTTACGAAGGCTAGCACTGCTCATACAATCACGACAAAAAATACTAAATAAAATGCCATACAGAAAACGACACATTAAAAGTAAACATTTGGAGCATGCATGATTGAAAACGTGTTACCTTCCGTATTATTTGTTAACCCTTTAACCGCAAAATTATTCAATCGGAATTTTTACCCACTTGAAGTTGTGTCTGGCTGACGCGAGCCACAACTTCAAGTAAATGAAAATTATTCAGATTTGACAAAATGGAGGTCAACCATTTTAAAATCTGCTAATTGATGTCACGTTTTATCTTTAAAAGGTTGTACTTAATGTGCTAATAAAAAATGCTAACCCAAATATAATCGGGTCCGGCGGTTAGAAGGTTAATTCAGACTAGTTTGCCAAATCAGGGCGTGGTTTTATTACTGATTATAATCACGTAAATCAGTCAAGCTGATTAGTTCAGAGTGTGGATTCCAGAGCTCACACTCTCTCCTTCTAGACGTGTCCAGAATACAGCGTATTAGCCTTAATGCTGTTAACCCTTTGAGTACTATGTCAGCTGCTGGGATACACCTCTGTAATTTATCACAACGCAATAATCGTAAAATAATACAGATTATGCCGGATTTTAAGAACATTTAAAATATGTCATTGAATAATAAATTGGTGTGAATTTTAACCCATTTTTATCGACATCGATTGTGCAATGATTATACTTTTATCAGCTTAATCTTTATATTTTGGTTATTGTAATACTTTGTCTCGTTCACTTTCAAATTTATATAATTGAATAATATTTCACTTTAAAAATCACACAGGTGAAATAAGTCTTCTTAGATATAATTAAATTTGAAAGACGTCACTTGTGACCCTGATGATCGATTATATTTAACAATAATCTCTTCTCGATACAGTCTTATCATCTGATCATCATTTAACCATCCTCAGTGGTTTCTTCTCATCCAGTTTAGCCTGCATCTGCTCAAAAGTGGCATAGAGCCCCAATCATTATTAATTAATTCATTCATTCATGCATTCATTCTATCGTACATTTTTGAAGTCTACCCAATTTTTTGTTACAAAACAGATGTACGTTTACGTAAAATTAAAATATATCACTAAGTTCTCATTCGGGTTAATTAACCGAAGGCGTTAATATAAATATTTTATTATTTGCTGATTGAATGACCGTTTTATCTGCAAAGGTATGATTTGAATACATTAACCGATCACTTTAGGTCATGTTATTTGATAAAGAGCAACGTTGTATCATTCTTTTGCCCTTTTGCCCGCCAAGTTATATTTATAAATTTCCAATCACACGATTCACAACTTCAAGCGAGTGAAATTTATTCACGTATTGTGTTTAACATGTCTGAAAGCTGGTATTTAATGTGCTGATAAAAAACGACTATAAACGTGACCCGTGTCTAAAGTCTAAAGTCGATCCTCGCACTGTATGAGTAAAAATATTTACAATGATCATAGACCCACAACATAATGAATCAGAAAAAGGCAACTAAGACATCTATGATGATTTCAAATTCAAAAGAACCCTTTGGTCTCCATCGTTTATACAAAAATATGTCATCGCTTTAAGGGCTAAAGGGTTTTTTCGTCATCGTGTATCTCCTGGCAGACACGAGAAATTGAACTGATGCTCTTTTCATGTTGGCCCATTGTCTGCGACGCTGGCCCAACATTAAATCAGCGTTGAGTGAATGTCTCGTATCTACCGACCTGTTAGCCACGGCCGACATAGAATTAAGGTAGCCATTCGACCCTTAAATCGCTAAATTAAATAATTTAAATTTCCACCCACTTGAAATTGTGTCTCGCTACCGCGACCCACGATTTCAAGTGGGTGAAAACTACTGATATTTGTTATTTTGAGAACAAACATTTGCAAATCTTGATGTTTAAATGCTAATTTCATTCCCGATATCAATGATTTGATCAGCTAATAAGGAGAAGCTTTGTTTTGTGTGCTACTCTTCTGTAGAACAGTCTGCTTAATAATAGCCTAAGAAGTATAAAATTAATAAAAATATACCGGCACTTTAATGGAGAGGAACGAGCATAAAATTGTTATTTTTATTTAATCGTGGTGCATGATAAATACGCTGTATTTGAGTTTTTTTATTTTTAAATCAGGGGTCTTGTGTTTTTAAAATAAAAATAATCTTTAAAATATTTAAGATAAAAATAGATTTACAATTTTGTCATGTCATTCAGCTGTTCCCCATATAACCATAGCACTATCATTTTTCAATCATCTTTATTGGAATATCACCACCGATTTTATGTAGTGGAATCTGTGTTTATCTGCACAAATTGCAATGTTTCATCACAAAATTTAACACCCTTGAACCGCCAAATTATTCAATCTGAATTTTCACTCACTTGAAGTTGTATCTCGCTGACGCGATCCACAACTTCAAGTGAGTGAAAATTGTTCAGATTTAACAAAATGGAGGTCAACTGTTTCAAATATTGCTGATTGATGTCACATTTTATCTCTAACATGTCTAATAGGTGGTACTTAATGTGCTAATAAAAAATGAAAACCCGAATATATGCGGCACCGGCGGTTAAAAGGTTAAATTACCGCGACCCACAACTATGAACGTTTGATTTGGGTCGCGCATAGTAAACAAAATAACACATTCATGTTGTTGTCAAAGCGATTCCACCATATTGTTTATTATCTCATTAACCCTTTGAGTGCGGGCGACGCTTTTAAGCGCATTCATACTGTTTTTCCACAACTAAAATTTGACAGAAATTGAACAAATATGCATGTATAAATCTTGAGTAAAGCCCCCATTGTGAAATTTAGCAGGTTTAATTTTTAGTTGAGGAGGTATTTTCCTTTCATTTGAAGTTGGCAATTGCGTGAGCAATGCCAACTTCTAATGAAAGGAAAATGTTAAGTAGTAATGAAGCACTTAAAGAGTTAATAAAATGAAAATACTTTTGGTGTCAGAAGGGTTTGTAAGTGGATCAATCTAAGCTTTGAAATCGGTTGATCGATCAGCATCTGGGTTATCAGACTCAATTTATCAGTCTGATCATCTATTAACCTTTTCAGCGCGAAGACCGACTTTAGACGTCAGAATCTGACGTCCACAGACGTCAGATTCTGACGTCTAAAGTCGAACCCCGCGCTGAAAGAATTAAAATTGTAATAATGGTCGTAGACCCATACCATAGGTATTCATATGAAGTGGAAAAAGCTAACTAAGACATTTATGATGATTTCAAATTGAACAAAACCCTTTGATTTCTTGGTTTATATAACCTAGATTCCAGCGCTGTAAGGGTTAAGAGGGTTATCAGGTCAGATTCCGCCCTGATACCCCGGAGTAATGTCATATACGTGGGTGGCTCGTTCTGGAGATTTGCAGAGGAAAATGTGGCATGTAGGGGACTTATCAATGATAAAGTGAAGACGAATGTGCCCCTCTACAAAACACAGTTACTGATAGAAGTCAAACAGTTTTGCTTCGAAGGTATTGATAAAACAAGAAACAAGAATTTATATTAAAGATTGGTAATAACAGATATTTTTCAAACAAAAAATCATATTATTTTATCCCATGGTCTTGAATAATTTAATAAAAAAACATTGTAAAAAAAGTTTTTCTCTGCAAAGCTATGGATTTTAAGTTTCATTTGTTTAAAAAATAAAATAAATTGATATGAAGGAAATTTCTGTAATAAGTACATTTTAAAATATAATTCAAGATTGAAGCTGCGAATTACAATATAATGTTCTGTCTGTCTGTCTGTCTGTATGCTGCCTTTCAACAAGTAATAAGTTGCAAGTATTTATTGCTGATGGTTCCTTTGAGAGGAACATGACAGAAAAGCCAGGAAATCGCTGGCGCCATACAATGCATTACCCCAGCAAACACAAAACATTTGTATAAAATTTGCACAACGTCGGTCCAACGTCTTCGACGTTGGTCCAGCATTGTACAAATGTTATACAAATATTTTGTTTTTACTGGGACAGTGCACACTTTGAAGTAAACAACAGCAGGCCCCCTAACTGGTTACTTGAAAAGTAAGCAGTGACTGCTATTTCTATGAAGTCGTTGTCAGGCGCATAGAAAAGGGTCCATAACCGGGATCTCAGGACTGCCAAGAACCAGGTCGTCTCCTGGGAAACCGGCAAATTCATCATTCTGTGGATTTTGCCAGAATGACCTGAGCAAGGCCCCCGTCCCCGGCTAGTAGACTAAGTCTCGCTCGCTTAATGGGGTGAAGCACTATAGGCAAGAAGGCCGACTGCAATGCCTACAAACACAAGAAAAGGTTGGCAGCGTTCTGGGTCATCGTCTACTACGTTCGCCCATACATCTGCCATCTCTACCCCGGTGTTTCCTCGGTGTTTGGCTGTTACGCGCAGGGACCGTTTGCCTGTCTGACTAATTATGCAATGCCCGGTGACGGGATCAACTCTTTCAGACTGATTCCTCTCGCCATATGGACCTAATAAGAAAGACGTCAGGACTTTTTGGCGGAATCGCCAGTCACCGCGGTTCGCCGGCCCGTGATAGCCTCGATGAGAACCCCGCGCCGCGGAGGGAAAGACAGCAGCTCCGCACAGAATGCCGAGGCTGGGTTGATACGCCCAGAAACGGAGACAGATCCGCATATAATTCAGAGGCTGAGCTGATGGGACCAGAAAAGCAAATGAACTCCCCAAAATTACACATCCCCTTCTGCGCCCCCACTAGCCATGCAGACAACCGCTCAGGCGAATGTGTCCTGACTCCTCATCTTCAGTGGAGATTCACACAAAACATTTGTATAACATTTGTACAATGTTGGACCAACGTCGAAGACGTTGGGCCGACGTTGTACAAATGTTCCACAAATGTTTTGTGTTTGCTAGGCATTTCCACCCCATGCACCCTACGGCGATAATGTTGGCTAAACATTGGACCAACCTGGATCAGTATTGAACCAGTGCTTGTCCGTTGTCTTTCGCTGAATGAACATCGTGACAAACCGAAAGGGATTTTTAAATATCCCTCCACTGTCTGTAGATCTCATGTCAAGATATTTCGAATCTTTAATTCAGCTCGAGATACAAAAAATATGAGATTAGATCATCTTTGTCTTCCCGTGATCAGAGCATATTATCTTCTCTAACCCTTAAAACGCTGAAATATTTCTGAATAGACCGAAGGCTTTTTCAATTTGAAATCATCATAAATGTCTTAGTTAGCTCTTTCTGCTTCATGTTATGGGTCTACGGTTTTTGTTAAAATGTTAAATATTTTAGCACGGGGACCGTTTTTAGACGTTAGAATCTGACGTCCATGGACATCAGATTTTGACGTCTAAGGACGGTTCCCACGCTGAAAGGGTTAATTCAGCTCGACATACGGAAATAAAAATATGAAAATAATCATCATTGTCTTCCCCTGATAAAAGCATATTATCATTCTTCAAAGATAAAGTCACAGTGGGTTTATATGTGATGGACAAAGCTTGAGACCGTAGATTATATCATATATCATGCGTAAGAGATTCAATCTTTTGAGATGAATGTTGATCCAAATCATCCAGGCCTGCAATGTGACCAGACTGGCATTGCTCTGTGGGCTTATGTCATTAAAATTAATTTTCGTAATTCAAATACTTTTTTCAAATTTATAAAACAAAATAGGATACGAGAATAATAAACAATAAAATAGGAAGAAAGTTTTACAGTCTTTCATTTGGCGCTGCTGCTGGATTCTTACCAGCAAAGTTGATAGCTGATAGTAGATGACATCACTATTAGTAGTTGCGTATCTTTAAGTCTATCTGTCCTGGCGCATTTTAGTTCTATAAAGACCGTTCCTTGATTTTTACCCTGTACGTAATGTTTGTTTGTTCACTTAATTCGATATGAAGAAAGCTAATCCATCATAAACAATACATAATTATTTATTATAATTATGTGTATTGTACCTACCACTCTTTACAGTAAGAAATTCTACAAGTCAAATGCAAATTTCATATAATTTTAAAGATTTTAAAATTATATATCGGAACATCACTGTCATATTGTTTTAAAACGGTTATAATTTAAGTTAAATGAGAACTATTGTGGACTGCTGCAGGAAGGTGGGCATCATCGACTTTTTCCATCAATGTATATATATACGTCATATATGAGAAAATAATATTCAATCAGTGATAATTAAGTTTGTCATGGATATTCAACCAGTCAGCGCGCTGTTCAAAATCATGTGAACAATGTAACCAATGATGAGGTGTTTATTTTGCTCAGCATTTTTTTGGACATTTGACAGAATAATAACAAATATATATTGTCTTTACAAAAAAAAAATATTACGTGTAAACTTTAGGTACCGTTTCTCAAAGTGGTGGCTTCTCTATTATTTAACGCTGAGTACTTAGTTTTATCAGAACACTTGGTCATAGAGCGTTGATCTTTTTTAAAAATGCTCAAGAGATAAAGTTGCGTTTGTCCTTGTAGGTTCCAGAAGGAAAGGTTTTAATAATTCAAATGATACATTGCGATAAACAATTCATTGAATTTGTATAGCAGGTCAGTCCTGTCGTTTTACTGTTTCAAAAATATTTACTGTTGACGGACCCCACTCCTTAGAACGTTGACCATCATGCTGCGCATGTGACGACCCACCTACTTTATTTAAATCAAGTACATGTATAATGTTTCGATAACATAACACAATTTTTTTACATAGATTCCATAATTCTAATTCCAGGAATCCACGCCATAAAACAATAACAACAAAAAACGCCCAAAATGCTATCTCTTGCACAAACACGCCCCCCCCCCTCCTCCACCAGGATCACGGTTGTCTGCTTTCTAAATTGTCCTTTCACTTAATATCTGGTGGAGTGGCATGACAGATTAAGAGGGCCAGCCCTCGATGACACGATGACCACAGGGCGGGCCGCAGCGCCCTAATTAACTGACGGCTGGCTGACCGCTCCATAAAAAACAGGGATCGCTACAACGCCGGACACTCTCCAAGCAGATGGACATGCTGATGCGGTCCGCTTAATCCACCTTTAAAGCGCAAATCATCCAATTTAATTTTTCACCCACTTTTTCACCAATTTTTTTCACCCACTTTTCACCCACTTGAAGTTGTGGGTAGCTACCGCGACTCACAACTTCAAGTGGGTGAAAATTACTCATATTTGTTTAATTTAAGACCAAACATTTGCAAGTCTTGATGTTTAAACACAATTTTCATTCCCAATAACTGTGTTTTATCCTGCTACTAAAACGGATTAAAAACGAGTGTAGTCGTGCCTAGCACTCTAAGGGTTAATCCACCTTTTGGTCTTTATGCCCGAGATTATTGTGCTAAAAAACAAGAACTATGCGCAGTGTATGGTGGGGTTATTATTTTGAAATTATTTGAAAATTGCTTATTGTTAACAGTTTAATTATTAATTGTAATTTCATAAACAGCGAGTAGAAATAATGCCTTATTTACATGCCGATAACAGCTCGGCCGTTTATGTATGCATGATTACTTTTTGGTAATTTCAGAAGATAGCGAATATTTTTTGAAAGATAAACAGAGTTTAAACATAGCATAATTTAGTTGTTATGTCTATAATTATATATCCCAACAAACACAATGCGTTTAACCAATGCCGATTTAATGTTGGGCCGACGTCGCAGACGGCGGGCCACCATTAAATCGGCTTTGGTTTAACGTGTTGTGTTCGCTAGAATGACACAGTGTCATGTTCATAAAAAATATTATGTTGAAGACCAGTAATACATAATTATAGTAATTATTTTAAACATGGCTATTTTAGTATTGTGAATGCTTACAGGCAGACTTCAATTTTTGTATAGCAGCACACAAATTTAGCAGCCAATAATGTAAGGCAATGCGAAAATTGTTAAATCGGTTTTGTGATTTCACTATTGACATTCGCATAATATTTTTCGTTCAACACTTCCAATGTGTCTATCATATCATTATCACTAAGCAGACATGTATGCTATTATACGACAATGATAATGACTCGTCTTTGAAAAATGTTTAATGACCGTGGAATGGCGAACAGCAAACATGCCCGTGAACCTTTTGTCTCTGCACTCCTCCTTGTTTGTTTTACTAGAAGTCAGAGTTACTGACGCAATTTTCATCTTGAAATGAAATAAAATAAAATTAAGACGAGTAGATATCACAAAATCTAGTTTCCCATTTTAAGTACCATTTTGCTTGACACTGCATAATGATGTAGAATATTGGAGCCCGGACTTAATGGGTTATCTAAGGATTATCACACTAGGTGACACTGTCCATGACAAGTGGTGTCACTCACCCCGGGGCTTAGAACGTCTTGGAGGGGGGACATATACATTGACCCAATGCTGGTTCAATGCTCGCTAACTGTGTACGACGCTGATCCAGCATTGGATCAACGTCTCGTGCCCCAGTAAACACGAGACGTTACCCAATGCTGGTTCAATGTTGGGCCAGCGTCTGCGACGCTGGCCCAACATTGAACCAGCATCGCGTAGCGTCCGGTGTCTGTTGGTCAGACCTCGGTCCGGCACGTGCCGTCGCCGCGTGACGTCAGCAGGCCAGTAATTACGCATAAGTAACGTAATAATTAGGGAGATGGCCTAATCAGGCGGAATGCCGTCTGACGGGAGCTGGCACGCTGTCACTGACACCGACTACAGATGGTGACCCGCGAGTGTGGGGGGTCCGGGGCGAGTCCCAAATAAAAACCCGCACCCGCTGGCACAGTCCTAGAAATGTGCGCGTTCTGTAGGAAACGGGTTGTTATGTGGAAATCACACTCGGTGACCGGTTCAGTATTGTGTTGTTGCCTTCTTTGAGACAGTGTGTTATAATGGAGAAATGCTCCTCATAGATAAACTTTCTTCATTTTATCACAGACTGTGAGATAAAAATTCCAAATACGTGTGGAACCGTTCTCCATTGCATCTTGCATAGAAATCGTGGTTCATAATAAAATAACGCGAAAAAAACACATTCTACATGTACATGTGCAACCTCGAAGGTTATTTGTCTCATGGTGAAATAAATAGAGAAAGTTGGTACATTATAAAATAGACATGTGCTTTTAAAAAGCTTCCTATGGCAGTTTTAATGAAAATAATTTTTAGTGTAGCTATGATTAGATTGTGGATGTTTATATCTTGTACACATATTTCAGAAATGTATTGTATTATTGAATGTATAACAGGGCACATATTTAAAAAATAGCATCTTTGCTAATATGTATACACCCTGTATAAATATATTAGAATAAATACATAAATAAATAAGAGAGACAGGTTTTATATTCCAAATAATGAAAACATTCCTCTATTTTGCTACATAGCAATCTCACGGGGGTAATGAATTTATTTTCAACACACATGTGAAACCTTTCTGTATATATCACAGAGCAATTATGAAGGTCAATTTTTTCATGGTAAAACAGAGAATGGTTCAGACGTTGACTCATTGCTGGTTCAATGCTGGACCAGTTTTGCAGACGGTAGCCCAGCATTGATCCAGCAATAGGTCAACGTCACATACATCATTCTGTGTCCTACATAGTGATCCTGGAGCATTAAAATACCCCCCCCCCCTATCCTAGAAAATATAACCACTGATCCTCCATTGGCCGCAATTACCCATTTTCACTGTAGTCATTTTCAACCTACTTAATTACAAGGTTAAATACCAGTGATTGGGAACAAAATGAGTGTTTACACATCAATATTTGCAAATGTCTGGTCTCAGATTAAACAATAACAAGTAATTTTCACCCACTTGAAGTCATGAGTGGCGTTAGCGAGACACAACTTTAAGTGCATGCATGGCGAAAATTTAAATTATTTAATTTTGCGCTTTAAATCCTTTGTCCTCAACAGGTGTTTTCTGTTTTATCAAATACTTTTTTCACCTCAAACTAGAATTACTAAGTAATTTTCAGTTTCAAATGAAAAAAATACCCCCAGATAATATCAAATGCAGACTTGAGCCATGATTGCTCGGATTGGATGAAAATTTCATCACAAAAGGCTGAGACAAAGAATTGCGCTGTATTAGCAATAATGCCTGCTCCAGAGAGAACTCTGCTATTCATCAGATGCTGTGACCAGTCAGTGCGGCGTTCTGTAACACTCAATCCTGGTGACAAGGCAGGGTAATAACGGCATGCTGAAACAGACACTTTAAGCTCCACAGGCACACAAAATATAGCACTGCATTATTTTTATCTCTCATAAAAACATATATTTATTATTAAGAAGCATGTTTGTAGCTTTATTTTTCAGCTACTATTACTTTTTATTGTGGTAAATATTGGTTAATGGTGTTTTTTTCAAGGCTGACGGGGAAGAAATGGTGTTTCGGACTCGGTCGACATAAAACAGGCCAGTCTGCCAGCGGGCATTCATTCTTATAAATTCCGGACAAGTAGGCATGAAATGGAGTGAGCGTAACCCATCAAACACGAGGCGCTGACCCAATGTTGGGCTGATGTTGGGCTAGCGTCGTAGACGGTGTCCCAACGTCAGCCCAGCATTGGGTCAACGCCTCGTGTTCGCTGGGAAGAGGCTGGCCTGTGGACACGTATATGAGACAGGCAAATATTACCAGTCTCCACTGCTGTCAATGCCGGCCCAGCATCTAGCCAATACTGGCCTAACGCTGGCAGTCAATTCTTACCAAGTGACACTTTCCGGGACTGTATTCATAATTATGTTTTGTCGGACGCTTGCATATCCCATGTGTTCACAAGGTGTTCATTTGCTCTACTGGCTTATATCAGAAATATATATTCTTGCTTATACAGATTTTAATATTGTGGGGAGCCTCCGTGACCGAGAGGTAGCGTGCTCGGCCTCAGACCACCAGGATTCGAATTTCAAATTCTGTGTCTGGAGGGCAGTGTCATCTCATTCATCTCACCAGCCTCACGAGGTTCTCCTGACCCAGTTTAGCCTACATGAGCACAAAGGTGGCCTAAAAACTCCATTCATTCATTTTATTTAACAAATTGTACTTGAATATGTGTATTTTAAGGAGCTGTGAAATTTTTATTAAATATCTCAGAGATCCAGGGGTTAAGCCTATTAAATCAGTATAAAAGTCGATGAGGAAGATTGAGTGAGATATGTATGGCCGACCATCCCTCACAAATTTATAGAATCCAGTTTATGAAATAATTGTAGGCTATAAACAGTTTTAACATATTAACATATTAACCATGCTGTCACATATTAACATAATATTTATCACACAGCACATAGCAAAACATTATACATAGACTTATTAAAGACAGATACACTTTTGTAATTTTGTCGATTCAGGCCCTTTAAAACATTTTCTACAGAGCCTAAATAATGCATTTTAATACTATTATGCTAAGGTTCTATGGAAATTAGATAGACGTTATTAAATCTAATCTTTAGTGCCCCCCCCCACTCGTAAGTAATGTCATATCTTGGCGCCATGAGAGCTGGACGTGAGATGGAACTTCCATGACGTCGTTATATAAAATATTATTATACACCAATATCGTATAAATCGTTTTCTGTTCGTCTTTCATTTCAACAAGGGAACAATCAATGTCTTTGGATTTATGTTTAGCTTGTTAAATTAGATATATAGAGGTATAATTAGAGGTATAATTGGATTAATTTGAATGAAACTCCTTAGCCGTGCGGATTATTTCACTGAACTATACTACTGTACTACAACAGAGACTAGCCATTTACCGACACTCTTATATCTCCACTATATTAGACTATGATTGAATTAACTGATGATTCCTAGAATAAATCGATAAGATTAACTGAAGGAGAAGCTTTGGTATTGCGATGACATATGACGTATTAATCTATCGCGTTCTTTAAATCATAAGCCAGCAAGTTAAATTTGTGAAGTCGGCCAGTTTATCTAGGATCTCTGCAATTCTGATGTGGATCTTCCTCAAGTAAATTATGCTCCTGGTAAAAATTACTTATCAAATATAAATAACGTCTCACACATCACCCGGAGATTACCAGTGAGAAGAGGGGGTCACCTTGTCGTCTTGTTATTTGAGACAAGTGACGCTGTGCCCGGCAGACATGAAACAATGACCCTATGCTGTTTTATTGCTGGGGCATCGTCGCAGCATTAAGCCAGCATTGGGTCAACATGTTCTTTCTGAGACATGTGAAGCTGTGCAGTCCTTGACTACTGACCTCTGGACCATAAATATGACTATCACGCTCGGGGATGTCACTAGAGGGCCAGTCAGTCACAGCATTACCAGAAAAGGTGGACGTGATGGCGTGCCATACGACCTCATCCCAGAATTAACCCTTTCCATACATCCCAGCACTATGTCATAATATGCACAAGGTAGCTCATTGAAAATGTTCTTAAAAATCTATGGGCGTCCCATGATTATGATATCTTCTGTAGTGTTAATATGTTTCAATTACTATCTATTTTTTTATAGATAAAAATATTTTATTCCATGATATTTTTTGAATAAATTGATAGGAAATGAACAGTAACCATGACGATGAAGAATAAAAAGAGGAACTTGATAGGCCATAGCAAGTACAGAGATATTAGTTATAGTCACTTTTATAGTACATTAAAATGAAAGAATATACAAAAAGTATCGCATTTTTATTACCGTAGGACGTAGAATGATATTTCTTATTCCCCTCAAGAAATTCTCTGCTGCCCTCTGGTTCCAGGCCGTGACCGACCATATGCCAGCCCCGTAGAGAGCTTTCCTCACCTCCGAGTGTGAAGAGCTCTTCCGTTCGCCTCTGACCATGCAGGTCATGGTGACGTCACGATGGAGATCATCACACAAGAAACTGTGTGGGCCTGAATGCGGTTTGTGACATGAGATGATCTCAAGAGACGCAAAACGTTTGCCCATTGTTTAAACAACGTTTAGACAGCGTCTCATATGGTTATTACAATTTTAGTCACTTGAAGCTGTAGATCGCTACCGCTTTTCAGGTACGTAATATCCTGCCATCTGGTCTGCTCAATTGAAAGTTTGTATTTTTCTTTCATAGAAGGAGGGAATTAATTAGAAAAAAACAATTTCTAGCTGAAAATGACGAATAATATTAGATTTTCAAGAACATAATATGCATAATGCACATGTGATTGTTTGACTAACTGAGCATGTATATCACATAACTGTTTATACCCAGCAAACACAAAAAAATGGATAACATTTACACAACGTCGGCCAAACGTCTTCGACGTTGGCCTAACATTGTATAAATGTTATACAAATGTTTTGTGTTGATTTGGTACATATTAGTTGCATTTTCTTTGATTTAACCTTATAACCGCCAGTCCCGATTATATTCGGTTTTTCGTTTTTTGCTTAGCTAACCCTAACCCAGATAAAACGTAACATCAATCAGCAAGATTTCAAAATCGCAGGCCCCCGTTCCGTCAAATCTGAATAATTTTCACTCACTTGAAGTTGTGAATCACGTCAGCGAGGCACAACTTCAAGTGGGTGAAAATTCCAATTAAATAACTTGCGGTTAAAGGGTCAATACTAGCTTAAAACATAATATATATACACCAGCCTAAGAGAATCTCAGTCCCGATGGCGAATCGTAAAATTTAACTTGGTGCTAGAGAAATTTCGCTATTGCAGGCAATAACCTATCAGCATCCCTGATAATATGGGCTTATCCGTGAATACCAGCACTGCCGTCAGTGACAGTGTCATCAGTGTCATCACCTGTGGTGGCAACGTAACGCGTCAGTCAGCGTGACAACAGGTGGGGCATCATAGGATTAGAGTATTATGTAGATTATGCATGGTGATTGTAACATCTATTTGTATGAACATCGTCACTACGTTTAACCCTTTAACCGCCAAATTATTCAATCTGAATTTTCACCCACTTGAAGTTGAGTCTCGCTGACGCGATCCACAACTTCAAGTGAGTGAAAATTACTCAGATTTGACAAAATGGAGGTCAACTGTTTTCAAATATTACTGATTGATGTCACATTTTATCTTTAACATGTTTAAGAAGTGGTACTTAATGTGCTAATAAAAAATGAAAACCCGAATATATGCGGCACCGGCGGTTAAAGGGTTAATATCGATTCGCTCAACTGAGAACGACCTTGAAAAATGTAGTAAGATATTGACTCTTAGCAGCCAGTATGTCGCATGTCCCACTCAAATGAGTGTTACATGCGACAAACTGTCTGCTGGGGGTCGATATACATTGTCAAGAATGTTTTATAGTGTCGGTTATTTTGCAGGTTATCAATAAAATATAAGCCTATTTATTTGCCAATATATATAATGAAATTATGTCCTTCATTGGATTTAGTGCATGGCTCATCAATAAACTCTAACTGTTCAATTAATTAATCGTCAGAAAAATCAGAAATTGTCAATAAAATAATTATAATTATCATTATAGTTAATGATAGGATTTTGTTCCTCTTTGCATTCAGTAGTTTATCTATAAACCCTAACTATGCAATTAATAAATCATCAGAAAAATCACAGCCTAGACATTATCTCCGTTGATACGATAAACGAAGCAAACAAACTAAACCCTTGCAAAGCTGAAATATTTTTGTTTAAACCATGGAGACAATCAAATTAAAATCATCATAAATATCTCAGTTAGCACTTTCCGCTTTCTTTAAATAGGCCTACCTATGTTATGTGCATGCCTACAACCATTGTAATTCGTTTAATTCTTTCAGTGTGGGGACAATCTTTCGACGTTAGAATCTGACGTCTACAGGCGTCAAATTCTGACGTCTAAAGACGGTCCCCGTACTAAAAGGGTGAAGGACAAAATAAGACGACAGACGAAAGGCCTATAATAAATAAGTATTGATTATTTTTCTATACATACAAAAAATGAGACGACGAAACACACACAAGGACACTTAAATGATCTGGTTTATTTTCTTTAGTACCAACTTTCATGTTGAATTTTTGTACTTCACTTATTAAAAGATGAGATAAAAAATACATAATGATTATTGTGTTGGTGTATCTGACACAAAACGGAGGGTTCGGTTGTAGTGCTATTTGCAGAAAAAGTGGGACAGACTAAAAATTTCCATGTAATAAGGCAATCATTGTAATAAAAAAAAATATTTTTATTTTTTAAATAATGAAACAGACGTTTGTGTTTTTAATAAATTGGTGTAGGTATATTGTTTCTAGTAGAACTGTATGTTTACCCGTTTCCATATGACTGTCATCCCACCAGCCGCAGTCATTTAGTTTTATCGTCTTGAAGGCGGGACATTTACCCTCCGTTAGCGACCACTCCCCCTCTCTGCGGACATCTCGCTAATCAGACCTCAGTCATCAAACTAAATGCAACATCAAAACGTCAGATCAGTGCTGGGCCAACGTCGCAGACGTTGGCTCAGCACTGATCCAGCGTTGGCACAACGTCTCTCACCAGCTGGTTAGTCATACCGCCATCATGAGGTCACTCCCTGGTCGATTTCAGGTCAGCGCACATTGTCCTCTGGTAGATGGGGTGGAAATATATGTGATAAGAGAATGGGATATGCAAATGATCGCGGAAATCTTTTGTATAATTGCAGGATAAAAACTGCTGCTCCTGTGTCTAGCTGCTTATCTGGTCTTTCTCAGTCTGCGGAAACCGCGTGTTAAAAATACATTTAATTTGTTTGATTATATTATAATTAATATTAGTGGTAAAATTGTGTGTGGTAATTTTAACAACTCGTTTTATCTTTAATTTGGTGACGTAACTGAAAAATCTATGAAGAAGATCCTGCTTTGTAACTATAAGAAAATGTCGCCAACATCGTTAACGGGAGTTAGATTCAGAATTTGAAAATACGCGTTGAAAAAGGATGCGAATATTTTTTTAATCTATTTTTAAATATCCACTGACAGAATCTCTGTCAAAAAGCCAAGCCTGAGGAGGAGGCCTCAACCCTTTCAGCGCGGGATCGTCTTTATACGTCAGAATCTGACGTCTGTAGACGTCAAATTCTGACGTATAAAGACGATCCCCACGCTGAAAGAATTAAAACATTTCTATTGGCCGTAGACCCATAACATAGGTATTCAAATAAACTGGAAAGAGCTGACTAAGACATTTATGATGATTTCAAATTGAAAAAATCCCTATTCGTCATGGTTTGAACAAAAACAATTCAAGGGTTAAGAGGGAAAGCCAGAAATGCGGGATTCCGCCCGGGTCCGTACCTGAGTGAAATCTGGGCTGCTTACTTTTGACCCGTGGCATACACAATGCACGTCCGCCGTATCATTCGCGGCCGATTGCGCTCGGCGGGATATTGGGGCGGCGGAGCGTACGGCGGCGGCGTCAGGGCGGAAAACCCATCACACGTGGTCTGACTGCAGTATACCTGCGCGCTCACACACTCCACTGTGGGGTAGTGCGCGCGTAGTAATATACTGATCCAGGAGACGCGAGCGGTGTGGATGCGGCGGTGGTTGGGTGTCTGTTGACATCAAAATATCTGAAAAAACACCGTCAAGGCTGAGACGTCGACTCAGTGCTAGTTTAATGTTGGACCAGCTGGCCCAACATTAAGACAACATGTGGTCAATGTTTTGTGAAATGATAACGGATGATCTGCATAGGGCCTACACTTTTTACTTGAACAAAGGTCAAAATGTTTTTATTTTTTAAATAAGTACTTAAATTTCATCTCAGTTATTATTAAGGTGAATCATTCCAGAATCAAAAAAATGTACAGGAATGAAGATGGTAATGTATAATGTACAATTAAAAGTGATTATTGTAATCGATGACTACATTTTATGTAGCCTGAGAAAGGCTGTGAGTATATTAAAATTGGAAACTACTTTTATATCACTATCTGTAGCCGCATTGACATCAGTTCAACGACTTCGTTGTCTTGGTTATATGCCATTATTATAATATATTAGTTCAGAACAATATACCCTCGATCCAACACAACCATCTTTCTAATGTGCTTTGTGAGTTAGTATTGTGGGGAGCCTCCGTGACCGAGAGGTAGCGTGCTCGGCCTCAGACCTCCATGGTTCGAATTTCGAATCCTGTGTCTGGAGGACAGTGTCATCTCAATCATCTCACCATCCTCAGGAGGTTCTCCTGGCCCAGTTTAGCCTATATGTGCACAAAGGTGGCCTAAAGCCCGATTCATTTCATTTTTTTAATGTGCTTTGTGGTGTTTATTACAATATGATTTGTATCTGTACTGCTACACATATATTTTCAGATTTCTAATCAAGCTGATTCAGATATATACAATAGGGCGTTGGATGATGCATAGATGTCATAGTAACCATTATACATGTAACGGGTTATATGTCCTGACCTATTTACATAATAATTTCTGGGGTCCAATATTTTTTGCTGTACATATATACATTTTTCACATCTATAAAAAAAAACTCTGTGTCTATATAATTATAATAAGCCTACAGTATACTACCGTTTTGATATCATTAAAACGTTAATTTCTTAACATCCATTCAGAAAGAAAAATGTTCTCAGTGAACGACGCTGACCCATCATTGAAACAAGATTGGGCCAACGTTTTGTGTTTGCTGTGATGCCGCTGGTGAACAAAGGGTGTGTTGTTTCCCTGTAAACCAGCCTTGTTTTGTGCCGGCCTGGCGCAAGCACGTGGGGGTGTGGAGAGCTCACCGTCCCCCCCCCCCCCCCCCACGCGGATCCCGGACCCCGGGATCCTGTGGCCACAGAAGCCCGCGTGTCCCTCCACCAGCCTCCCTCCCCCCCGGCCCGATCTGTGACGTCACTGGCAGGGAGTTAATACCCCGCACCCCGGGGTGATTGATGCCTCGGCCGGCACGGAATGAAAAATTATAAATTACCGCCGTCCTGATATCGAGCGGGCCCCGCGCCGCCCCGCCCGCCAGCCGCCCGCCGGTGAACGGGATTTGGCGCGCCTGGCCGCCTAATGCAATTTCATGCTGACTTAGCAGTTTATCCGGCAGGGTCCAAACCAGAGAATGAAAGCAAGGATCCTAAGTCAGGGGCAGCGGGGGGTGCGCGAGGCTCTGTCCATGGGAGGGTAGGGAGGGGGGGGGGCAGGGCCGGGATATTGGGGTGGCTGGCCCTTACCTCCCGTCCTGGACCCCTTGAGCGCTGGGGATTGCAATTTTTATACTTTGATTAATTTTAATTCGTTTGAGAGCTTAAATCGCGGAGCGATTGAAGCTCTCAAACGAATTAAAATTAATCAAAGTTTAATAATTTAGACACCATAACATGTACATTTTTTGTTCACAATTCATATAATAGTGATATTTTTAAAAAAAATTAAGGAAAAAAATGGACCCCGCGGCGTGCGGAGGGTGACACGGCGGTCCACCCCAGCATGACGTAATGCGGATTGTGACCCCGGCACCCCCGGGCGGCGCAATACCGGGTCTGTCCCTCCCCACCCCGGGTGATGTATGTAGCCGGGGATACTGACCTATGACCTCCCCCTGACCTGCTGCTTCGGTCATCCCGCATAGTGATCCCGACAATCCCATTGAAATCCCGGCTGCACCATCCAGAAGTACTGCCCAGTGAAGCCGAAAGGCAGTAACTGCTTACTTTTTAAGTGAGCGGTTACTGTCTTTTGGCTTTACATGACACAGGAGCGGTGGCTTCTAGTCTACATGTAGTATGCCTAACCAGGCAGCAAGGACGTTGGCTCACCACCGGCTCGATGCTAAACATTGAGGCGGGGTGTGATCGTTGTGTATAATATCTGCTGACAATAAGTGTATACTAAGAGTGGCACAGCTATGGTAACAAAATAGATTAAAGAATAGATTATTCGGATATCAAAAATGTTGCAATGAACAAATCATGAATTGAAAACATAAATCTATTATTTCTCGCTATTTTGTGATATATTATTTAGAAAAATATGCAAAGAAATATTAAAGCACCCCCTCCATGTTTTTTGTGTCAGATGTAAGCATAATAATGATAAATTTATTTTATTTAGCTTTTGACCAATACATATATTTAAAAACGGATACAAAAGATATACACATTATATCATTATAATACTATATACAACATTGGGCGTGCTGCGCTTGAACAGGCTTATAGAAGCCTCTGCAAGCTATGCAGGGAAATTAATATGATAATGATAATGAGCCTGAGTGATTGGGATTTGTAGCGCCCCTGAGCTCGGGACACCGAGGATTTAGGTGCGTTAGAAGTTTTACATTTCATCACATTTCTCTATATTATTGAGTTACATGTAAAGTCTCTGCATCGGTTTATTTTTCATAGATTTTTGTTATTTTGTTATTAACGGTTTACTTGTTCAACATGTTGAACCTATATATAGGTCGCAGACTGTAGGCCAAAAAGTGAAAATATTATAGGTTAAGCGTTTAACTATATGAATTACCAGCAAATTTATTACACATTAAAGTAATTTTCACTCACTTGAAGCTGTGGATCGCGTCAGCGAGCCGCAGCTTCAAGTGGGTGAAAATTTCAATTATCCCATGGTTTTTGTAGAAATGATAAAGCATCACTCATCACATTCACCACTAGGTAACATACATATAAGATTATCTGACCATCTCATTTACCATATTTTTGTACAAACCATGGAGACCAGCAACCTGCAACTATATACCCTTGTTTCAATATGCAGTAGACTAAATTTGGCTTGCATAATAAAAAACAATTTACATTAGATGACAACAACATTTAAAAAAATCTTTTTCGAAATACAAATGCAGTAAATAAATAGATTGATTGATTGGATAACTTATTGGTATATTTTATTCTCAACGCTTTTGGCATTAATTGATTGATTGATTGAACTATTGCTTTTTTTTGGTGTTTGGTGATTTTGCTGGCAAGCTTATAAGCCTGGATGACTGTTAGCTGGCTGGCTGGCTAAAATTTAAAGATGATCTATCACCCCTTATGTAGTATGAATAAATTTGTGACAAATAAATCAAAGTTGCCACAAGATGGGGCACAAGCGTTTCCGTATATGGGGTGATTGGCTATCATGTGACCCTCTGAGAGGGTCACATGATAGCCAATCACCCCATATAAGGACATAATTATTAATACCATATAAGGGGTGATAGATCACCTTTAACTGGAATAATGGAAGTGTGTAGCCAACGTGGCGATCCGGATCTAGTATTCTACCCCCGACTAATCGCAGAGTGGCTCAGACTGTCAAATGACTAGACCAGCCAATCACTGCCGTCATTCAGTTGTGATTTAAATTAGCGAGTAGAACACCATATGCCTACAGCTGTACCGGAGATCCTAGTATTAAACTTCTATTTTACAGACCTAGAATCACCTGTCCGATGGCGAAATTGTGCGTACATGTAACAGTATTAGACTGCATATCAATTTGTAGAAGTTTTAAGACACACCAACTCCAAAGCACAAAGAACAAACGTGCTACATGTATTGTATAAGAACATTTTCCAATTCTTTGAACATGTACACATCCACACGAGAGATTTCTTAGACTCCATCACAAAGTTTTACCGGCTTTGAAAATTAAATTTGAATGGCATCCATCAGAGAATAAACCTGACAACATGAATCACCGGTTAAATTCGAAACAGAATTCTTTCTGCAATATTCAAACAAATTATCTGCGCAGGATTGGCCGAGCTGCGAGAGACCGTGCCGTTTCTAATTATCAAACGCAATAATACTTTTTAATCCCCTCCTGGATTCCATCAATTATCAGTCGTCATGGACCGGGCTCGTTTTTATGATTAACCCTTTAAGATCTGAGAGATTATCTTTGTAGCTCGCATAATATATATTTATTACGTTTCCAAGTAATTATACATATCTTATAAAATATTTAAATTCGTATAACTATCTGACAATTAGACAAAATCTAAAAAAAATCGCTGTTTGTTTATTTGCTTGTCAGTTTGAATGTTTAATTCAGAAGAGGCATTTAGATTCAAAGGGTTTATGATCTAATTATCTTTATCTTGATTTGTGGCTTTTGAGAAAAAATTAATAACGTCAAATATTAAATTACATTCAAAGATATATTTCACTGGACTGGCGACAAAACTACCCTTAACTTGGTTGTTATTTTCCACGGAACTGACTACGCCAGCCAATAATTGAAGATTTTTGTCGTGAAGAAAATTTTGTAAACAGATGACTGACCAGACATTAGGAACGTTACCACGAAGTCTTCACTCAAGCAACTAAAACTTTCCAGAAGACAAACACTTTTTTGAGCAGTGGGAGGCTCTTTCCCAGAAGACGGTGGTGGCAGCATTTTTGTTTAAACCCTTTGCGCTTTTCTACATTAACAGATTAAAGCTATTGTTGTGAACAAAATCACCCAGATCGAGATAATTAATGCAACGCAGCATGCACGTTGTTGTGTACAATTCATTGCAGTTTAAAAATAATTATAAAAATATTATTTTTAGGTGAATATATAGTTTATTAGGTTGGATATCGTCCTCCAGAAACCAAAGTGTTGCATGTGCCACTCATTTGCGTGACACATGCAACACTTTGGCTGCTAGATGACTTTTTTTCAGCTTTTGCAGATATGTAGGAGATGCAATGATAACTTACTTTTATTCAAGATAAGTTTGGAGAAAGGTCTTAATGATTTAAAGTGTAGTCAGAAATCACAGCAAGCTCAAACAATAAGCAAATTACAAATCTATATTCACAGAAAAAACACAGCGGTATAGAGGTAAAGTGGTCTAATAGTGGACACATCCACGTCTCCTTTAAAAGCATAAGCTATTTAAAATTCTAGCCACTATAAGCAAATGTATACTAAATGCTTATAATATACTTATGTTCATAATTATACTAGCGTGCAAAGGCAAACAGCAGTAACTGCTTACATTTTAAGAAAGCTGTCACTCCTGTTTGTTTTCACAGGACAACAATTGACGCTCTGATTAGAGTGTTAGGGCTGCAAGAGTTGAGAAATGGTGAAACGGCAGTATACTAGTAAATGGAATTAAAGCTTGGTTGGAAAAATAAGAGATTGAAATAATTGTTCAAATGAATAATGTAATTCTATGAAACACGAGAAATTAATATAAGTTTTAATTGAAAAATAAAGAAACGATATATCAGGATTTTCATTAAATTTTTACATCTCTAATTATTTATACTAGTCAATTAATCTGTCCACGGACAAAGGTAATGTGCACCGCTACAAAAATGCAGTCTAGTTAGGAATTAAATTTAATTATAAACAGACAACACGCTGTTAGTTAATTGCCGCAATAATTTATTAATTGGAAGATTTTTAAGTAAATGCCGCAAGTAATGATGCTTCATTTTGAATAAAAATAGACAATTTACGTGGCAGAAGCAATAAGGATTGTGAGAGGGATTCTCCTCAAGAAAAATGTCTTATTCTGATTGTTTTTATTACTTAAAATATAATGTTTCGATTGAAAAAAGACATAAGAGAATGCTGTGACACAATGTAATATATTTATGTATGTAAGCAATCTTTTTAATGCTAAATAATAATTTCTGTTATTTAGCATTTCAACTAAACACTGCTATTCTTTTAGGTTTTAAAGATGACGCGCAAAACATTATGTTTATAGCTATATAGATTTAGTGGAAGAATTGTCGATGAAATTCATACAGAAAGTATGTTATGGAATCATGGCATATAACATAACTTGATTCTTGCGGTTCTAATAGCAGCTGCTGCATGGGGAGCAATCAATAATTGTGTAATTAAAACATCAAATGTATCTACCATTTTTTCTATAATTAAACATATATAGTTAAGTTAATGTGAGCTCAGCTGAGCTGAGCTCACATTAAAATAACCATATATGGCAAAGATGCCGTTTTGTACTCGTTGAATTCAAAATATTCTATAAAAAAAAATTAATGTAAAATTAAAACTATTAATTAATTTTAATTAATTTTTGTCTGCGTCACTAAAAGATAAAGGGTTACGTGGATATTTAACCCTTGGGTCCCACAGTCACTGCACACTGAGAGATTAGGTGGATTCTGCCCCAGCACGCCTCACCGCCTGTTGCCAAGCATTTCAACTTTTAGTTGATCCCATTTCACAACAGAGTAGACAAAAAATCTCACGCGTAATGGCCCGGAAAACCTCATTTGGCTTAGCGCCGATGATAGGGGGTGGCGTTGACGCGACCTTTGATCTCTGACCTACATATCACTGTGATGATTGGGCCAGACAAAGGTATCCCGGCAATTGGCGATTTCGCTTCATTTGGTGGCGCAATTTAGCACGCCGCCACCAAGACAAACCATAGGCTGGTCAGACACTCCACCTTACAACGCCTAGAGCATACCCATGCAGCGAACACGAGACGTTGAACCAATGCTGATTTAATGTGGGCCCAGCGTCGCAGACGATGGGCCAACATTAAATCAACATTGGTTCAACGTCTCGTGTTTGCTGGGTAAGGTCCTAGGAATTGAATAATGGAAGAAGCTTTAGCAATTCGAATCATTCAAATAATAGGAAACACTTTTCCACAAAGTAGCCAGACGGCTATGCTAATCATTTACCCATTTTTATAAAAAAATACATCAACTAAAAATGGATTATCCATGCAAAATTCAATATCACTGGTTCAAATGAATATTAATTTCCCTGATAATCATGACGTATACATTGACGGAAACAATCGCTCATATCACCGTCAATGCAACAGTTCATAGAAGTTATCGTCTTACCCTAATTATAACATTTTTAAAAACGTTGACAGTGCTTTAATGTAAAATGGATTAAGTGGATTAGAGAATGAATGAATGAATGAATGAATGAATGAATTAATGAATGAATGAATGAATGAATGAATGAATGAATGAATGAATGAATGAATGAATGAATGAATGAATGAATGAATGAATGAATGAATGAATGAATGAATGAATGAATGAATGATTGTTAGATGTGTCAATGAATGAGGCTTTTGATCATTGTTGCATTTTACGCAAGTTTATTAAAATGCTGGTGCAATTCTGATACATACTTTATAATCTCCAAAATAGCAAATGTGAATTAAAAATTAAACTCCTTTGCATTCGACATTTAACGCCGATTGATATAGCGCCTGTGATATTTTAATCTTACTTCTAGAATTTTCCAAGTGATTCAAGACGTGTGTGGAGGATACCATACAAGTTTACTAGGTGGGAGCTTACAAAAAAATCAGCTTTTGGGCCGAAAGGGTGCAGAGGGGGGGGGGTGGTCGGCGGTTGTCGCTGGAGATGCGCTCACTTCAAAGTACAAGAATAATGACAGGGATTTAAGTGGGCTATCCCCGATGCCTGGTGACGTCATCCAGGCGTGAAATTCTATCAACCGTGTAAGTGTCGGAATCCCCCGAACCAGCGCAACAGGTGTCATTAATGGCAACCAGTGATCTCTTTTTCTGACAGATTTGTCAGCAAAATGCATAGAAAAATCAGCCCAGCGTTGCACCAATATCGGTTAAAGACATTGTCCCGGTATTTATACAACGCATGGGAAAATTTATTAGTATTAGTATTATCATTTAACTTATTTAAGTTATTTTTAAATGATCGATGCATGTGCATCTGATTGGTAAAAATTATAGAAAATAGTATAAATTTAAAAATTATGTGATTGCTAATATTATAATTTTATCTGGTTTGGAGATAAATTATATCTACATCGTATATGCAAAGCTTTGAAACAATTATGTAGAGAATTCATGCAGCTTTGATACAGCTTTGAGTTTTGTAGGTAGATTAAAAAAACTGATGAACATGATCAACACACATACCTGTAACAAACAATATTAAAGAAAATCTATTTCTATTTGATCTTCTGACTCACTATCCAGATTTGACAGCAACATGACAAAAATACAGCCGGTCGCCATAGCAACCTGAAAAGCTGAAAACCCAAGCCTCATTGGCTTGTCTACTGTATTTTCATAGTAAATTCATAGACTGACCATAAGTATGTTTAGTCTATGGAAAATGTAGTGTTAAGAATGTAGTGATAAATCAATAAAACATTTCACATAGGAAGCTACTATCTGTCCCCTCACGATTGAAGAGACGTATCTGATACTTTACAAAGTGGTAGATACGCCAATTTGATTTTGAAGGGACGAGTCGGTTCTTATTACAAGAAAATAAATGATGCCTCACTCTTGAAATGTAGCGCGAGAGACTATATACGAGAGTACGAGAGTGAGCGAAACTCAGCGGGATAGTCAGTCACTTCAGCGCCATCTACCGTGCAAATCGGGCAGAAAGACTGTCTGCTCATTTGCATAAAGTATTGAAAAAGAGGCAATAACACCTGAGCGCGGGATAGCCGGCGGGGAGGCGCGCAGATTAGCGGGACGGGTTCTGGATGTTATGCAACCAGATGGTTTTACCAGCCAGGCGTGCGGAACAGCGCTCAAGTGGGCGAAATTAAGGAAAATCATAATCAGACTCGCAGCTTATTAAGCTCCGTCATTTGTTTCAGTCGTTGGCGACCCTTTAAGCTTCCGCGCGCGGAAGCTCAAAAGGTCGCCAACGACTGAAACAGTCACAGAAAAATTGCCTTTTCGCAGCTGTCAATACTAATTCAAAGACGCCAGTACTTTATCACAGATTATATCTCCGTATTTGAGTTTTGTTTTAATCTCTACAAATACACAGATAATCCGGTATTAATACTGGCTCTGGGGCTCCAAGTGTTAATAGCTATCCCGAATGCAGTGTTCTTTTCCGTGGTGGGACAAATGAAGGAAGTTCCGTGCAGTTTCTTCCCACATCACCATCGCGTCGTCTTTGTCGCTCCGCCTCGTTTTGTAGCTAAGTCATCATGCAGTCTGAAAAACAATAAAGCATAAAAACGTTGTTGAAGCGCACTGAAAACATATTTCGTTAAGTCGCCAGCGATTTTATAGTAATGCAACGGTATTTCGTTTTAGGTGTGACAGAGCGCAGTACAAGAAATGTCGCTATTCTGCACCTGTTTGAACTAAAGATATTAATCATTGGATTGATCTTATTTCTTCTCTATAACCTCTTTATATATTATACACAATTAGAATAAAAAAAATTAAGTAGTTGTGTAAGAGGAATTTGTATTTTTCTAATAATTGTTTAAAATCTTTCTTTTTCTAAAAATGGATGATTTAAATATGAAAAGGCTTAAAAAAACATTCTTGATTGTAGGATGTTTAATTATAAGTAAACATATGAGTGATAACATATTTACGAGCTATAAATGACACAAATATAATCACTTGGGTTTTAGTAATCTCTATGAATAAATTTCTGACCTATATTGACTATTTTGTTATATCATCTGAATATCTCGTACTGTCGGAGTTGGAGTCCCGTGTGCATGGTTTAATCGGATGTGGTTAATTGCTTATAGTTATAAACATAATAGTAAATAATACACATACGACTTGGGCATAATCTTCGAATAATGGCTTTGGGTTTGATCATAATTTATGTCTAAAAATTCACCTACTAATGATCATAATGGGTGTTTGCGGTCTAAAATAGCCCTTTGCATGCTAAGTTGTCTTATTTATTTTTTACTATCATGTGACAGGATGAGCGAGCACCCTCACATTGGTCGGTACTTGGTCCGTATTATGCTTAAAGGCCCAGTGAAATTATTTTAATTTAACAATGTATATGCTGGGGGTCACATAGCTCATGCATAACCAGGTTCAACCATTATACAGCGGATTAATTTTCCCACCCAGCTCTGTTGAAAATGATACATCTATATGGTGAATTTTCACCCACTTGAAGTTGTGTCTCGCTGACGCGATCCACAACTTCAAGTGAGTGAAAATTATTCAGATTTGACAAAATGGAGGTCAACGGTTTTCAAATATTGCTGGTTGATGTCACATTTTTTCTTTAAGATGTTCAAATGGTGGTACTTAATGTGCTAATAAAAAATGAAAACCAGAATATATGCGGCACCGGCGCTTAAAGGGTTAAGAAAAATGCAACTGCTCAGGGAGCAGATGATGCGCGACATGAGTTATTTGCTGAACAAATGTACCTGTAATCAAAAGGTAAACCTTCACAATTATGGTTAGGTTTAAAAAGCCTCAACTCTTACAAGGCTGAATTATGTTTGTATAAACCATGGAGACCAAATGTTTTTTTTTAATTTAAAATCATTTTAAATGTCTTATTTGGCTCTTTCCGTTTCATTTGAAAACAGTAATTATAAATATTTTAATTCTTTCAGTGCGGGGATCGTCTTTATACGTCATAGTCTGCAGACGCGGTCAGATTATGACGTATAAAGACGGTCCTCGCGCTGAAAGGGTTAACTCTTTCACCGCTGGTCACGACTTTAATCCGTTTATTTAACCGATAAAATCACTGCTATATTGGAAACGAAATGTGTGTTTACACATCAAAATTTGCAAATAATTGATCGCGGTAGCGAGACACAACTTAAAAGGCAAGCTGGCAAAAATAATGTGGATATTTATTTATTAGGTCAAATGCATTTTTTTTAGTTGACACTTTATATTTTCGAAGGTTATGGAGTAGGCCTAAATATCGCAATAGCACTGTCAATGTGTAAAATGAAAACTTTTATGAACTGCTACATAAATGTGGTGGTATTATTGACTGTTTCGGTCAATGTATAGTCTACGTCATATCAGGAAAATTAAAATTCAACAAGTGATATTTCAGGTTTGAGTGGATATTGAAAAGAGTCATCTCGCTGCTCAAAATCATGTGAACGATGTGACCAATGATGAAGAGTTCGCAGACGGTCAACCACTAACTTCGGCTCAATGCCTCGTGTTTGCTGGGAATTGGTCTAATACATTCTCCCAAAAATGCACACTTCAATTTTGCTTTTGTTGGTCAAAATAGCGTGAAGAATAAATAGCTTTCACAGTTTATCCCTATAATTGAATTCAAATAAAACCCCGCCGCTAATTACTCTTACAAACCGCCTTCAGTCTGTCCGCGGGTCAGTCTCATTGCTAAATCCAGGAGTCTGGTTGTTATGGCAATATGAATGCGTCGTTAACGGTGGTGTCCCTGTGGACTGCCACCACAGGGATCCCGCTTCATTTGACGGTCCTTAATCCTGACTCCGCACAGGGATTTATCACCGTACCACTTGAGTGGGACACGTCTGAATATCAACCTTCTTCACGCTCCATTTACTCCGTTCCTAGCCAGCAGGAGACACTGGTCCAGTGTCGGTTTGATGCTGGGCCAGCGTCTGCGACGATGGCCCAACATCAAACTATACACTGGATAAACGTCTCCTGTTAGCTGTGATAGTTCAGCCCAACGAGAACGACAGTGGCCCGGCATTGGGTCATTGTAGCGTTGTGATAGATGTACACACTTGATGTGTGTTGTCAAGGGGTCTACTAATGATATGATTGGGTCGGGATATCTGATTGTCGTGCCGCGCCCCTCAGCTCGGCCGTGACGTTCGCCGTGCGCTCCATGCACCGTGAACGGTTTGGAGCTAGCCATCCCGGAAAGAATGATATGATGACATCGCGTCTCCGTCGACGACAGGGACGAGGCTGGACAAAGGAATAATGTTAGAAGTTGGACGATATTATAACCATGGCGAATAATTAGTGTGCATAAATTAATGTGGTTTATTAGACCACTTTTGTGCACATACAGGCCAAATAACTGGGTCAGGGGATGAGAATGGGGAAATGGTAATCAAATGACAGAGGATTAGAACTTTTGATCCTGGCTGTCTGCATGTGGTCCAGTATACGCTACTTCTCAGTCACATAGGCATCCCACAACATTCAATCTTTACGAGTGGATAGTGAAATTGGTTCTCTAATCTCTATGCATGAATACAGAGGGTGGGAAGCGAACCCCGCACAGGGCATGTCGAGTAGTCTCTAGGTGGTCTAAAGCATCACAGGTGTCAGTGTGTATTTCTTTTTTTTGAATAAATTCGCCAGGTTGTGGCATATGGTGTAAATTTCCGCCACCCTCAAAGAACCAAGGGTGTGATTTATATCCACCGCTAAATCCATGGCCTCGTATAGAGTTCAAGAAACACGTTCCTACTAGGAACGTCTGAATTAACCAAAGTATTTTTTTTCTATTAGTGAAATTTACACGGTAATTTTACATGCTAATTTGCTTTTCACAGCGAAAATGATGGATTATCGCATATCCCGTGCCTCAAATGTTAATGTGCTCAGCGTTTACTTGACCTAGATGACTTATCAGTCTTTTGGAGAGTGCCTCTCAATGATCCAGCCCAATTTTCGAGTCACATCAAAAGCCACCTGACAATATGATCAACTTACCGAAATCACTGACGTACAGCGAAAACCATTGACGTCATTATACGCGTGCGGCATCACCATATGACGTCATTGATGGTGGAATTGATAACGTCCCAGCAAACACAAAACATTTGTATAACATTTATACAATGTTGGACCAACGTCAAAGACGTTGGCCCGACGTTGTATAAATGTTATACAAATGTTCTGTGTTTGCTGGGGTGGAGCATATTTATGTAGGTCAAGATACGTATCGTAGAGAGGGACGAGCTCATCGGTAGAGATCGATTCCAGATGACTAGGCGATCACGGTAATGGCGTTGAATTAACATTAAATGAACAAAGTTGAAACATTGTATCGACGTTTATTCGCACAACACCGTCTATCGTTTTTTAGTCAAGCTTGAGGAGCCGTGGTGTTTCGATGATACAAAGAAAACGACGCGTAATGATATGCATATTTATATATAGAGCACAAAACATGGTGTCAAAAGAAAATGGCTTTCACAAAAAAATATTTACATTACTTTTACTGCATCAATCAATTTTTGTTACGAGTTGTATGCTCTTTAATCAATTATTTTTAATGAAACGCATACATCAAATATTATTCATAATCACCGCCTTTCCCTTAAACCTAGAATGGCCTACTCTTCTCAATTTTTTCAACTATCAACTTCTAATAAACAGATAATGTCGCTAGCCATATCTCTTCATTTGATTTGTATTATGTTTTTCTCCGTTTAGTTCCGTTATTTTACCTGAATTCTGCATTTCAAACCCCATTCGGTGTCTCTTCTTTAGACGTACATATACGAGGGCATAAAGAAGGTCTGCAGGTATAGAGACTATTATAACAACATAATTAATATGGCTTGATTGAAAGTGATTTCCTTTTCCCTTTGCACAACAGTACAGTCCTTACGCATTATTTTCATCCCACATTCCTGGTCACAAGAACTCGTTGTCTGAACGCTGTCCCAACGCCACAAGCGCCTCTCTTCCATTCCTGCACCCGGTCGCACCCCTGTTTATATTCATCCGATCGATCCGACCGACTTTTTTCGCGCTGATCGGACGACTGACTTATGTTGATTCCTCGTCAGATATCTACGATCAGTGAATGCGGACCCGTTGACGAGGGGCAGAATCGTGGAAAACGCGGCGTTACAGGGCCGTGCAGACTTTCAATCAAGTCTAACGCAGCGTGAACCCCCGGCATTCAATAAAGGATACTCCTCCACCGGCCCCGGGGGCTTATGACAAAATAGACAAAAATGCAACACCACACGGCCCAAAACTATAATTGAACTGAATGAACTGTATTGTTATTTCCAGGGTTTTTTTGAGGATGTTGTGCATTTTTTCCAATATATTATTTTGGTTTGAAAAGTAGGGTAACATAAAATATAATTTTTCTTGATATTCACTAATTAATTACATGAGATGAGGTACGGTGATTAACATTTGCAATATTTGATAAAACACATTATTTCAGTAAGGTTATCTTTCATTCAAGATTTCTGACTGAATGACTATTAAATAAAATGCTTGAATTGTTTACTTTAAATATGATAATGATAATTTACTATGTCGCCGGTTTTTATCTGTGTCTATATGCTCAGCATATGGTAGACAGAAGAGCACGCATAATAATAGTCGCAAGCTTTTAATTTGTAAGTACATGCATAAGGTAAACGTTTATTTTTAATATGACGATAATTCAGAACCATATACTTCAGCTGAACCCCAGAGACTAACACGTCAAACAAGTTCTGGGTCAATTATTGTAACAATTCATATAATTATTGGATTGTGGATATCCACATGTAAAGTCCATTGGCATATAGTCCCAGAGCTAGGGGGGTTTTATTTGTGTTGAAAGGTCCATACGATCTAAGAGTTCCACCTATAGTGAAAATTTCTCAGGAATCCGAATCTGCGCGTCTTACAAAAATCATCCTGTCCAAAAGTACCGTAAAAACCCTTTAAACACTAGTACCGTCAAAATCGCAAACTGCAATTTGAAATATTGCGTATGAAGTGATTGTTTGCTAAAACTGTGCTAATTTTCATTTGAATAATTTAAAATTATTTATTATCACTCACATATGACACAGGCTTTTATATGGATGTCAAATATTTTGTTTCTGATCAATGACAAATGCACAATATAGCTTTAAGTTGGTATTTTAACACGTAATTTTACCCATTTTTCATACTTTTCCAGTAAATAGACAAAATACTTTTTTCTTAGCCGATTTTTGTATAGTATAAATGTTAAGTTTGGATTCAAACATGTTCTAGAACTATTGTTGACTTAAAATTAACTCATTTAGAATAAAAATAATGAGTTATGTGAACATATTACTCGCTTTTTTGGTTAGACGTAAAATTAGCTCGCTTTTCTTCAGGCT
This sequence comes from Flabesymbios commensalis, assembly GCA_964017125.1. NCBI lineage: Eukaryota > Metazoa > Annelida > Polychaeta > Terebellida > Flabelligeridae > Flabesymbios > Flabesymbios commensalis. The sequence continues at coordinate 42,730,778 of OZ024914.1, read as the reverse complement.
CGGGAAAATTGACCATATCTCACATTATTGCCCACTGAGTAGTCAAATTTTGAGCTATATCAATATATTTTATATCAATAGAAAGCTACTGACACAGGTCTTCACATGGATGAAAAATATTTTGTGTCTAAGCATTGACAAATGCACAAGAGAGCGTTAAGTTGGTATTTTGAAACGTAATTTTACCCATTTTTCATACTTTTTCAGTAAATAGACAAAATACTTTTCTCTCAGTAGATTTTTGTATAGTATAAATGTTTAGTTTTGATTCAAACATGTTCTAGAACTATTGTTGACTTAAAATAAGCCCATTTGGAATAAAAATAATGAGTTATGTGAACATATTACATGCTTTTTTTGGTTAGACGTAAAATTTGCACGCTTTTCTTTGGGCTCAGGGAAACTGTATGTATCTCACAGTTTTGCCGTATGAGTAGTCAAATTTTGAGCTATATCAATATATTTGATATCAATAGAAAGCTACTGGCACAGGCCACGGATGTAAAATATTTTGTCTCTAATCTTTCAAAAATGAACAAGAGAGCTTGAAGTTGGTACTTTAACACTTAATTTCACCTATTTTTCATACTTTTTCAGTACATAGTCAAAATACTTTTCTCTCAACTGATTTTCGTGTATAATAAATATTTAGTTTTGATTCAAACATGTTCTAGAATTATTGTTGACTTAAAATAAACCCATTTGGAATAAAAAATAATGAGCTATTTGAATATATTACTCAATTTTTGGGTTGGATGTAAAATTTGGGCACTTTTCTTCCAACCCGGGGAAATTGACAGTGTTTCACATTTTTGCCCAATGAGTACCGGGTACCCAAAATAAAAAAAAACTGTACAAACATCTTTGATATCAGTTAAAAGTAACTATCAAGGGCTTTAACATGGTTACTTGACGACTGAAGAAGTAATCACAGCCATTTTTAAAGTTATCTCTGCCACTACAAAAGTTATCTTATATTCACTGGAGAAGTGATCATAGCAACTTTAAACGTTATCTCAGCCACTACAAAAGTGATCTTGACCACTGAATAAGTGATTACAACCACTTTAAAAGTTACCTCAACTACTACAAAAGCTATCTTGGCCACTGAAGAAGTGAATACAGCGACTTTAAAAGTTATTTTAGCCACCACAAAAGCGACTTTGGCCACTGATGAAATGATAACAGCAACTTAAAAAGTTATCTTGCCAATGCAAAAGTCATCTTGGCGAGTGCAGAAGTGATCACAGCCACTTTAGAAGTTATCTCAGCCACTACAAAGGTGATCTTGGCCACAAACAAACTGGTGTCAGCTAATTTGAAGGTTATCTAAGCCACTACAAAGTGATCTGGGTCACTCAAGAAGTGATCACAGCCACTTTTTAAAATATCTAAACAACTACAAAAGTGATCTTGGCCACTGAAGAAGTGGTGACAATAACTCTGAATGTTATCTCTATCATTATAAAAACGATCTTAGCCACTGGCGAAGTGCTCATAACGACTTTAAAAGTGATCTCAGCCACTAAAACAGTGATCTTATATCAGCCCGTAAAAGTGGTCTTGGCCACAAAAAAACGATCTTGTCTAATGAAGAAGTGATTACATTCACTTTAAAAGTTATCTCAGCTGATACAAAAATGATATTGGCCACTAATAATCTTATGTCAGTCCCTAAAAAAGTGATCTGGGTCACTACAAAAGTGATCATGACCACTTGTTAAGCCATCACATCCACTTCAAAAATCATCTCAGCCACCACAAAAATTATCTTGACCACTGAAGAAGTGATCACAGCAACTCTAAAAGTTATCTCAGCTACTACAAAAGTGATCTTGGCCACTGATGAAGTAATCATAACCACTTTTAACGTTATCTCAGCCACTACAATAGTGGTCTTGGCTACTGGAGAAGTCATCACAGCCACTTTAAAGGTTATTTCAGTCATTGCAAAGGTGATCTTGGTCACTAACAAACTGTTGTCAGCCACTGACAAAATTATCTAAGCCACTACAAGGTGATGTTGGCCACTGAAGAAATGATCACAGCCACTTAAAAAATTATCTCGACCACTACAAAGTGCACTTCTTAAGTGGTCAAGATCAATTTTGTAGTGACGAGATCACTTTTAAAGTGACTGAGATCACTTCTTCAGTGGCCAAGATCACTGTTGTAGTGGCTGAGATAATTTTTCAAGTCGCTGTGAGCAATTCGTCAGTGGGCAAGATCATTTTTATAGTGGCAGAGATAACTTTCAAAGTTATTGTAACCACTTCTTCAGAGGTCAAGATCACTTTTGTAGTCGTTTAGATATTTGTAAAAGTGGCTGTGATCACTTCTTCAGTGGCCCAGATCACTTTGTAGTGGCTTAGATAACCTTTAAATTGGCTGACACCAGTTTGTTTGTGGACAAGATTACCTTTGTAGTGGCTGATATAACGTATAAAGTTGCTATGATCACTTCTTCTGTGACCAAGATCACTTTTGTAGTTAATGAGATAACTTTTAAAGTCGCTGTGATCACTTCTTCAGTGGCCAAGATCACTTCAGTAGTGGCTGAGATAACGTTTAAAGTTGTGATGATCACTTCTTCAGTTGACAAGATCAGTTTTTTTGTGGCCAAGATCACTTTTACGGGCTGACATAAGACTGTTAGTGGTTAAGATCACTTTTGTAATGGCTGAGATAATTTTTAAAGTGACTGAGATCACTTCTTCAGTGGCCAAGATCACTGTTGTAGTGGCTGAGATCACTTTTAAAGTCGCTGTGAGCACTTCCTCAGTGGTCGAGATCATTTTTATAGTGGCAGAGATAACATTCAAAGTTATTGTAACCACTTCTTCAGAGGTCAAGATCACTTTTGAAGTCGTTTAGATATTTTTAAAGGTGGCTGTGATCACTTCTTCAGTAGCCCAGATCACTTTGTAGTGGCTTAGATAACCTTTAAATTGGCTGAAACCAGTTTGTTAGTGGCCAAGATTACCTTTGTAGTGACTGAGATAACTTTTAAAGTGGCTCTGATCTGACCAACTACTGAGATAACGTTTAAAGTTGCGATGATCACTTCTTCATTGGCTAAGATAACTTTTGTAGTGGCTGAGATAACTTTGAGAATGGCTGTGATCACTTCTTCAGAAGTCAAGATAACTTTTGAAAATTGGCTCCAGAGAATGTAAAAGTAAAAACAAACATTTATACCATATAAAGTTACCATGAGCGAGAAGTCTTGCTGGTATTCACTGAGAAAACATTGGAAATTTGTCAAATGGAGGGATAAAATACAAAGTTAGCCCTTAATTGTTGTACATTTCGTATTTAACAGAGATAAAATATTATGTATCTACGTTAAAGCCCTTGATAGTTCCCTACTTTTAACTGATGTCAAAGATGTTTGTACAATTTTATTTTATTTTGGGTACCCGGTACTCATTGGGCAAAAATGTGAAACACTGTCAATTTTCCCGGGCTGGAAGAAAAGTGACCAAATTTTACATCCAGCCCAAAAATTGTGGAATAAGTTCAAATAGCTCATTATTTTTTATTCCAAATGGATTTATTTTAAGTCAACAATAATTCTAAAACATGCTTGAATCAAAACTAAATATTTATTATACACAACAATCAGTTGAGAGAAAAGTATTATGACTATGTACTGAAAAAGTATGAAAAATAGGTACAATTAAGTGTTAAGGTACCAACTTCAAGCTCTCTTGTGCATTATTCAAAGATTAGACACAAAATATATTACATCCGTGGCCTGTGCCAGTAGCTTTCTATTGATATCAAATATATTGATATAGCTCAAAATTTGACTACTCATTAGGCAAAACTGTGAGATACATGCAGTTTGCCTGAGCCCAAAGGAAAGCGTGCAAATTTACGTCTAACCATAAAAGCATGTAATATGCTCACATAACTCATTATTTTTTATTCCAAATGGGTTTATTTTAGGTCAACAAAAGTTCTAGAACATGTTTGAATCGAAACTAAATATTTATTATACACAAAAATCAGCTCAGTAAAAAGTATTTTGACTACTTACTGAAAAAGTATGAAAAAAGGTCAAATTAAGGGTTAAAATACCAACTTAAAGCTCTCTTGTGCATTTGTTAATGATCAAACACAAAATATTTTACATCCATGTGAAGGCCTGTGCTTGTAGCTTTCTATTGATATCTAATATATTGATATAACTCAAAATTTGACTACTCATTGAGCAAAACTGTGAGATACATACAGTTTTCCTGAGCCCAAAGAAAAGCGTGCAAATTTTACGTCTAACCAAAAAAGCATGTAATATGTTCACATAACTCATTATTTTTATTCCAAATGGGTTTATTTTAAGTCAACAATAGTTCTAGAACATGTTTGAATCAAAACTAAACATTTATACTATACAAAAATCGGCTAAGAGAAAAGTATTTTGTCTATTTACTGGAAAAGTATGAAAAATGGGTAAAATTACGTGTTAAAATACCAACTTAAAGCTATATTGTGCATTTGTCATTGATCAGACACAAAATATTTTACATCCATATGAAAGCCTGTGTCATATGTGAGTGATAATAAATAATTTAAAAATTATTTAAATGAAAATTAGCACAGTTTTAGCAAACAATCACTTCATACGCAATATTTCAAATTGCGGTTTGCGATTTTGACGGTACTAGTGTTTAAGGGGTTTTTACGGTATTTTTGGACAGGATGATTTTTGTAAGACGCGCAGATTCGGATTCCTGAGAAATTTTCACTATAGGTGGAACTCTTAGATCGTATGGACCTTTCAACACAAATAAAACCCCCCTAGCTCTGGGACTAATAAGATTGGGCCAACGTCTCTAGACGTTGGCCCAATCTTATGCCAATGTATATTGTGTGCTGGGCAGCCATCTAGATCCAGGCACCATGCAGGACGTCAACACCTGGACAATGGCCATCTGGATAAGGTAAGAGTCCGGAGTCCTCAGGACGCATCGTGCCTGCCCTTCCCGTCTCACCTAGTTTTCATCTGGATCATAACTAACAGGACACCTCCTCCTTATATGACCATCGTTTTTCTACGTGACATAAGCTTAACATCTTGGAGATCAACATGTGTTAAATGTGTATACAGTATGAATAATTTTGTGCCAGATAAATCAAAGTTGCCACAAGATGGGGCACAAGTGTTTCCTTATATGGGGTGATTGGCTATCATGTGAGAGGGTCACATGATAGCCAATCACCCCATATAAGAACATTAAAATTCATACCATATAAGGGGTGATAGATTACCTTTAACATCTCTTTGAAATCATCATTTGTGTGACTATATAATATAAGTATAATAACACGGGCTGTGATCTTCACTGGCGAGGTGATATTTGAACACAGTGTTTCTTTCTCGTTCACTCGTAAATATAGAATCGTGTGGATAGCCTCCGTGACTGAGAGGTAGCGTGCTCAACCTCAGAAAACCAGTATTATGATCCGGAACACTCATGCGTGGAGGACATTGCCACTTGATTCCTTTCACCTTCCTCAGGAAGTTCTCCTGGCATCTCGTGACATCAATCAGCAATATCTGAAAATAATGTTGACAGATCAGAATAATTTCCATCAACTTGAAGTTGCGGATCGCGTCAGCGAGACACAACTTCAAGTGGGTGAAAATTCCAATAAATGACTTTGGCGGTTAAAGGGTTAACCCATCCATTCATCCATCCTTGTTCTCTGTTTGTGCAGATAGCAAACACCGCTGCCAGACGGACATAACAGATTATTATACGGTGGTATAAATATAGACCAGACATGCTGACAGTGCATACATCATAATCTCTATCAATATCAGTCTGGCTGTAGAAATAAAGGGAGATTTTGATTGGAGAAGCATAATATATAAGTTAATAGAGCAATTCTTTAACCCTCACAGCGCAAGGATCGACTTTAGTCGTCAGAATCTGACGTCTGTAGACGTCAGATTCTGACGACTAAAGTCAATCCCCGCACTGTAAGAATACACATATTTCTTATGGCCGGAAACCCATAACATAGGTAATCAAATGAATCGGAAAGAGCTAACTAAGACATTTATGATGGTTTCAAATTGAAAAAACCCTTATGTTGCGATGTTTTTTTCACAAATTAATTCAGCGCCTTAAGGGTTAAAGAAATGCCAACAGCAAACAGCTGTTTACTGGAAAAGTAGGCAGTTACTGCTGTTTTACTTTGCTTCACAGGTAACAATAGACGAAGTCAAGAGTGATAATGGCTTACTTTTAATGCACCACGACAGTGTTGTCACCCATTTCACAAACACAATAATTTAATTAAGGAAGTCACAATGCTCCAACAAATTATCATGTAATCAATACCTACCAGATACAAGTTGTAGAGCTGACGTTGGCTTCAATGATCGACGTAGAACTAGAAGCTGGTCTGATTCAAAACCAACATTGGGTCAACCCTCTGTATTTGATACAGTATAAATAGAAATGTGTACATTTAAAAACAGGTAATTTAAAGAAATTATAGCACAGTAGGCGAGTGACTAAGATCACTCATGTGCTGCTAGCACCTTGAGTGATATTGGCATTAATACCATTAAAGCAAGATTGCGTCGCAACAGTACATCACGAAATATTATTTACAGAACTGTCAATCATCTGTGTGATATATCTTTATAAAAAACTGCAATGTATCTTTATGAAAAAATAAAATTCCATACTTCATAAGTTGCGCATATGTCAATTATGCTACTTTTTTATGGCACACGAAGCCAAAGGCAGAATCTGCTTAATTTACGAGTATTAAGCAGATATTGCTTTCTGCCTTTGCGGAGCAGCAACTGAGTCAAACAAGATTTGTATATCATGTATGTCTTCTTGTATTGTAATACTGTATTTTGTAATCTGTTTTATGAGTGGTTGTCATGAAAGCGACTCTTCAGAGTCTTTTGACAATCTCCCACTTTTCGAAGTGAATAAACGACTACTGCTACTAAATATTGGATCACGAAGAAACTGGTCGTCAATTTAGTGGTGCCTTTATATTAATATATAATAATAAGAGTGTAAATTTATATCAAACAGTAAAGAGTTTTTCTAAAGAACTGAGTCATCAGGAATTATTACTCAGGAAAAATACAAAATATGACAATAATGTGAATAATGGATCCGCCATGTTGATGTACAATGGCCGTATACTGTAGGATGTTACTCACAATGTTATATGGACCTACTGAGATGAAACGATGCCACCGGATTGATTGTGTGCCCTATAAAACTGCAGCAGCAAGCCCACCATTCAGCCCCCCCCCCTTCCTCCATCCCAGATCCTTGTTCTATATTGCCTTTTATACAGAGAGGTCCCATGTCACCACTCTTCCATCCCCGCATCACGATGGGGACTGCTCGCTCCAGACGCTGCTACCCACATTTCATTTTCCTCGTTATTGGCAACCCTGTCGTGGCCATGGCAGCCGCGGCTGCCATGGCCACGACAGGGTTGCCAAGGACCGGGGTTGCCTATTACAACAATTGCCAGGGCAATCCCGGTGCCAGGCCCGCAGTGGCGCGCGCCATTTGCCTGTGACAATGCCCGATTTCGCGGACCAGCGATTACTCTCTCGACGGTGATTTTTAATCTTGCGAATTTTCCGCCGGGCTGGTATTAACGCCGCCAATGGAATTACGTTGATTGCAGCCGAGTTTGACCCGGGATCCGGGGTCGGCCTCGGAACAAATTAATTTCGGGCGCGAAACCGCCCGGCTGCGCCCGTGTACGGGGCCACGGGGCTGGTAAATCAAGGCGGCCCCGCAGCAGACGACAGGCGGGCAGCGCGCCGAACTCCCGCGGCTGTTTGTCCCAAACATGGCGGCGACTGAGCAAACTCTCCGCGGTGGAGCTTTCTGGGGCGCGGTCCACCGGGAAATGCGGTCGCGGCTGTTCGGGGAAAGAGCATTTGAGGATGAGTAATACGATCGAGAAGTGGCTGTCCACTGCAGGAGCGGCGATGACCAGCGGTCAACAGCTGGGGAGCGGTCATCCAGTTTGAAGCTGACCGCTACCCCCCGGCATACAAACAGCCTCATCATTGTCGTGCCCGCCGTATTAACTCATCTGATTAGCTGACTTTGATACAGATCTGCTCAATTATCCTATCAAACCGCTCGTAACAAGATTCCCGCCATAATTGTATCAAGCAGACGACGAGAAGTCCGGGCTGTAATGTCACGGCATCGCTGAATGGACAAAATTACCACCCTTTACAATCTGTAATTAAATCCACTAATATATAGGCTAATATTACATCCAACAGCCTTTGAAATCAAATAAAATGTAGATTAATAACGTAAACCCATCTGAAAAATAAAACACAATAATTAATTGAATAAAGAACATGCTGCTGCGCTTAACACCTAAAAACCTATAATATATGGGTAATATTACTAGGTTTCTCTCTGAGTTTAGATGGTCTTCGTCTGTTGTCTAAAAGCGTGTTTGATAGTGAGTTGCACCTTTCATCCGCCGACCTGCCTTTGTCATACTCAATGGGATTAAGCCTATGACACACTCAGTCCTGGGATTCAGAATTTACATCCATTTCTGTTCCCCAAAGCGATTCAGGATTATGAATGTGAGATAAATATTTATTATGGTATTCTATGGCATGGTTAGGTATTCAAATATGGTATTCTACCCCCGACTAATGAAAGGTCACATGACAAATCCCGATGTCAGCCAATCACCGCCACCATTCAATTGTTATTTAAATTAGATGGATAAGGTACTAGACAAACAGACTAATATTTTATTGACATAAAAAAAACAATAAATACTTATTTTTTTCATAAAAGTGGTCTAATGTGTGTACATACATGTATATATAATACAAGATGGTTATTTTTCTAAAATCACATGACAATATACATGGTAGCACATACAGAATTAAAATCAAGTTAAACGGCATTGCCATAATAAAACGCTGGGTATTTCGATAATATATATAGGGCATATGATATACTCGTGAAATAAAATGAGAAGGCATTGCCAAGATATTGAGAAAGGGATATATCATTCGGTTTCCCGCACCAAAACCAGAGATAAAATAGGTAATACTTGGGACGAAATTACTATATAGGGGTTGGTAAATATTTCAGAAATCCCATCAACCGTATAGTCTAATTTGAACAGCTGGAGTAACATACACGAAAATATAATACTCTTCTTTTATTTTTCTTTTTTGGCTCTTATTTTATATTTTTACCAAAAGCTTTTTTTCTACTTCAAACTACAACTACGAATTGGTTAAAAATTGATCCGATTTTGTTTCATATTATCCCATCAGTTGGTCTATATCTAGAGCTATACTGCTCAGCAAAGCCAAAAGGCATGTATCTGCTCACTTGTAAAGTAAGCAGATACTGCTTTTTGGTTTTGCACGGCAGAATATATTTGTCTATACTATAATGTGATTGTACTGTGTAAGAAGACCTCAAGGGAGATTAGGTTGCCTGCCCAGCAAACACGAAACATTGACCCAATGCTGGGTTGACCCAGCATTGGGTCAATGTATAGTGTTTGCTGGGTGCTAATTAAAGAGCACAACATTAAATCATCGTTGAAGTTACCGTGTAATTATATATCAAGTATATTCCGAATTTGTCAAAAAACAAAAAACAACATTATAAGCCTGTGTCAAGCCAAATTAAATAAATAACAGCAAATTGACGGATTGAAAAAAAAATAGTGCAAGAATTTTCTTTGCTTTGTAAATGGAAGTTGCTTCCACCATTTGAGCAGCAGTGTAGATATACATAGCACACGGGATTTTTGGAATAAAATTTATGTAATAGTAACATTCTGTGTTCTCATTTATTGATATACTTGGGCTTTTGATAAAATCAGCTGCCCAAGTGTGGTATTCTAACCCTTAATTTAAATAACAACTTAATGACGGATTTGATTGGCTGATCTCATCATGTGACATACCGAACCACTCTATTATTGGTCGTGTGTAGAATATCATATACGTGGGCCAAAATCATCTTCCAAACATTTTCATTGTCCAGGAAGCAGCTCACATTCAACTATTTTTCCCATTGATTCAACCAATGCTGGGTTGATGTTGGGCCGACGTGGTACACGATGTCGGCCCAACATCTACCCGACATTGGCACCTCAGGGAGGAAGCAAAAATAACTAACTGAAAATTAAGATGATTGTGTAACGACAGAATATCAGATCAGTTATTTGAATATTTTGTCGATAATCATTAATATCATTTACTTTGCTGGGGTTGACACTGTAAATAAAGTTATTTTTAAGTTGAGAAAAACAGCAGATAATTATTGGCAGAGCTGCATGGATGCTTCTTTGTGTGGATTTTAAAGCAATTTCAATCAACCGTTTAACCGCCAAATTATTCAATGGGAATTTTCACTCACTTGAAGTTGTGTCTCGCTGACGCGATCCACAACTTTAAGTGAGTGAAAATTATTCAGATTTGACAAAATGGAGGTGACCTTTTTTTTAAATCTTGCTGATTTAATGTCACGTTTCATCTTTGACATGTTTAAAATATGGTACATAATGTGGTATTAAAAAAACGAAAAACCGAATACTCATGGCAGCGACACATTTGCCCTTGAATTAATTGTGAACCCTTTGTGTCTTTTCTGAACAAACTAGGTTATTTGATTTTTTTTCTAATCTATCTGCTTGTGAAAATAAAATTAAAATATTTCACATGAAAAAAATATTTTTCTGTTTTTACGTGAACGAAAAATATCATCAGGAACCAAATGATTAGTAATAGCAGTATTTCTGATAAGAGATAATGTTTGAATATTATTCTAAAATAAAACAGTTGGGATTCCAGTTTTTGTAGTCAATCATATGTATTTAGAATACAATAATTTTTTCTCTTCTTGCAATGAACCAAAAACGTTGTTAGGCCTATACATATCGAGACTAACGTATTACTAACTACTATTATGCGTATAACCTTCGCGCATTTAACTCTCCTTAGAAGACAGTGTCGTATGACACACTCACTTGAGTGGCATATGTGACAGTTTGGCTGGTAGGGACGTTATTGTGTGATCGACACTTACCCACTTGTATCTATATTTCACAAACCCTCATAGTCCAGTTGCTGCGCTTATATGTTCAATGGGGACCTGGAAATTATGAGAAGTGTAAGATGTTTCGACTGATTCATAGTATTATGATGTCACTGGACAAATTTAGGTTTGTTGCCCAAGTGGCAACTTTGGGCAACTTTTTTTATTAGCATAATTAAAATAATTAGCATAATCGGCTTAATCTTCATTATGATCCAAGGTAAAATGTTACTTTTGAACCTGTGGCTGCAGAAAAAAATGGCCAATATCAAATTTATGTTTAGGTCAGATCAAAACAAATCACTTCTGATCTTATATTTATCCTCTGCCTCGCTGATAATAGTTTTTTCGTCTGTCCGTCCGTCCGTCGTGCCGTCCATTCATCACTAGCCTTGGCTAATCGATATATTCATAACTGTTTCAGCTGCAGTGGTCACATTTGTATCTGGCGAATATCTCGCCGAAATTCGAACATGGGTGACCTTGACCTATTTTTGCAGATCGTACAGGTCAAAGGTCACGCTTGCCTTATTTCCAATCAATATATAAAGACCGCTCTAAAAACCCGTTCTAGTTACAGTGTCCCAGTCTGCTCCACTGGTGTATCTGGTGAATATCGCGGTTAAGTTGAAATATAGGCGACTGTTACATATTTTTTAAACAATGGGTAACGACTAAAGGTCAAGGTCAATGCCATATAACATGTATAATTTTATCAAATTTATATTTAAACAACAACTGCGAGAGTTTGCTGTATTGTGGTCCTGTCTGTCCAGGGTTTCAAGATTGATTATTTTAGTTACAGGTCACGATTAAACAGAATATGTCAAGGTCGTCAGACATCACGTGATGGAACTGTATGTATAGTTGATACATGCACACAAAACGAGTAACTTTTTTAATTGTGTATGAGGCTTTGTATGAACGTTTTCTCATCATTGGGCAGCAGCGAAACATTCAACTCCTTCCAGTGTTTCAGTACGAGCTTTCCCCTGTACAACATTCTTTGGTCGATGAATTTGTAAATCTGCTGGGCGGCGGCTCTAGGGTAGTGGTTAGCACCGCTGCCTTTCACGCTAGAGCTCGGTTGTTCGTTTCTCGGTCTTGGCGGTTTGAAAAAAAAACAAAAATGTTTCTTCCCCATCCACTTGTGAAACTCAGTATTGTGGGGGACCTCCGTGACCGACAGGTCGCGTGTTTGGCCTCAGACCTCCAGGGTTTGAATTTCGAATCCCGTGTCTGGAGGGCAGTGTCATCTCACTCATCTCAGCATCCTCAGGAGGTTCTCCTGGCCCAATTTAGCCTATATGTGCACAGAAGTGGCATAAAGCCCGATTCATTTCATTTGGATATCTGCTAAAGAGTGACAGGTCTGTACTGATGAAGCGTTTGGTAAGTGATAGCAAAACTGTCCCAAAACCAAATGTGTTGCTCGTTGATCACATCAAGCACTTTGTTGATTACATGTATGGCGAACGTCAGGAATAGTGGCAGACATTGCAGACACTTGTAAGGCATGCCTTACAAGTGGTGAAAAGTATCAAGGTGCAACTATCTTTATCATCTTTGCTCGATAGGCATATAAAGAATTAAGTGCCAAAGATCATAAGTGTCAGAGAAGAGCTGGTGAGGGTGCTGCAATATATATCAACTGACTTCTAAATTGCGATGCCATAAACCACAGCCAACAAGCGCCAGCTGAATCAACTTCTCTGCAGTTTCAGTCATGGACACAACATCAGCATGGTGGGAAGAGAAAACTGTCTTGTACATCCCAATAAGGCTGAAATAACCTTGGTAAGCTACAAGTTGAAATTTGGTGAAAAAGGTGAGGCACCTGTGCTGATGGAGAAGTGGGACAGATCGGTGCTTGATATAACACCATGCTGTCATTGCGCTGAGAGTGAAATGCCAAGGGTGTCACAGTGCGACACGGTTTCTTTTCCATGTGGAAAGGGCAAGGTCCCAGCATTAAAAAACCCCAAAGTTTCCTGCGCTAGATGAGGTACTGGGGGAGCATGATGTCACACAAAGTGACTTGATGGATATGGGTCAGACATTTTTCTTATCAGTCTACTCAGAGAATATATGTCAACTGCACCTGTACAACATCCATCGCAAAAAACCTCCTACACTGAATTCCCTGCCCCCCCCCCCCCTACGAATATCAACCTGGATCTCCATAATCGTCGCGCTCGTCTCCAAATGTGGAAGGCTCTCGCTCCGTAAGTGTCACAAATCAAAAGTAGCTCAAGAGATCGCCAACTTTGGCTGGCAGATTGCAGAAGGCTCGCAAGTGATGAAATTTAGTTCCTAAGCTTCTTGGTGTCATCAGTCTTAGATATTGTTGAGAGCCTCCGCAACCGAGTGGTATCGTGCTCGGCCTCAGACCGCCAGGGCGCGAATTTAGTATCCTGTGTCTGGAGGGCAGCGTCATTTCATTTATCTCACCATTGTCAGGAGGTTTCCCTGGCCCAGTTTAGCCTATATGTGTACAAAGGTGGCCTAAAACTCCCATTCATTTCATTCAGTCTTAGATGATTGTTGCAAAGAATCAGAGGAAATTCATGTTGAGGAGGAAGAGGAGGAGGGCGAGTCCGAAGTCGGGGGGATAGAAAACAATGAACTGTTAGATTTTTTGTATATATAAGCTTATCGTACATGCAGTGTTAGGATGTTAGAGTATGTTTCAATGGTTTGTTAAAGCTGTGTTGTTCACACCTTGTCAATAACACCCAGGTAGCCTGTGTTAATTGTATGGATAACTTTTTTGGGCAAAATGATTATTTCACTGTTTTTATTGAAACAGGGCCGTTGTTATGTGGTGATAATTATGTGGACCTCAATCAGCCTTTAATTTGTGTGGCCCATGACACGAACCTCTTTGTATTGCCAGCAAGTATAATGCGCTGTTTATTTACGTATGTCGGCCTACTGTAGCCTGTGTATAGCTGCAGGTTAGACCAAAAATTTAATGAAAATTGCCTTTGAAAGAATTTTTACCTCTAAATTGCGCCAGAATGCAATTAGAGCCTATTTTTCACCATTTATGCGGGATGGCCCCAGCCCCCATATTACATTTAGGGATGGTCGTTTTGTATCCCCCCCCCTTGTCTTAGTTTGTATACGGACTTGTGAATGACTCGGCGATAGGCATATGGCTAATTACCCTAGAATTATTTTTGGCCTACCTAGACAAAATTAGACTATAGCAGGTTTTGGGGTATTCAAGGGTGAGTTCTCAGGTACAGCAGCTGCATAGATATAAGTTTTTTTTTGTAAAAGTGAAGCAAAAGAACCCAACTGTTTTAATGTGTGAAGTATAACAAGTGTTGGCCTATGTCTACATAGCCTATAAATAATGAGCTGAAAGAAAAATATAATTGGCATTCTGGTGTTTGCTAACACAATACTTACATTTAATAATCTATATCAATATATAACGTAACTACTAGGCCTACCCCCCTAAAATAAAACTCCTAGAGATGTGTATATATTTAGGCATACACTCAATTCTGTGAATCTAACTTCAGATTAAATTGCAATTTATTCATGACTAACGTTACTCTTTTACACTGATTAGGTCGTGGGCGTTCTGGGCACTGTCCATTTCATATTATTGGTCAATTTAGTTTGATTTGCATCATAATCATGACCTGGATCTCTTTATTACCATTAATGTCAGAAATGAATTCCTTATGTCTGAATTATATTAAAATGTGGTATTGGAGATTTGTGTACGTCCATTGGTTTAAAATTAACATTTGGCATTACTCCCCATTGCTAATTATGTTAATTATGCTAATTAAAAAAGTTGCCCAAAGTTGCCGTTTGGGCAACAAAGCTGAATTTGTTCATAAACCCATTGGGAACATGAATCAAGCAAAAAACCTTACACTTCTCACAATTTCTAGGTTCTCTTGACGGCAACTGGACTATCAAGGTGTTTTATCCCAGCGAACACGAGACGTTCAGCCAATGTTGGCTCGATGTTGGGCCACCATTGCCCAACATCGAGCCAACATTTGATGAACATCTCATGTTTGCTGGGGTGTATACCTTGGATACTACATTTGACCATCATACATCACACGTTGTCCCAATGCTGTACTAATGCCGGGCCATCGTCCGTGAATCTGGCCCGACGTCAACCCAAAGTTGGGTTTCCAGGCTTCACATAACCCCTCGTAATACGTTATGATTCACACACAATGGCTGCGACATACCTATACAGTCATAATAACTAATAAGGCAGTAACTGCTCACTTTTCCAATAAGCAGTTACTGCCTTTTGGATAAAAGGCAGTAACTGCTTAATGGAAAAGTAAGCACTTACCGCCTTTTGGCTCTGCACATCACGGTGACACTGGGTCCTCTGTTCGCGGACAATGTCAACGTCGTGTCGTATGTCGTCTCTTTGAATGGCCGGCTCAGTCAGGGGTCCCGCTGTTTATTAGGTTGTCATATTTCATATTTAAAAAAACTGTCCCCGCACCCCGCGACCCCTCCGTAGTGTGTGCCTCTCTCACCAGGTCACGCTTCAGCGGCGTCAGTCACAATCGGTCCTCGTCTCATCTCAAACAATCCCAGAAACCCACAGTCACCGCCGAATCAAATGTGTGTTTGTCAGCGTGCCCCTGTCATTACTGTCTGCATGGCGGATAGCGTTTTCTGAACGCTGGGCCAAAGTCACCGACGTTCAGAAAACACTATAGCGAAGTTATTCTTATTCATTATAGTATACAACAGCTGACAGTAACACTGTCACGTGGCTGAAAATTTGATAACCGACCGTCATGCAGTTGTTATTTTAAAAGTACGGAATACATACTTTATCAAGTGGATGTTTTCCTGGGCTAGAGTCGGCGGTTTCACAATTTGAGTCTATGTATCGGTTCGAGTCTTATGTGGTCGAGATTTGTCATCCAGTCATCATGAGAGTCCATGAATCATAAATACGGATCTCGTGTTTGGATCTAAGGATTCGATCCTCTTCCTATCACAGTCAGATCCATGTTTAAGAGAACAAATCTGTGCAAAGTCAAGTTTATGCTCTTTTTTTTGGCGAGCATAGTCGATGTATTCCCTTTGAACAATTGTATTCAAAATTGGATATAAAAAATTAATGTTTCTTTGTTTTCACATTTAAAATGATTTCTGAAAAAATGCTACACACTCACCAATGGCACGCAGTAAATACAAGAAGTTGGGTCAATGTTTATTAAATCTAAGCCACCGTCTACATCATCGCCCCAGCATCAACCCAACATCGACGAAACCTCTCGATTCCGGATCCCCCCTGCCCACGATAGAGCAATGGATCTTCAACAATATATTTGTCATAAATTGCATTTAATTTGTATGCCACCACTGCGGATATAGGCTACATCCGAGGATTTTGTACAGTCGACGATACGTCTATGTTATCAATAGCTGTATTCAAACATAATATATATCTAGGTTATCGGGTGCGTGGTAATGCGGAATGTATGGACAGCCATTTTTTTGACCAGGATCGAATAATGGGCCAAAAATTGTCATCCGCTCCAGCGATTGTTATGAGAGCATACCCACGTTATGCGATTTTCTCGTTTGCCTGTTCATCGAGTACGTTATACTGTTATGCTCTATACGACAATAAAGAAATGAATGTCTTTCAATAACAGAGAAAATGCGACATATCTATTCATCATTGCCGTGTCAAGGTGGTCCTCATCAGATTTTGCTCTGCTTTGTACTGCATACACAGAGAATAATACTAGTACATGTATATAAATGTTGGAGAATATTGTGTTATTTCGTATTTTGTGAATGGTAATATTATTTATTGATGAAAGTGCTAAATTTCACTCCATTATTAATTTACTGTCTAATGTTATATCACGTTACAAAACCCGCTAAGTCCTCTATAGGTAAGTCAATTTGTTATCGGGGAGAATGACAGAACACAGTAAGCTCGCACATAAACCCTTGTGGCAGTGCTGCTGAATTGTTTGGTACGTCATATTTTTTTTTACGAATAATGTTTATTATTACGAAAATCTAGCAAATTTAATTATTTGAATAACTGGGCATTCGTCATGAAATATGCTGTCTACATACCCAAATTTTCAGTCACTTGAAGTTGTGTCTCGCTACCGCGATCCACAACTTCAAGCGACTGAAAATTGCAGGGGCTAGCAGAACAAGGGTTAGAACAATTGTTTATATATATACAACAATAGCGCATAACATTTGAGTTATCATTGTATTTAAAAAATATTAAATGATTTTTTTCATTGATCACTAAACGTATTTTTTCCTGCACACTCGCTGCTTCAATAATCATGTACATTTTTAAAATTATATGAATTCAGTATATATGTGAATAGCAATATGTGTAGGCTATCCTCTGCTGAACAACATAGATAAATATTTTCAAACACAAAATATTGGAGATAAATACAATGGTCATATTGTTTATATCATTACAATACGGAAGATTCAATGAAATAACCAGAGGCATAATTTAATGTTTATTTGCTCAAGGACACGTTGTGCTTGCAATAATTCAACACCACGATTTATTCAAGTATGTTGTTTAGAAATATCAAAATATACGAGAGTGGTTATATCAGCAACATAAACACATATGGATCCACATGACGGCGATGCATGCATGTGGGCATAAATTCGAGATGTGATGGGATATAATCCAATGACATCACAGGAAAACTGAGATATTATTATTATTTCAAATTGCTAAGCACATTATAATTATCACCCAAGCAGAGAAAACATATTTTTTTTCTAAATGAGATACAGATGAGCAATATTCATATAATGTTAGTATTTTTTATTATCATAAAGCATTATTGAAAATGCGCACAGTTGCCGTTTTGTATGACCATGTTTCTCGGAAATACATAGCAGCTGCACATTGTAGTTAATAGTATTACCCTTTAACCGCCAAATTATTCAATCTGAATTTTCACCCACCTGAAGTTGTGTCTCGCTGACGCGATCCGCAACTTTAAGTGAGTGAAAATTATTCAGATTTGACAAAATGGAGGTCAACTCTTTTCAAATCTTGCTGGTTGATGTCACATTTTATCTTTAACATATATAAAATGTGGTACTTGATCTGCTAATAAAAAATGAAACCCGAATAAATGCGGCAACGGCGGTTAAAGGGTTAAAATCCAGATTTACATTACTTGGCCCATTATATTTATTATGAATATGAAAAGTAAATAAAATAAGTATAAAAAATAGAAGATCTCAAAATATACTTACTGCTTTTTAAAATGATGTCTTGAATTTCAGAAATAAGAAAATGCCATTCAATAAACAACCCAGTTTAAATATAGGGTCAAAATTTAATATCATAGTCTCGTACTTTTGCGATGAAGTCAAGTTTCTGAAAGGTCAACATTCCATGCTCAATATTTGCAGTGAGACAACAACTCACTAGATCTGCCAAAGCCAAAAGACAATAACTGCTTACTTGAAAAGTAAGAAGTTACTGCCTTTTCGCTTTCCAAGGCAGACAGGTACAGCCCAGTAGACACAAGACGTTGACCCAATGTTGTTTCAATGTTGGCTCACCGTCTACGACGTCGGGCCAACTTTGAAAAAACTTTGGGTCAACGTCTTGTCTCTGCTGGGAGCCCACCACGACGGGATGGCAGGTCAGCGCGACCTTCATGTGGACGTGGATCTGCAGTATACGACGCCGAATCCTGGTGCTATGGAAACCGGGATCCGAGCGGGATGCTATCGGGATCTGATCATCATGGACTGTCACTACCCCCGGACCCCCCCCCCCCCCCCCTGACAGCTCCTCACAGAGCCCATTGGGTTTGTCTGATCTGCCGTGGACTCTCTTCACAATCCAGACAGTGCTCAAAATTTCGCGGCATTTTCTGTTCTTCTTCCCACGTGCACAAATATACTGCGCGACATGCGATATTTAGCTATCTTGCGATGTAGAATTGTTTCAATTTTTCGTCATTTGAAGCTGGAATTGCTGACGCAATTTCCAGCTTCAAATGACGAAAAATAGGTTCATTTATGAAAAATAGACACACAGCAAATTTAATTATTTGATAAAATGAGCATCTATTGCAAGCAATTTGATCAATTTCAGTGTCATTTTACTAGATTTGCAACATTATTAGAGCCGTCTAGATACATACAGGTCCAGCAGCAGAAGAGTTAACAGCTTAATCCTTTAGGCTACCACGTGACATTCAGCCTATGCACCACGTGGTATGGTGTGAATAAATATCATTGCGTGAAAGATGGTATAGTAAAATCCCTCACAATATCATCTTTCATTTGAGATATTCTACTTGGCAGCTCCATCAAATAAAGACATCTTAATTCACACATATTTTTTTGTATATGCCTTATTTCAATCAATCATTATATTCCATATTTTAATCACCATGTATGGCATATTTCAATTATCATGTATGGCATATTTCAATTATCATGGATGGCATCAGTCCATCATGGAAATCATATTTAGCCAATCATGTATAGCATATTTCAATCAATCATATTTAGCCCATCATGTAAGGAACATTTCAATCAATCATGTAAGATAGTTTTAGCCAATCATGTAAGGCATATTTAGCCCATCATGTAAACCATATTTCAATCAATCATGAAGTCGTATTTAGCCCATCATGTAAGAAACATTTCATTCAATCATGTAAGATATATATAGCCAATCATGTATGGCATATTTCTATCAATCATGCAAGTCATATTTAGCCAATCATGTATGGGATATTTCAATCAATCATGCAAGCTATATTATTTTAGCCAATCATGTATGGGATATTTCAATCAATCATGTAAGACACATTTCTATAATGTTACAGTTACTGTTATATTATATAGTTATAGTTATAGTCATAGTTATCATCATAGTATATATCATATTTCAAACATCATGTATGGCATATCTTACTCATGAAGCATATTTCAATGAATCATGTATAGCATATTTTATCAATCAGAGGCACATTTCTCGCAAAGCATCTTGATAGTATTAGAATATCCGTCCAAAAAACATGGCCTGTCCAAAAACATGGCCTGTATTATTCTTGATCTGGGGTTTTCAAAATACTTGTATACAAATTTGATAAATATGACTTCTTTTTCATAAGGTCAAAATTCTAGTTTTTACAGTAGCCATCAGAGGGAGGCAGTGGAGCGCGTTGCAGCGGGTATTACAAAAGGCTTGCATCGCTCCTCACTTCTTTTCTTCAGCGGCAGACGACACAAAAGACAGGATTATTGACATTTTTGTCCTCACTTCTCCGTGATTGGGAATGCAATGCAATGCAACACAATTAGTACAGCGCTGCAATGCAAAGACAAAAGGCAGTAACTGCTTTCTTTTTAAGTAAGCAGTTACTGCCTTTTGGCTTTGCACTGCACAGCATGCGTAGCACACTGCCTAACTGTGATAAGGCAAACTAGTTTGCTTTTGGTAGATAGATGTACTTTTATTAATGTCTCACCCTGTATACAGTTTATATAAAGTATATGTTATATAAAGTTATGATCACCTATGGGCATTTCAAAATCGTTCACGTCAAATTCGAAGCAATAATTTTTTGAGGTTTGAGGTTTGTAAGTGTCACTTAAGTTATAGTTATAACCCTTTGATTTTGGGATGATGAAGTAGTTATGATGAGGCAGAGCTACATGTATATAAGTGGAGTGTATGGGAAAATATAGGGCTATACCAATACGTCCATGGTAAAATGTGTCCATGATAAATTGTTATGATAAGCGGCGTAACAAGACATGTCATTACCCGAGTCTAATATAACACGTCACCTTAAATCCTGGTCTTGTTGCCATGGTGACCAACATTTCGCGGTTCTGACAACACTTGATTTGTTTCTTATGGACTACCCCGTGCAGTACATATGAGATGTACATTCGCTACTGGCTCAGTACTTGTTCTCCTCTAGTGGCAGATGATATGTTTTTGTCATTTGTAGCTGGGAATTGTTAATACCTACAACTGACAAATTCAAATTACAAAAATATTTTTATTTCTGAGAAAAAAACATCGTCCGAATGGTATTACCTTTATTACATTCTGAGCATCTACCACAAATTAATGATCAATTTCAGTGTAATTTTATTATTTTATTGTCCGAGTACAGGAGAAGGATTGCAGACGAGGTCCATAATATTTACAGGCACCTATGGTGATGGGGGTGGGGGCGATGGTAATACCATTGCAAGACGTAAATGTTCAGTTCCTCACACTCACATATGTTGAGCCCTGCTAGTCAAATCTATACTGCTCAAATCTACACTCTAAAAAAGGCAGTACCTGCTTACTTGTAAAGTAAGCAGATACTACCTCTTGGCTTTACACGGTAGTATATACGTGGTAAGTGTCAGTAGCATAATAATAATAATAGTATGTTTTGGTAGGGAAATTTGACAATTTGATGTCCTTCTTGTATTATATGAGCCGTACCTTGGAATCAAATGGCTCTGGTACGGCTCAAAAATTCCAAATCGGGCCTCAGATCAACACGACATTTTTTTTATAGATCTCTGTATTTTTGTGCAACTGCATTAAGAACAGTGATCGTGATAAAGAGCTGCCGTGGTAATTTCTGAGCTTTGTGCTTCAGCGAATAAAAAATATGCATAAATATTTTTCGCCCAGCTGATCTCCTGCAGTAGCAGGCCAGACCAAAGTGTCGTATGTACCACTCCATTGAGTGGCAGATACGACATCCTGATTATTATACAGGTGTCGAGATATGGATCGGATCAAAATCCATTTCGCTGTTACATAAAACAAAAAACAATCAGTTTCTTCACCGATGAAACTGATTATTTTCCCATATATAAAAGATTAAAAGATTGAACTACAAGTCGATTATAAAATAGCATTAAGCCTTACACGTATTTCTAATAAAAAAGCGATTAGAAAATTGAGCAGTTGGTTAAGTACAGTAATCATTTCCAGTAGGTCAACATTAAAATCGCATCGCTGATTCGACACTGATCGAAATATTGAAGAAAATTAGCACAACCACAATGTATAGATCATGAACACATTTGACGGCCTTTCCGATTGTGATAATCACTTCGGATTACAATACCGTACACTAACACGGCACGTGTAGAAAATGACACCACCAACATCGTCACAACTTGTTATTACCCTTATCTTGCTAAATTAAATTATTTAAATTTTCAGCCACTTGAAGTTTTGGCTCGCTGCCGCGATCCACAACTTCAAGTGGCTGAAAATTACTCATTTATTTGTTTAATTTGAGAACAAATATATTTGCAAATCTTGATGTTTAGACACGCATTTCAATTCCATTGACAGTGATTAATTAGTCGACTAATAAAACAGATTAAAAACGACAATAGTCGTGATCAGCAGTATATTAGGGCTAAAGGTCGTATCTGCAACTTTTAAAAGTGGCAGATACGACCCTTTAATATCAAGCTGATGATATTTCAACAAGTCCGTGTTTTTGTCTTAACCCTTACAGCGTGGGGATCGACTTTAGACGACAGAATATGACGTCTGTAGACGTCAGATTTTGACGTATAAAGACGGTCCCCGCAAAACCCTTTAGTCCCCATAGCTTGAACAAAAATATTTCAGCGTTCTAAGGGTTAATCTTTGCTGCGGACAGGCGCGCCACATTATTCCAGCAACACGGGGCATTGACCCAATGTTGTTTCAATGTTGGCCCATCGTCTTCGACGCTGGCCCAACATTGAAACACTATCGGGTGAATACCCCGTGTTTGCTGGGATTAGCTTCTTCTGGACAGAAACAAAGTGTGGCAGAACGCAGGGAGGTGTCGTCAATCCTAGGATCGCTTTACTCGTACCACAGGGTGTGGCGCGGCCGACGCTCTCATACCAAGAAATCTCGATATAGACATAATTATATCATTTATTTATATATAGTACAATATTATCATATATTTCATATATTATATATATATCATATATATCATATATTATAATTAAGCCCTTTATAAAAGTAGACAACGTCAGCTTTCAGGAATACATTTTATGGAAGGTTTATGTTGACCATAGCTGTGGTGATTTATTATATGAATTGCATTGTCTGTATTCTGGATGAAAAATTGCAGATTGCAAAGTGAGATCCCGGAAGTGCGCGTAACCAGTGGTAACGCGAGGCTGGTTAATTTGCGTGTGAGTACGCCTGATTTGGTGGTCGTCTTTTCGGTGGAGAAGCACCCCTGATTAGCCCTCGGGCGCAGGCAGGCTGGGCGGGCGGCGCCGCTATACCGGGCGGGCGACAACCGGGGAGCGGTGCCCGGCCACACCCAACAAGCGGCCGTGCGTAAGTAGCTTGGACGGTCTGTAGACGGCAGAGATATAGGGCGGGCGCCCCAGAAAACACAAGACGTGGAGTCAATGTTGTTTCAATGTTGGGCCGGCGTCGCAGACGATGGACCAACATTGAAAAAACATTGTCTCTGACGCTCAGCCACCGCTTGATTTCCTGGTGCTAGGAAACAACGGATTACAGAAATAACGACAAAGAAATCGGTGACCGCTATTTTGTAAATGTACGTCGCTCCCGACAAACAGGAGGCATCAATCAATCAATCAATCAATCAATCAATCAATCAATCAATCAATCAATCAATCAATCAATCAATCAATCAATCAATCAATCAATCAATCAATCAATCAATCAATCAATCAATCAATCAATCAATCAATCAATCAATCAATCAATCAATCAATTAATCAATCAATCAATCAATCAATCAATCAATCAATCAATCAATCAATCAATCAATCAATCAATCAATCAATCAATCAATCAATCAATCAATCAATCAATCAATCAATCAATCAATCAATCTAATTAATTAATTAATTAATCAATTATTATTTATTATAATAAATAATATAACAAAATTTATTTGTAAATACAATTACATTCCATTCCTAAACATGACCTATAATTATATGCATAATTATAGTTTTCTGGCTATTGATTTCGTATTTCTTTAAGAAGTGATACGCTGTGATAAGTACAATTATAAATATATATTTCACAAAGAAGTGGCATTTGTATCTCTCATATTTTTTTCTGTTATATATAGTGAACGGTTTCTAACGGTTTCTGTACACCGCTATCCAAAATCAGATATATGCAGATGATCTAAATTTAAAGGCCTACTGACTGCACTGAACGCTAGGCTTCTAAGGGTCGCAGACCGAGACTGCGACTTCGAGAAACCTAGCCTTGCTGTAGGTAAGATGACTGAATGCGGCAGATATATAGTCAGAATGTACGACAATTTGTTTCACCAAATACTTTTTATAATAGAGCAGCTTTCTGTCACATCGTCAAAGACGAAATGTCAGAGAGCTGTCTTATCATAAAATACTTGTTAAACTGTATCAGGAAAGACATGCAATATTTGTATTTCTAATCGATTAAAGAAATGGAATATATATACATTTAGCTGAGTCACGATTATTCTCCTCCAAAAGTCAGTATTACTTACGTATTTACCATTTTTATGTAGCTCCATCGCCCCCTTGGTATGAAAGGGTGTATCTGGCACTTTGTAAATATCCATATATTTCAAATACAATTTATATGAGCAAAACATATACATGTAGCATGGAATAGCGTTAGTCTATTAATATATCGTCAACAGGCTTCATGCATGTATACCATTATATTTATATCACAGCAAAACTCTGGAACGTTTTTGAGGCGTTCTTGTATAGATAGTATACGGGAGTTCACTTCATAGTGTATTTTGTGTTAATTTCGTGACAGCAGATTTTATAACCGGAATAAAGGTTATGCTAATAGTAGGCCTGATTATATTATCTATTATGTATGCCTAATATAAATACAATATAATATGATATAATAAATACATGTATATAATTGATTGAATTATTGAACTAAAAGAAAGGGTTCATAATATTCATAATAACGAATTTATTAGGTGCAAGTATGATATTCTACCCCCGACCAGTGACAGAGTGGTTCAGCCTGTCACATGACGATATCAGCCAATCACCGCCGTCATTCAGTTGTTATTTAAATTACGAGGGAGAATTCGATACCTGGGCCATTTATTCTGATAATGAAATGGTTGAATTAATTCATAATATTATATTACTTCATAGGTTTATTTCACAATTTCTGGCATAAGCAAACGACTAAAATGTATTTAATTATTTACAAATCGAAGAAAATGACAGAAAAAAGTAATGTATCTTTAAAATACTTCCACTGCATGTTACGTATATATATGCCTATATGCCGTCAAAGTGGCGTGTCTATTAGGGCCGCACATTAACCGTTATCCCTGTATTTATTTATCCCGAGAACAGTGACTCGGAAACTGAAGCTTAACGACAGTGAAATTTAATGTCAACAGCCCATCAGCCCTGCAGCCCGTGTATTGTAGTATGACGCTAAATGATAGGAAAGGTTGATTTTGCCACGCTTCCCGCACAAACACCTCTACGGCGGTTGGCTATCGAGCGTGTGATGGTGTTGTTCCAAAACAGTCGGCAATTTGCCGCCTGGCGTGCGCCGATTATTTTGTCTTACGCTATAGCCTTGCCGGTGTGAGTAATACGAAGCTAATTGAATGATTTTCACGGTGACGCCTGATTATCATGCAGCATAAACAGGCTGTATACAAGCGCGTACACCCCTCCCCCTCGTCGGCCAGTGGTATATAGTGTTACGGATACGCCTTGCCCCGCCGGGTCTGGACGCTTCAGTTGTCCCGCTATTAAAACTTGTCGATCCGGGTTGATGCTGCTCGCTGGCGGATGGACGGACGGCTGCGCCGGCCGTCCATCCGCCAGCGAGCAGCATCTCGCCGCATCACTGGCTCAGCCTCCGGGGGGGGGGCTGTAGCCGGCCGTGCATAATGAGCCGCGGGGCGTGGCCTCGGCGGCGGCCGCCGGCCAATCACGGGCCCGCTCCGCGCCCCACAGCCGCCCAAGTATAAAACTCGTGCGGTGTGATTTACTGCTTGTCTAGTGCCGGCTCCGTGAAGCGCGAGATCACATCAGCGGCGACTCTGTCTCTCTCCGTCTCTCTCAAATTCCCCCGTATACGTACACGCACCCGCGCAGGCAGACGCAAAGGCTTAAGGTAAAGTACCACTTTTTCCGCTTCTCCGCCCGCCCGTCCGCGTCCGGGGGACTGCCCGCGGCCCCCGGGCCCCGCGCCGCTCCCGCCGGGTCCCCGCGCCTCCCCGCGCACCTCTATATCTGATCTAGCGTCGCCTGTCCCGTCGCTGCTTCGTCGCACAAATACCCGTCGCGGATCCGACTTGTGATCAGGCGATTTCACAATTAAGCGCGCAATCAGGCTCGAAGATAGCGGCCGCAGAACCGTGGAAAACAGTGCCCCCGACAGGGGCACTGTTTTCCACGGTTGCGACCACGTGTGTAAGTGCCAAAGAGTCGAGGTGGCAGCCCCCGGCCGCCTAGAGGGGGGGGGGGGCTCAGGCTTGACTGATCCCGCTAAATCCCGGACCCTAATCAACCTTGTAATTAATGTAATTAATATCTCAGTCCACCGTACATAGGTACAGACCACCCTGTTTGCACACAGCCTTCGCGGGGGGCCATAAATTTATCATCCGGTTGAACATCGCTCAGGATTTGTTGTCAGTAAATATTGCTCGGCTCGTCCCAGCTTATACCTCAACCCTGATTAAACCTTTAATTAAGATTGACTTAGTCATCGATCTCAGCCAGAAACTGATCAATCTTCACGAGTGAATAACACCAGCGATCTCTTATTCACGTTGATATTAGGCATATATGATT
Organism: Flabesymbios commensalis; assembly: GCA_964017125.1. Classification (NCBI taxonomy): domain Eukaryota; kingdom Metazoa; phylum Annelida; class Polychaeta; order Terebellida; family Flabelligeridae; genus Flabesymbios; species Flabesymbios commensalis. Next base: position 42,703,818 of record OZ024914.1, on the reverse strand, counting down.
TATATCGGCTTATATATTACATTACATAAATCTGATTTCAGCCTTTGTGATTTAGATAAGATTTTTTGAAAATATATTATATTGTGTTGTATAATATTAGTGATCTGCATTTATTTATAGGTCTAATATATCACTTATATATATTTGATCTTATGCCTCATATATTTTACGATTAACTTCCTGAAAAAACTTAGGCCTATTTTGTATTGTGTTGCACCTTATTTAAGTATCAGGTTTTTTTTAAGTTTAGATTATCGAAATTACACTTATCATGCACACTTGTAACTTATTATTATCATGATATTATTATACAGTTATATATATTTTTGTAAAATAAATGCATGATTTAGGAAGATTTGACAATCACCCAACGCGTATTAAATTACCGTAATACATTTTATCTTAAGTTACAATGTAGTAATGTTTAAAAATGACAGGCACATAATATAACACGTGGATGTAATAGGCCTATAACATAGGCAATTGATCGGACCCAGAACATTGCTATACGTTTGAGCTCATTTTGTTTTACAGATAAAAACTTTGAAATTTGGAGAAAATGTAGGCTCATATAAAGTTACTCTATAAGGTATGCCGAATTGTTTCTGATTTAGCCCCATAGAAGTTAATAGGCCTATGTTTAGGTCGGGAAAAAAATTAACTTCGTCTCAAATCAAGAAATATATACACGAATACACCATAATATACTTAGAACCATAGAGTTAATAAAGATTAACTCTATGTTAGAACCAATTTCATCTGAGAATTAAGCTTGTTATATGTTTATATTTAGCGCAGATACAAAATTTGTAACTAGTATATGGTGTATCATGATATTAAATAGCGCATTTAAATATAAAGCCTAATCACACACGAAACAGGAGTGTTTGATAATTCACACATATCGGTGCAGTCTATTACAGCACTATATTGTTCAGCTGTATTCATAATACACTATAACGTAGTGTTTATCTAGCATATCTCAGATAAAAGCACAGGCCCTATAGATAATCGATCAGTCGGAAGAGCTTTATCCGGAGTCTATTGATCAAGGCGAGCTGCAGCCTGTACGCCATAGCTGTGTGTACACGGGGCCTGCTGGTAAAAAAGGAGTTATATTGTACAGAAATATAATGCCCGTGCATAGATTATGATAATATGTGTGCATGCGAGCTGTTATTGGCGAGGGCGTTACTTATGGTACTGTTCAATGGATCAGCTATATATCTAAACTTATAAACGCTATTGAACAGTCATGTTTGACTTTTGGATTTTTCATCCACATGGAGTTTTGAATCGCCACCGAGATTCAAAACTGGACATCGGAAAATGAGCAATAACTTTATCCATTATGTGAAGCCATTAACCTTTTAACCGCCGGTGTCGCATATATTCGGGTTTTCATTTTTTATTAGCACATCAAGTACCACCTCTTAAACATGTTAAAGATAAAATGTGACATCAATCAGCAATATTTGAAAACAGTTGAACCCTATTTTGTCAAATCTGAATAATTTTCACTCACTTGAAGTTGTGGATCGCGTCAGCGAGACACAACTTCAAGTGGGTAAAAATTCAGATTGAATATTTTGGCGGTTAAAGGGTTAAAGTAAGTTATAAATATTTTCCATTCGGTATAATAATAATAATGAGCCTATAAAATATATGTTTATCAGATTTCGCCGTGATTTGATCGACTCTTTATACAGACTCGGGTCTCAAATTGGATACAGCGATATAAGTTTTAGATATATTACTCTGAATAATTGACTCCGTAACCGTGAGAAATCAACCGTGATAATTATTTACTATACGCAACCCCATAATATATGCACTTTAATAACACACATCACAGTATATCGAGTTCCATTCTTGTTTTATAAAAGCAGCTTTAATAGAAAGTAAGCCTAATTTGTTTACAAACCAAACAGTTATAACATTTAGTATCCATTGTCAGATTATATTTATTGATTGAAATATAAGTGGGGTATACCTACGTACGGTGGACTGAGATATTATTGTACCCTTACCCTCGGCTATAATATACTATGATTATTATTATAATATAAGAAATGCTTAAATGTTATAGACATACATACATATATCATACATCATACATATATATAAAGTCGTGTATATATTGAATTTTCCATCCACGTCAGGAGATGAATCACCGATAGATGTTACCGAAAACTGATCAAGCTGTCTTTTTCCTGTCCCCCCCCCCCCCCCCAGTCTTTGGCCCGTGTGTCACCCCATGACGTCACCCGCTGCGAGTCACTCTCACGACGAGTAAATCACTTGACCCGTCGTGAGTAAATCACGTCAGCCGGCAGTGTAAATCACTGACTCTGGGTGCAAGGGGTCAGTGATGCTGACATGTCAGCATCACTGACCCCTTGCACCCAGAGTCAGTGATTTAAACTGCGAGTGAGCTTTGGTCATTCAGAGAAAATCATTTGAAACTTGATGTGTAAATCACCGTCGTGGGGTACAAAGGGTCTGTGGCGTACTGACACTCACAGCCGATAAATTATGTGACTTTCTAACTTAAAGTCAGATATTCAAGGGATAAATTTGGTGTCGGTTACTCTTCTTTATTACTGCCTTGTGATCGTATATAGGCTTATACTCTTAAGAATCACGACGCATATACGCAGAGCTGCGATATAGTAACATTAAGTGCGACACTTGTTTTTGAGCGACGCGATATATTTTTGCCGCAACCAAGTGAAAAAATATATTTGCGATATTTTCTTGACAAAATCGGCACGAGGCTTACCCCGAATCTGTGTGTCTATCTAACCGACCACCAGGTGGCGAAAGTCAACGGGCCTTGTGCCACGGACTGAACTCCGACATCCGAAGCATAGAACTGTTGCATACATATACTCCTCAAATTAAAAGGGTGTATCTGCCACTTTACAAAGTGGCAGATACACCCTTTTAATTCGAGGGGTATGATATGCATGCTGGTATTTGTCACCAGCGATTCGGATACTACACAAAGAATTGATATATATGCTAATCGAATTTTTCTTTTTAATATATATAATTGTTCGTTTATAAAGAACCGTGGAATACTTGAAGAAATAACTTTATTTCAAAGAAATCACAGCAATGCAAAATATATCATTGTTTAACCTCTTTGAAATAGAAAGCTTAGTGATTATAGCAGTTAAATGGTTAACATATGTGAGCCTATATAAGAGAAAGAGAAACGTATTTTTTACAGCAGGGGATCTCAGTCGTTTTGTTCAGGGTTAGACATTATGGGCAGTTGACTCACCACTGATTACGGGTTCCCCGTAATAACGGTTGAGATATAACGGAAGCGTTCATGCGCGGGTCTTTTCTCAGGTCAGCTTCCAGCCGTTCCCTTGACAACAAACGGAACACGTGACATTTATGGTGAGCCCCGGATGAACAATGGTCCTAATGTAACATTATCGAGAATATATTTTTCCCAAAATGTAATTCCGCGTGAAAGGACTGTTTTTCTGATCGTAGTGCGAAATGTTAACACTTTAACCCTCACAGCGCGGGGATCGACTTTAGTCGTCAGAATCTGACGTCTGTAGACGTCAGATTCTGACGACTAAAATCGATCCCCGCGCTGTATAAGAATAAAAATATTTATAAAGGTCGTACACCCATAACATAGGTATTCAAATGAATCAGAAAGAACTAATTAGGACATTTATGATAATTTCAAATTCAAAAAAACCCTTTGGCCTCCAAAGGCTTATATAAAAAATTTCAGCGCTTAACTGGTTGAAGCGCTGAAATATTTTTATATAAACCAAAAGACCAATTTTTTTTTTAATTTGATATCATCATAAATGTCTTAGCTATATCTTTATGCATCATTTAAATACCTATTACTATGTTACGCCCATTATAACGTCAGAATCTTACGTCTAGCATACAGACGTCAGATTCTGACGTCTAAAGTCGATCCCCGCGCTGAAAGGGGGTTAACTAAAGCTATTGTATTTAGCATCTGAAATGTTCAGTTAATAAACATCAGTGAAAATGACAAAGTCTATAACTCACAAAATTTAACAAATAATTTTACGGATAATTTTAAACCCCTTGAATTTCATGGTAGCTGTGGCGAGACACAAACAACTTCAAGTGGGTGAAATTTTGCAGGCCCGATTATAAGTTAATGTTATTTATCACTTGATTTACAAGTTAGGCCTGCAGTTTCAGGGTTTTGTCGACTCAGTGACATAGAGTGTGCTCCTTATTGAGCATGTAACAGAGAATAAATAACAGGATTTATCTAGAATTCTAGAAAAATATATCACAAATGTCGCTGTAGTGTAACCAAGGAATCTATGGTGTAACAAAGAAATATTAACAAAATTGAAGCCTTATATCATCATCGAATGGCAATAAAATGGCAAATATATATCAATATGACCGAAACACCGACATTGTTCTTCCTAAAACATTAGGGGAACGGCGCCATATATACCACAAATTAAGCCCACACAAAAAATAATAACAATATACGTTCCACAGTCACATACATAGCCTACATACAGGCAGACTGTATTTCCGCAGTCGTATCCGACGTGAAATGTCTATTTTATCGTCGGATTTCATCTGACGTTGACAGTCAGGCGTAATGGTGCTACAGAGCGATCCTGCCTCCCAGTAAACGAGAAACAATTGCATAACATTTGTACAATGTTGGTTCAACGTCGTGGACGTTGAGCCCACATTGTGCAAATGTCATGCAAATGTTTTGAGTTTGCTGGGCTGTACACACACAAACCTCATGATTTCTCTACTTACTAAGTCAACATAGCAGCCGATACACCGGCCGGCCCCGTATTCTTGTACAAGTTACGATATACATGATATATCGTAGGCTTCGGATTGGCCGAGATGGCCATCTCGACCAATCCGAAACATACGATATATCGTAACTTGTACGAGAATACGGACCCTGTAGACGATATCTCAACCTTGTTTCTAATCTGTTTTATTAGCTGATCTGATCACAATTATTGGCAATTAAACGAGTGTTTAAACATCACGATTTGCAAATGTTTGGTCTCAAATTAAACAAATCCCAGTAATTTTCACCCGCTTGAAATTCAAGTGGGTGAAAATTTAAATAAGATAACTTAGGGGGGGGGGGTTAATTACAATACCTTCACTCCATATCCATTGGAAATAATTGTGACAGATATATAAGTGACTTATAAGAGATTTACTCCGATCCTGAGAAGTACCTGTCATAAAGTGGAAACTGTAAACTGTTTAATAATAAGTATACAATGTAAAATATAGTATGTCCTATAACAATTATAGCATCCAAAAAAGATAAATCAGTCCATATCACAACACATTATCTCACAGTATCTTTCAGAAATGATCAGGGCGAATATTTTCGCCAATAAAACAACTGCATGGTGTTGTTATTTTACGAACTTTTTAATTTCATGTATACTTTATATTCAATCAATCAATCAATCAATCAATTTATTCCATACAATGCAGTACATCGTTTTGGTATACACAAAACATAATTTTTAACCACTTGCAGTTTTGTCTTGCTACCGCGATCCACAACCTCAAGTGGTTGAAAATAAACATTATTATCATGGTATATATTATGACAAGTGGCGACTGAATTAAAGTTCAGGCCAGTATCTCAATCCTGAAAAGGCGGTTAATATAGCCAGAACACAGCTAAAATGCATGGTACATATATCAATCAATCAATTTATTCCATACAATGCAGTACATCGTTTTGGTATACACAGAAAACAATAATATATTGAGAAAAGTGCATAGCATACATGATATATATATATACAACGTACATTTGCTTACTGAGTGAAGTAGGATGTTTGTACACGTGTGTATCCAGTATAAGGGGTCCCCTCCCACTTCTGGATCAATCCAGATGAGTAAACCAGGGACTGCCCGCAAACTGTATTGTCTCTTCAATCTGGATGGCGTGTATTCCCTGAAAGAACAGGGAATGCTACAACGTGTAGCAAAACCTATCATCTTTGGAATATTTTTTAAAATTGTATAAAGTCGATGCTCTTTATTAAAATGTTAAAAAATTATAATAAAAAATCTTGAATTTGAAAAATTGAAGGGCACCTTTTGCGTTCGATGGGTCCCTCCAATACTGGTTGCCGCACCACCCCTGCAGCGTTTTTAACCAATGCTGGCGCACTGCCGGGCCAGCGTTGCAAACGCTGGCCCGGCAGTGAGCCAGCTTTGGGCCTCGCGTGTCCCTGCGCGATGGCGCACGGCCACAATAGCGAGTGAATGACGGATAGAAAAGCTTATCGCGGCTAATCCCCCGCCGCTAATTCGACAGGACTGGATGGCGGCAAGTCCGATAGCCCGGGACCCCGGCCTCCCCCAGCCCGCCCGGGATCCCTATCCCCCGTCAGGAACCACCCCACCTCCCCGGTGTCGCCCCCCCCCCTGTATAACCCCGGCGCTATCTGACCCCGCTGTACAATCGCAGCCGGGGGAGGGGATTCGAAACGGCAGGAGATTTCGCTCCGAAATCGCGCCCATTTTCTGCCAGGATCCACCCGAGCGTGGGAGATGTGCGCCCGCAGAGACGTTGAAACAATGCTGGGTTAACGTTAGGCCACCATCTACAACGCTGTCCAAAATTGAACCGGCATTGTTTGAACGTCTGGTATTAGCAGCGTCTAAATACCGTATTCTGGCGTATAAATACTTAGTTTTTGCGACGTTCGCTGCTATAAGAAAACAGCAAAACCAAATTCGAGAAAGTTATGCAATATACTCAACAAGTATTCTGAGGTTATTCTGACATTGAGGGGGTACATTTTTTGTTTAAAAAAAAAAGTTTCTCATAACATAATATCGTTTTTGTAGGCTATTATATTTATTCTGTTCATGACATGACGCATGATTGTAGGCCTATAGCGCCATGCAAAAGTGAACAACCGTTCAAATTTATATATGTCTACACCATTATTAGCGACGTAAATACGAGTTTTTGTTTTTAATGCTGTGAATTTTGCAAATTTATTTGATTCGTGAAAACTAGAGCTTCTGAGATATCTCGCGGCAGTCCATGTGGAAACGACAAAGCTTTAGACGTTCACTTGAATTTGCCAGACGCTGGGAAGCGAGCGGGCGTGCTGGAGTGGAAATAGGGTCTGAGGTTTGGTGCGAGGCGGGGGAAGAGGGGGGAGATAGGGAGCCGAAGCGGGAGGGGGCTGGGATGTGTATCCCTCCCCATGCAGCGGTGCAGTATCTCACACAGGGGGAATGATTCTGTTTTAAATCCCTCTTTATGGTTGAGAGTATACTGTTAACACGAACAGCAAATGTTACATAACAACTGGGAATCCCAGCAAATATCAAACATCTGCCCATTGTTTGATTAATGTTGGGCCAGCGTCGTAGACGCTGGATCAGCATTGATCCAACATTGGGTTTTTATGTATACATGGAAATCTGTTGTTAACGCTTGCCCTTAAATATATTACATACTTTTTACCAGTAAAATGCAACAGAAATTTACAAAATAGTTTATGGTATAGATAGTCAGATAGTTAAATGATTCAGAAATATTAATATTTTTCGTGATTTAAAACCGAAATTTCAAATGAAAGCTTTCAAACGAAATTTGAGTATGAATTATCAATTTAGTATTATACCTTTATAAAATATTAAATTCCACAAGTTTTTGCTATTTAAAGTCGTTTGTTTCACGCAAATCTGAGGAGTATATTTTCAATGTGTTCTTTTATTTTTTTATTTCGTTTATACCACAAACAATTACATTTTAATACTGTTTGAATCATTATTATATAGTATTTTGTCTGGCAGTAAATCCGTCCAATATCTTAACAGTTTTGCTAATTTGTTTACTGCTTCAGTATTTTATTATATTTTTCCTTCGTTTGTTTTTCTCACACAATTTTCAGCTATTTTTAACATGATTAAATAAACCACTTCAAATTTATTATTATTTTCAAAATACAACTTATAGTCAATTAATCAATATAAAAAGGACGATTAACCTAGCTTAATTTAACTTGAACAATTAAAAGAGTTGTGAAAGATTCTTAGCTGTAGCATAACAGAGAAATGGGTTTTTTTTAAATAATATTATTTTTTCAAAGTGATATAATATGGACTGTATAGCTATATAAATTATGTGTACATGGATAGGCTTAGATTAGGCCACGTCAGTATAATTATTATAATATCAAACAATTCCTTGGCGTTGTATGTGTATTTTTACATTTGAAGATAATAATCTAGCGGAAATTTGCTATCTTGGAATGTCAAAAATACATATATAGACCTACATATATATAGGCCTATAAAATATAAATATCAGAATAATACCAAGATTACGTATCCCAGCAAACACAAAACATTTGTGTAGCATTTATACAATGTCGACCCAACGTATTCGACGTTGGTCCAACATTATATAAATGTCATACAAATGTTTTGTGTTTACTGGGATACGTAATCTTGGTATTATTCTGATATTTATATATTATAGCACGCATTGACAATAACAATCCGAAAAATACTGATTGATCAAAATTATTGCAGCATGATAAATCAATTAATATTGGGGCAATGCCCTTTCCTTTGCTTATGAATTACACCCGATGGGAAAACACGTCAGTGCGTCACCCATTACGTACACCTGAGACACGCGGCACGTGGTGCGTGACACGGCAGTCACGTCATACCATCTCACGTCGGGAGAGATTGTATCCGTAACGCGACCGGGGGGATTTCCCGTCGTGAGGCGAATCACGCTCGTGTCAGCCTCGTTTCCGCGGAGTGAAATTACTAATCGATGCAGGTGTCTCTTTGTTTTGATGTGTTTAGAGCATGTTTTCATGTGTACGTATGTGATCTGTATCTTCCGTACGTAATCCGTACGTCATCCGTGTGTCATCCGTGTTTCATCCATATGTCATCCGTATCGCTATCCGCATATATTTCATGATCGCTACACCTGGCAATCGTGAAATATAAAATGGATGCTTGTATTTTAACAAAGCGACATGAATTGATTGTGTATACGAGTATGCAGCGGATATATAATGTACGATACACATGGAAAGGCACATTTTGGCGGCATGGAGACCTATAATACCGGCTCTTTCGATAAATAGATATGCTTAGGCGGAAATAACGTTACACCAATGTTTTCTACGAAAAAAATAAGACTTCTAAACCACGTAAACCTTACACTGGAGCGATACCTTTCTAATGAAAATGAGGGCAATTTAAGATATCATCAGACATGTTAATGGCATGGTTACCTTGTCAGCAATTCCATCTGGATAGTTTTACTCACGGAAAGGGTTGATGTAATCATAACAAAAAACTTGACTGGAAAGTAAACGGTGGGCAGAAGGTATATTAAACTTCTTACTGTTAATGGTCATTCCAATATTCACCCCCAAGAATGGTTATTGAGTTTACTTACCACAAGCCCAACCTAACAGAATGTCCAAATAGACACAAACCCACTTGTAAAAGTGATTGCGTTTGATACCACTGCGCGGTCTTTCTCTTGCCCTGAAGTCTTTCAGGAAGCCACCACGACCAGTTTCCGCCAGAACGATCACAGGAGGGCTAGAGCGAGACCCCAAAAGAAGTGGAAACTGTGGCGCCAACGTCGTATCAAAGCTGGACCGACGTCCCACGTCGGTCCAGCTCTGATACGACATTGGGCCAAGGTGTTCGTCCGCTACCAAACCCCAGAAGAAGCGGGAGTGGAAGACGTTTTTCTGGTCCTCAAATAGTTCCCCGGCATCGATTCGCACCGGACGGGCTGATGTAACGGGCTTTTAGTTTAATTCCATCTGCTCCCGTCCGGGCCGTCGGGATCGAACGCGGGTCCACCGCGTCCCGCCCTTTACCGGGATTTGTCGAGGGTTCTATTTACTCCCTTTCAGGGCCCGTTCCTCCTCCCCGAAAACAAATGGGGGCAATTGACGGGGGCAGGGAGTGCACTGGTCTCCCCAAATAGGGCCTCTTTCCCATTGGTAATCACTTTGCCTTTCTGGCCAGCACCGTGACCTGCCTGCACCCTGTGTCTCCACTGACGTCACCACAAAATGGCTGACTGCATTACGTATTCTCGTACAAGTTACGATATATCGTAGGCTTCGGATTTGTCGAGATGGGACCGTCTTTAGACGATCCCCGCACTGAAAGAATTAACAAAAATTATAATTGCCGTAGACCCATAACATAGGTATTCAAACGAAGCGGAACGAGCTACATGTAACAAAGACATTTATGATGATTTCAAATTGAAAATTACCCTTTGGTCTCCATGGTTTATACAAAAATATTTCAGCGTTGTACTGGTTATAGGGCCAGCGTTGAGATTCTAGCCAGCATTGGGTCAGCGTCTCGTGTTTACTGATGTTAACTTTTTTCAAAAATAGGTCCAGAGCTGCCACTAGATGGTGTTACTGAATGTCAGTCCATCACAAAGGCGACTAAAGTGATATTCTGTTTCTTCCACGAAATTATTCAACTTTACTAGCCTATACTTGCACCCATTGTATTTACGTTTTATAGCAGTTATTTTCTTAAAACGATAGCACATAATCTGTAAAAATTCCACCCCATTACAAAAGAAAACTACTGAAGTAAAGGAAGGCCCACTTCGAGTCAGGTGACAACTTGTGGATTAATGTTTTGCTATCCGCCAGACGACAGCACTGCTTGGCGCCGTGTCGTTTGTCAGAGCTAAGTCACTGCCCTAGTGGCCACCAGGTGGCGATACATGATTGAAACGTACTGTAGTCTGGGCTGGCATTCCGTGCCACGGAAATCCAGTTATAAAAGATCTAATAAATACGTTTTTACATTCGTCTCTTTATGGAACAACAAATCTGATACGTTGTGGCTTAGACATCCTTGATACAATGTTGGTTCAATGCTGGCCCACCGTCGCAGAATATGACGAATGTAAAAACTGTTCTTAGATTATGTATATATAATGCTAAGGCCTATATTTGTATCATTGTATTAGTCAGTGATTAGCATCGAATACCCATTTAAACACATTCCGCAGAAGGTTTCTTTCAATATCAAATTCAAAAGATTTTGATAAATGATTACCTATATGATAGCGTTATAACCTATATACCAGGTTAACCATCAGTACAACGGTGTTAACATTCAAAAATGAAAGACATTGGAGAAAGGTGGTTTGTTTTCTATGTGGACGAATTTTAGGATACGTACAGAGCATTCGGAAACTCTTATTAACTAATGATGATGCACATCGCGTCCAAAGTATGATTGGTCATCGTGTTCACCTACACAAACATGTGTATAACATTTATACAATGTAGGACCAACGTCATTGTATAAGATTCTCTTGAATTATGTGAACCACGATGATCTCATCATTTTTATGTATCATTCCACTTTCAAGACGTGATATTTAAATGGAAATATTAGCAATACTATCACAGTCGTAATCTCACGCTTAAATTATCAGACTTCTCAGACGTAAGCTCGGCCTGAGAGCGCCAGGGCTCGAATTTCGAATCCTGTATCTGGAGGGCAGTGTTATCTCATTCATCTCACCATCCTCAGAAGGTTCTCTCGGCCCCGTTTAGCCTATATGTGCACAAAAGTGGCCCAAAACCCCATTCATTTTATTTGACAAGAGGGTAAAATAGAGGATTCACATAGCTCACTGTGAATTTGCTGTAAACGGCGGACATTCCCTTGTAATAAGATATATGATGATACACGCCCAATTATCAGGGACATGCCTTTATCATGATACAGAGCTAATTATATGTTCTGTGCCAGATGGCCAGGTCGTTATGTCATCCGTTACAACGCTCATGTTTATGAACATTATCCGCTAATAATGTCATGATTATCTTACCATAACAGAATGTCAATCCCTTATCAACCCATCCACCCCCTAATTGGGTAATTTCCATCCACGTAAACACAACACCAGCTTCAGTACCTGATATATTTCGAGAGCTGGAATAAATTCAGAATCATGTTTTGATGAATAAAATTCCATATAAATTAATGTGATTTTAAGGCTAATAAATTCCAACAATTCTAAGAATAAACGTGCATAATTCATTGAAAAAACGCGAGAGTCGAAAGGGTTTAAGCAGTAATGAAACGTGACTGACACGCCCAGAAACTGACCTGTGGTCACCATTAGAAACTTGACCGCTGGTCATCGGGGCGTAGTAATTAATTGGGGAGCTGCTAATCAGGTGTTTGTTGTTGTGTGCTGGTCGGATACAATACCCGTGTCCGCGCGGTCTGATTATGACGCGCCTCGCGGATCCCGCGAAACATGACCCATCTATAGATCCATACGGATCCATGGGACCCAGAAGACACGTCCAATGCTGATGTAACGTTGGGCCAGCGTCCCAGACGCTGGCCCAACATTAAATCAGCGCTGGGCAATGATAAACGACAGAGATTTATTTGTGGACACACGATGCGCTGTGGACGACGTTGCGGTTGTGAAGGAATTTTTACCAGTTTTTAAATCGTAAAACGAAAATCAATCATGGCTATGTTAAATTTAACCCTTGTCCTGCTAGAGGTCCGTGTATATAGCCTATGCACGTTGTCAACCCGTTTCAAACCAAATAAGATTCGACTTACATATCTGTCGTGCAAAGCCAAAATGCAGTATCTGCTCCCTTCACAAGTAAGCAGATACTGCCTTCTGGCTTTGCGGTACAGTACAGTGAAAAGTACATGTAGTTTTATGATAGATGCTCAATTCAGCAAATATACAAATACTACAAATTGAGAGTCAATTTTTGGTAGATATAAACAACTCCCGTCATTTGAAGCAGAAAATTGCGTTACCAGTTCCAGTTTCAAATGAACGAAAAATACGAATGGACAACACAGCCGAACAAGGGTTTAAATCTAACATAAATACTATACCTATCGATTAGTCAAGTTCAACTGCAAAACAGTACATTGTAAATGCTATAATTCTGCTCCGCAAAGCCAAAAGGCAGTATCTGCTTACCTGTAAGGTAAGCAGATACTACTTTTTGGCTTTGCACGGCAAAATTGTATGCCATTACATCAGTACATCTTGCATGCATATATGCCTATTATACTGATATGTAAATTGTATGCACTGTATACCGATTCATGTAAAATTGATTATTTTGGCAGTATAATTTGAATATGAATCCATCTATGTAATTGTCGTTCAGCGATCTGAGTGTCCTATTCGAATGGACTTTTGATATTACTTACTGCTATAAACCTATGCTTTATATAAGATTGACAGAATGCTCTAAACGTCATAAGACATTGGATAGAGGCATAGGATAATCGGAAATTTTTGTAATTCAGTTGTGGTTGTATTTAATGGCTCAAAATGACCTAGAACAACTGTTTTTCTCTCGAAGGTCAGCAAATTACAATTACCTATAGAGAATGGGAACACGTATACTACTAGAAGATATTGACTTTTTATGCCAGGGGCATACAAGAAAGCACTGAAAAAACTGGCACAATAAATATAAAGGATCGTTATACTCTTGCTTTATAAAGCAAGAGTATAACGATCCTTTATATTTATTGTGCCAGTTTTCTGTGACAACACCCCTGTCTATTAATTTGACGGAAATTGTGAAATAGCTCACTCGAGTGGAAAACAGGTTATTCTCACCCTGCCTCCCGAGCTAATTAAAAATCTTGTAAGACAATGGGGACCCTTGTGACGTAACGTCCGTGCCACCACCCTCGCCCGGTACACGGTGTGACACGGCACCTACACGGAGCGCGCCGGACGGGCCGCGCCCCACGGAGTATTGCGGCACGTCACGGCGCGATGATGTGCCGGCGGTGGCCCAATGCTGGGCCACCATCGCAGACGGTGGACCAGCATTGTGCCACCGCCGGCTCTGGTCCGGCCGCGGCCGGAATACAGCTGCCGAATTCGACAGGCTAAGGATATAATTGCCTAGCCCCGGGCGAGTCGCATCACTCACGGGCGACTGGATTTCTTAATATCTTGCAGCCAGGGAGTGTACGCCGGCAGCCTATCAATGCGCGGGGTTAATTTTTCTGTGTGCGGGAGCCGCATTTATATAAATTATATCGGACAAAACAAGACAGTTGTTCATACAAAACCAGGTCATATTTGATTACATTCAAATCAAATTAAAATAACTGACTGTTGTTTATCAGCTTGATGATTTTCATTTGCACAAGGGAAAGGGGTCACTTGCTGGTGTGTTTAATCACTTGAAATTTTCAATTTGACTGTTGGTGCTTAAACGGTTGCGCAAGGCGACCCCTTTGTCGGGGAATTGACTGGGTGCACCCACATTCAGTGCTGTGCCACGTGCAAAGAAAATACTGTACCCATAAACGTATACCACAATGTGAGGTTTTTCTCTTATAAGTTTCCTTGGGATGTATACAATATTTTGATGGCTCCTACTCAGATTATGTCATTTCAAACGTACATATTTAACTCGGGTTGAGGAAGGATTTGTAATATGTTTCGTATTATGCCTGAGGATATGATTATTATTATATCATCTAAAGCAGTCTATATCGGTTAAGTTATCAATATCTATATGTGTCCACTTTGTAAAAATGGATACTATATCAGTTTATTAGGCCTATATATGACCACTCGACCATATATTGACAGCAGAAATGCCCTACTATTCTGGAAATAGAAAAATGTCAACAACGACGATAACCTGCGAACGCCTTACAGAAAAAACTATAATGTGATATTGGCATACTAAATATGGCGCCATTTTCACCCCCGAGGAGAGCACAATTCGTCGCCTCGGAGCTAAAGGATCCCATCTGACACTGTTAGTTAAGCCTCTTGGCTTTGCATGGCAGAGCTGAACTTAGAAGATAATAAAAACAACTATTACTGGTATACATTCCTTGTTATTTTCCTTGGAGTTCAAATTTTCAGGAAATTAAAACTTTTTTTACCATTAATTTCTTTGCGCGCCCATAATTCGTCACTAGCATGCAAAGTTTCAAAAAGGATTTGCAGCAATTGTACTATTTTCAAATATAATGTAGAAGAGACCTGTTCAGTTGATTTAATTTTGATCACAGTCATCCACTCAGCCAATTGTTTAGGTGATGGCGATAATAAATACTGTGGTGAAAGCTAGAAGGTCGTTACTGCTTGCTTTTAGAGTAAGCAGTTAATGCTTTTTGACTTGCATAGCAGAATACACGGGTGTCTGATTGGAATACCAATAAAGTTCTCAAAATGTCACGGAATACGAGCCCTGGACCCACGTATTCTCGTACAAGTTACGATATAGCGCAGGCTTCTGATTGGTCGAGATGGTACATTGCAGGAAGAAAACAACGTTTGAAGGATTCCCCGCCGATACAAGAAATAACAGTTCATTCTTTGTGTAATGACTGTACCACATGAAACCGGGCTTAAATGTTTCGACTGAATATAAGTTATTGTAAAAAAATTATTTGGATTGAAAAAAAGTCAAAATCAACTATCATGATAATATATTGAGCCAACGGACACAAAGTCATTGTTCCGTACATGCAGGATGAGGCATGGGAACCTCACAGCAAGCACAAGACGTCGAGCCAATATTAATGTTATTGTTAATGTTAATGTTGGTCCAGCGTCGTACTAATGCTGAATTAATGTTGGTTTAGCGTCGTAGACGGTGGAACAACATTGGCTCAACGTCTTGTGTTTGCTGTGCCCTTGAGAATGGTGAGATGAATCATGCACCGCCCTCAATGTTTCAAAATTCAAAATTTGTGTGGTCTGAGAGCGAGCATTCTATCTCTTGGTGGCGTGTGCTCCCCGCAATACTGAAACTATAGTGGGTGGGAAAGAAACATTTTTTAAAACCTGAATGTCATAGTGGGGGACCAGCAAGCGATCTCGAGTATTTAGTTTGGTTATTTCACCGCTAACCGTTCTAATGAAACTATTCCAGACCGTGGAAAGGTCGGACGGCGCTTCTATTTTCCTCCAAGATCCCTGGGTGCAAAAGATCGCGCAGCCGTGCGCATCTCACTTTGTGTTTGGCCTGCGGGGTGGCAGGGGTTAGTTACGGAGGCCCTTGGCCCCAGGCTAATCCAGCCTCTCTCATAACAACCCATCACGGAGCGAGTCCACCAACTTAACCCTTACAACGCTGAAATATTTTTGTGTAAACAATGGAGACCAGAGGGTTTTTTCAATTTGAAATCATCATAAATGTCTTGGTAGGCTCTTTCCGATATATTTGAATACCTATGTTATGGGTCTGCGGCCATTATACAATTTCTAATTCTTTCAGTGCAGGGGACATCTTTAGGTGCCAGAATCTGACGTCTATAGACGTCAGATCCTGACGTCTGAAGTCGGCCCCCGCGCTGAAAGGGTTAACAGGGTTTCCCAGCAATTCCAACGCCTGATACTCCGCGGAGAAAACTCAGAATGGTGCAGCAGCACTGAACCAATGCCGGGCCAACGTCACATACGTTGGGCCAGCGCACCGCTGACGCCCGTGGTCGCAGCCGGGATCGTTGTCCTTGACGAGACAATCGGGATCCGGATTGCAGGCTAAGTGATGACAGAAGAGACACAGCGAGTCTCACTGATTCACTTCATCGCCGGGATTTCTCCATGTTTCCTTGAAGTGCTCAATTTCGTTGCGTTTTGTTCTAATTTCAGGTGCGCGATTTAAAATAGCACCCGTTCTTCACAGGCAGTATAATATCTAAAAGTCTTCAAGAGATCTTTAAAGTCAAATGTAAAACATTTTTTCCAGACTAAATGTAGTCTATGTTTAAAGATTATACACCCTCAGTGTGCTTATCACGACAAAGATCGTTTTCGGTGCGTTTTATTAGCCGACTAAACCATGCAGTGTTATTTGGAATGAAGTCACTGTTTAAACATAAACTTTTGTAAATGTTTTGTCTAAAAATAAACAAATATGAGTAATTTTCAACCACGTGAGGTTGTGGATTGCGATAGCGAAACACAACTTGAAGTGGTAGAACATTTAAGTAAAAAATTAGCAGGATAAGGGTTTAAAGTGTGACAAGCGTTAAACCAGCATTGAGGAAATTCTGACGAAATTAAACTTGATTTTGTGAAAACATTGTTTATTTTTGTGGTGTATAGTAAGTAGTGAGTGGTCACACTACAGTGATTCCACTAAATAGGAGACATGGACCCGGTGTTGGGCTACTGTTGTTCCACCGTCTACAATGTCGGACCAACATTAACCCAATATCGTGTCAATGTGTTATGAATCACAATAACTGATTTCTGGGGCTGTTTTTCAGCTCTCGTCCGAATCTCTCCCAGAAAGATTTTCCTGGTCTGGACCAAACCGGTTTCTGATCCCTATCAGGCCGGTGTCCATGCCAAACCTGAGTAACCTCTTCACCAATCAGAATAAAGTGTGACTCTGACGTATGTTGACAGCATGTCAATTTCGCTGTCACGTGATCATGCCAACGGGCCAAAATCAGACGGGTGTATCATTATAGTTTTAGTTCCAGGTTCATTCCAGTTGCAGCGCTTTATTCTCGCATCAGTCAGTCATGAAGCTAAACGCAATCTCATTCCCTTGACAAATGACAACAATCTCGAATCAGGGTATCTTCGGTATGATCCAGAATACGTATGATCCTGGCAGGCCAGGAGCCTGCCCACAGACCGCTCCGGATAAATGCCAGTCGTTTTGAATAATGCGTATAATTCGTCGCCTCGGAGGTAAAGGTTTTGCAGAGCAGTATAGGCCTATTGGGTAATATTAACCATACAAATCATAGCGACTGCATTGGCATGCAAAGGGTTCATATATCATCTAATCGTTCTCTTTTCAGTTACAGCAGAATCTGTATGCATCTAGGGTCACTTATTCAACGCTATGATTCGGTGTTATGGTTATTGCACAGACTCTCAGAATCAAGTTTATACAAATGCAGTAATTTTTAGTGCATAAATATGTTTGACTTTTTATATAGGCCTACCTCTGGCTGAACTGTTTGAAACCAGCGCCGCAGGTTTTTTTCAGAGAAAAAAACATGTTACAGATAGGCGCGTTAACAATACATGTAATGGTGATGTAACAGGAACGTTTTTTTAGGTGAGACGCACCGAAGTGCATGCATAAAACAGTGAAAGTGACATGATTTATATTGCCGTCCTCATGTCTATTTCCCCTCGGTCATGTCAGTTTCTCGTATAAACCGTGTAGTAGCTTCAGCGTCAGATGAAATCAATGAGCCATGATTGAAATTGACATGTATGTTTTCTTTAAGTCATTGTAAACCCTTTAATAACGGGAAATACCTTTTTTCAATTTGCTTTAATTTTCTATCATGATGAAAAGTTAAAAAACTATATTGATTGTGTTCTAATACAAAGAAATATACTGCTATAGGCATATTAGAGCGATAACTTCGGGGCGATATAATACAGAAAATATATTTCATCTTGGAAATGGCTTTTGACGTTTTGCTTTCTAATCACCCATGTTTTAATCAAATGACAAATACGTCGGAGAAAATCATGTCTAGGAAAATCACCTCATCAAATAATTAATAGACTATAAATTTGCAACTACAGTAATGACCCTGTTAGGGTCATATTGTGGTTAAAAATTGATCATCTATTGATTATTCCATGATGTATTTTTTCTACACCCGATTATTCTCTGCACGCATATTGCAGCAGGCAATAATACATGACTTGGTGACAGTCACCGCTCATCAATTGAACAGTAAAACCACTCACATCGGCTCAACCAGTACAAGACAGCACACGCTAGACACTCATCCGATACTGATTTAATGCCGGGCCAGCGTTGCAGATGGTGGCCCGACATTAGGCCAGCATTGTATGAGCGTCTACGGATAGCTCAGATGATAACAATAGGATAAACAGATCCCTGTGTTCACAGAGACTCCTGGAGAATCCATCATTCCGGATTAAAACACCCTCCATCCCCCCTCGGGGCAGGGTGCATGGCGGATTTTGTCTAGCTATCATGTACAGTTCCTCCATGTGCCCCCTGAAAAAGATCCTGTATTTTACTGAAACATGTATGAGAGTCAAGCTAACAAAAAAAAAAATGGTTTAGTGAGACGTTACAATATGTAGACCGTGCACAATTATACATATATTACACCTCAACAGTGTACATTTTTAGTGCTTAACAGTGTCTTAACAGTGACATTAGAGCACATAGCTCTAATCTCGATTCAAAAATCAAAAACTGTCCCATTATATTGCCAGGTCGATGAGAGGTTTTGTACTTACACATTTAACTAACACATATTTCCCTGGCGGCTTGCCATAGAAGGTATAACTGCATGCTCGGCATACATTAGCACCGATGGCGGTGTACGCCCGCGGGTACCTGCTAATTTAGCAGGTACCCGCGGGCGTACACCGTCATCTCTGTTGAATT
The DNA here is from genome assembly GCA_964017125.1 of Flabesymbios commensalis. Lineage (NCBI taxonomy): Eukaryota > Metazoa > Annelida > Polychaeta > Terebellida > Flabelligeridae > Flabesymbios > Flabesymbios commensalis. The sequence goes on along the minus strand of OZ024914.1, from coordinate 42,684,340 downwards.
GAGCTGTTAACATTGCAGCCCTGCCTGCACGTTCGCTGATAACATCACATTTGCAGTCGTCTAAGCAGAAACGGGGGAGCACCCGACGACAACCGGTGATCGGGCAATATGTCGGATCGCCCGCGGGCACGACTACCCGATAATTATCCAATGACGTGCACGGTTAGCGATGTCATCGAGTGGTCGCGCCGCTCATAAATCACAAGTGATTGATGAGAGGACGGGACGGGGTGTACTGTCAGTGGCTGGAACAGCCCGGCTCACACCGAGCTCACAGGTGGCCGCTCACTGCCGAGGAGAGTGAAAGAAGCGGACATCCCCCACCTGTAAAGTTAATTGAATTCCCCTTTAATTTGGTCTCAGACGCAAATTGAACCTTTTGAAGGCGGCAACTTGAAGCTCATCAGCGAGACACGATTTATTTTGAAATAACGATCTTTTTATTGCACGACAATAGTTGGCTAGGAAGTTGGTGGAGTTCATATGTTTTGTAAACAGATAGGCCTTGATAGATATCAACATGGATATAAATTTCCACATCGAGCTCACAAAATGATCAGAAGTGTTATAAAAGTTTACAATCATTTTGTGAAAATAATTTTGAAAAAACACACTTCTGCATGCTTTTTTGCTAATAATAGATATAGCTGACCTCATGTAAATGTACAACAAAAAATAAATTACATTGCTAAATGTGTTGACTCATTAATACTCATAGCATTCACCATTTTTCTTATTTTCATTAACCTTGTTTGTGAATTGCTACCACAATCCCCACCCCCAAGATAAATGGAAATGACTGGATTTTATAAAACAGTCCAGTAGATGTAGGCTTATATAAAATATGAGGAACGTCCTTATATTTTGTTAACGTTGGGCAAGCGTCTGTGACATTAACACACCATAAAAACGTTCTTATTTAATTCGAATTTTCACCCACTTGAAGTTGTGTCTTATTTCTCTGACCGATACACAACTTCAAGTGGGGGGGAAATTATTCAGATTTGACAAAACGTAGGTCAACGATTTTGAAATCTGGCTGATTGATATCCCGTTTTATCTTTAACATATTCGATATATGGTATTAATGTGCTAATAAGGAAAACACAAAAACTATATATAATTGGGAGCGACGGTTAACCCTTACAGTGCGGGGACAGACTTTAGTCGTCAGAATCTGACGTCTGTAGACGTTAGATTCTCACAACTAAAGTCTAGTTCCGCACTGGCAGAGTAAAAATATTTCTAATGGTCGTAGACCCATAACATAGGTATTCAAATGAATCAGAAGGAGTCAACTAAGACACTTATGATGACTTCAAATTAAAAAAGACCCTTTGTTCTCCATGGTTTATGCAAAAATTGTCAGCGCTTAAGGGGTTAAATTAGTCCATGTGACCGTTTCCACATATGTAGACCGAATTTATATGGTTCTTGTGCCCATTTTATTGAATACTAAGCTGGATGTTTCGTACGAAGAACTTCCACGGATGTCTTTTAGACATGGGAATGAGGAAGCATCGGTATGAGAGAATGACAAGTTGTCGTCTGCTCGTTTGGCGCGGGTTAGCCCCGGAGCTATGACGTATATCCGGTTGCACGGCGCCTCTGTCGTCATCAGGGGGATTCCCTCAGATCACAGGGTGTTCCCTTCTTCTGTTACACGTCCCGGGGAGACTTTAACCGGCGCTAAATGCCTTAAATGGGATAATGCCAGGTCAATAATAGAGTGTGCATTCCAGACCCGGAATCTTGTGACCTGACTTTTCGCGGTCATTAAACACATATTGTTCCCAGCACGCGACGAAAGCCTCGCTTTGAACTTGACCCGGAAATAGCTTACGGATGTTTTCGGCAGTTGCTGCATCTTAAAACTGAACAAAGAATATGGTTTTCAGTCTGAGAGGTGGCTCAATCACTTTGTTAGCTAATCTCCAGCTTAGCACAATTAACCTCCTAGCACTCATGGCACCAAAATCACAAGTTCATAATGATATTTAGTTCAATCTAGCGTCTGGCCTTACGGCTATGTCCTATCCCCAGAGTCGAATCTTTAATTTGTCGTTGCAATCATGATGACCAATTTTTGAAAAAATGGATCTATAACTCTGTTCTTGGAACGCATGCAAAAACACAACTGGTCTATTTAATAAAAATTATAATAATAATCTGTGCGGGAATCAAACCCCCAAGCATTTTTTTCTTGAGATACTAATTGAAAACAAAATCCGATGAGTTAATTCTTACGACGGAATATCTCCGTAGAAAATTTTTCGAAAATATATACAGGAAATTAATATTTGTGATTGGAGCAGCATTGCGGTTTTGAAGTGGAAGAATATCAGTAATGCTTTTAGGATATATGCTGTGATAATTTATCCGTCTAGTATCACAATAGACTGCAGTAAATAACGTAGAGTAACATGCATGATGAATGATCAGTGACAGCCTGACAGCTACGGAATAAATTGACCCTTACAGCGCTGAAATATTTTTTGTGTGAACCATAAAGACAATTTTTTTTTTAATTTGAAACCATCATAAATGTCTTAATTAGCTATTTCCGCTGCTTTTGAATACCTATAGGTAATAGGTCTACGGCCATTAGAATTTTTTTAATTCTTATACAGTGCGGGGATGGACTTTAGACGTCATAATCTGACGTCTACAGACGTCAGATTCTGACGCCTAAAGTCGATCCCCGCGCTGAAAGGGTTTAAATTCAATACGTCTTCAGAGGAGCCGGTAATTTGTCAAACAAGAGAGGTCATGGTGTTCAACAGTCCGGTATGCTGTTCATCACAACATGAACAGAGTGAACACCTATAGCTGGCGCTAGACACTTAGCCAGCGTTGTGCCGGTATTGAGGCAGCGTTGCGTCATTTTTCTCAGGAATTGTAAAGTCAGTTCTCATTTCAAACTCATCGTTGTATTGTCAAACTTCACGTCACTTTTAGTCTATTATTTAATTGCTATATCAAGTGGAGATTGTTGAGAATTTGTGTGTGAAGATCTTAGGCTAATGTGCCGCTAGGTATTTCCACCCATCCCAAACATGTTATTTATAATTATTGATTTGATGAGGCTTATTCAGTTGTCGATAGGCATGCAGACAGCAAAAAATTGTTTTTTTGGGTTTTCCATTTTACTAGTTAAACAAAAAACGCATTGTTCTTTTATGGAAAAATAGACAATTGATTATAAAATGTCTCTGTCGAGGCATTTGCCTCTAACTACACATCTGTGTGGACACCCGTGTTGATATTTGATAGAATAGACTGCTACAGTGCCGTGCAAAGCCAAAAGGCAGTATCTACTGACTTTAAAAGTAAGTAGACACTATTTTTCCTGTATAGCGCAGTGTAGTTGTATTTTACCCTCCAGAGGGCAGGACCCCTTTATATCAGGGTTGGTAGGATTACATGAATTTATCTCTTCTCCCGGTCCACATTAGCCTTCATGGAAATAGGTGGAGAACCCAGGGGTAGAGAGCCCCAGCTAGTGGTGGATAACCCGGGGATAGAGACCCCCAGCTAGTGGTGGAGAACCCGGGAGTTGAGAGTCCCAGCTTGTGGTGGAGAACCCGGGGTTAAGAGCTCTAGCTAGTGATGAAGAACCCAGGGTTAAGAGCTCTAGCTAGTGGGGGAGAACCCGGGGGCTTAGAGCCCCAGCTAGTGGTGGAGAACCCGGGGGAAGACAGACTCAGCTAGTGGTGGAGAACCCGGGGGTAGAGAGCCCCAGCTAGTGATCGAGAACCCAGGGGTAGAGAGCCCCAGCTATTGGCGGAGAACCCGGGGGTTGAGAGCCCCAGCTAGTGGTGGAGAACCCGGGGTTAGAGAGCCCTAGCTAGTGGTTGAGAACCCGGAGGTAGAGAGCCCCAGCTAGTGGTGGAGAACCCAGAGGTTGGTAGCCCCAGTTAGTGGTGGAGAACCCGGGGGCTGAGAGCCCCAGCTAGTGGTGGAGAACCCGGGAGTTGTGAGCCCAGCTAGTGGCGGAGAACCCGGGAGTTGAGTGTTCCCAGCTAGTGGTGGAGAACCCGGGGACAGAGAGCCCCAGCTAGTGGTGAATAACCCGGGGGTTGAGAGCCCCAGCTAGTGGTGAAGAACCCGGGAGTTGTGAGCCCAGCTAGTGGTGGAGAACCCGGGAGTCGAGTGTTCCCAGCTAGTGGTGGAGAACCCGGGGACAGAGAGCCCCAGCTAGTGGTGGAGAACCCAGAGGTTGGGAGCCCTAGCTAGGGGTGGAGAACCCGGCTATTGAGAGCCCCAGCTAGTAGTGGATAACCCGGGGTTGAGAGCCCCAGCTAGTGGTGAATAACCCGGGGGTTGAGAGCCCCAGCTAGTGGTGAAGAACCCGGGAGTTGTGAGCCCAGCTAGTGGTGGAGAACCCGGGAGTCGAGTGTTCCCAGCTATTGGTGGAGAACCCAGGGTAAGAGAGCCCCAGCTAGTGGTGGAGAACCCAGAGGTTGGGAGCCCTAGCTAGGGGTGGAGAACCCGGCTATTGAGAGCCCCAGCTAGTAGTGGATAACCCGGGATTGAGAGCCCCAGCTAGTGGTGCAGAACCCGGCTATTGAGGGCCCCAGCTAGTGGTGGAGAACCCGGGATGTTGACAGCCCCAGCTAGTGGTGGAGAACCCGGGGGTTGAGAGCCCCAGCTAGTGGTGGAGAACCCGGGAGTTGTGAGCCCCAGCTAGTGGTGGAGAACCCGGCTATTGAGAGCCCCAGCTAATGGTGGAGAACCCGGGGGTTGAGAGCCCCAGCTAGTGGTGGAGAGCCCGGGGGTTGAGAGCCCCAGCTAGTGGTGGAGAACCCGGGGGTTGAGAGCCCCAGCTAGTGGTGGAGAACCCGGGGGTTGAGAGCCCCAGCTAGTGGTGGAGAACCCGGGGGTTGAGAGCCCCAGCTAGTGGTGGAGAACCCGGGGGTTGAGAGCCCCAGCTAGTGGTGGAGAACCCGGGGGTTGAGAGCCCCAGCTAGTGGTGGAGAACCCGGGGGTTGAGAGCCCCAGCTAGTGGTGGAGAACCCGGGGGTTGAGAGCCGCAGCTAGTGGTGGAGAATCCGGGGGAAGACAGACCCAGCTAGTGGTGGAGAACCCGGGGGTAGAAAGCCCCAGCTTGTGGTGAAGAACCCAGGGGTTGGGAGCCCCAGCTAGTGGTGGAGAACCCGGGGGTAGAGAACCCCAGCTAGTGGTGGAGAACCCGGGGGTACAGAGCCCAGCTAGTGGCGGAGAACCCAGTGGTTGGGAGCCCCAGTTAGTGGTGGAGAACCCGGGGATTGAGAGCTCCAGCTAGTAGTGGAGAACCCAGGGGTTGAGAGCCCCAGCTAGTGGTGGAGAACCCGGGGGTAGAGAGCCCGAGCTAGTGGTGGGAAACCCAGGGGTAGACAGCCCCAACTATTGGTAGAGAACCCGGGAGTTGAAAGCTCCAGCTAGTGGTAGAGAGCCCGGGGGTTGGGCTGACGCGCATCTTATGTGGACGTATACCTCTTCAGCCTGCCCGCTCGCCCGGCAGAAGTTAAACGGGCCAGTACGCCTGATCTGCTCCGCTCTAAAGAACCGGTTAATATTGTGAGATGCTTCGATACCTCGTGTGAGTTTAACTGGCCAGTGCCGTTTCAAAGCTGGGCCAACGTCGCAGACGTTGGACCACCTTTGAAACAGCACTGGCCCACGTTTCCTTCTAAGGCTTTTAGATGATACATCGGGGTGTTGGTGAGCTGTGAGAAGTGTGTCTTGTCTATCTATATACCATACATGTGGCGTGAACTTGTCAAGAAGGTGCAAGGGACCAGCCATTTAACATCTGTATGGGACGCTGCATTTTTTATATATTGCTTGCATCACAAAATTCATTCAACGCATTTTAACAACCGTTACGATACGGTGAATTCGTCATAAATTTATGAAAAAAGTTATGTCCAATTGTGTAATCATCGAAATATCACCATTAATAGTCACTATGATATATAGATTTTTAATCTCAACCATCTGTCTAAATCCAGTTGAAGCCTATTTGACCCTGCGTTGACAAATTATCCTCAAGCAAAGAAAATATAGACACTATAATCCACCCACCAAAAATTAAACAGTGTTAGACTCCTATATATTTTGTTGCATGTAATACTATGTGTGTAACATAATTAATGGCAGAATTAATAAAAAAATACAATGCACGCCCTTCCAAAATATATTGATCAGCCCTCAAGACCAATAGTTCGCTATGCATGCATGCCGGACTCAGGTTTTAACACTGACGAAAACGTCCAGAGTTGACAGGTGAATTGTTGACGTGCTTAACTCCTCGGGTCGGAGGCGTATTCACTTTGACCTTTCAAATCAATCCACACACTGCTTAAGTTCATAGGTGCGCATACAAATTATAAAATGTCATAGATGTGACTGCAATACCACCTATCTCAACACTATAAAAAATTTAAATAATATTCTAAGACGTGGGGAAGAGAATAATTTGACTCATAAATGGCTTAATTAGCTCTTTCTGCTCCATTTGAATACCTATGTCATGGGTCTACGGCCATTATGAATTTGTAATTCTTTTAGTGCGGGGTTCGTCTCTAAACGTCAGAATCTGACGTCTAAAGACGTCAGATTCTGACGTCTAAAGACGGTCCCCGCACTGAAAGGGTTAAAGGCTTACTTTTGTGTGGCTACTATGTAGTAGTAAATGCTACAATCCTGTACTTCCAAAGTCATCGTTTTTTTTATTTTAAGATAACACGCCTTTTTATTCCAGTTTCTGAATTATATTATGTTTGTGTGACTGCACAGTATATCTGCTTTAAAAACCACACAAACACAATGGCAGTAATACTAGTTATTTCCCAGTGAGTTTTTAGCAGTGCCGAGCGCGCACAGCGGGAGGTATTTGTAAAGACGATACCAAGGTTTAGGAAGCCAAACTTTCAAACTCGTCACAAGTTTAACCAACTGTAAGAAAAACACAAACAAGAAAAACATCCGGGCGTCGATCTGAGAGCTCGCTTCCCAACGCTGGCCCAACATCTTTGACGCTGGCCCAACAATTACCATAAAACACGAGACGTTGGCCCAACGTTGGTTTACTGCTAGGCCAGCGTCTACCCAACAAAAAGCCAACGTTGGACAGACGTCTCATGTTTGCTGGGTGAGGCAATATCTGGGTGTAGTTTATATGAGATGAGGGCATGTTGAGGAGATTTGAGATGATCGTTTGACCCCCGAGTACTGCTCTATCAAGCCAAAAGACAGTATCTGCTTACTCGTAAACTAAGCAGATATTGCCTTTTGGCTTTGCATGACAGGACTGTAGCAGTCAGATATTTGATACCGAGCGCGCCTCTCTATCCTAAATAGTATATATTCTCTGAAAATGCACGATTTGATTCTTTAGAAATACGATAAAACACACAAATCTTGTGGGAAAATAAAGTGGATAAACTAATTTCTGATAGTTTTGTTTTGTTGGGGGGGGGGGGGTAATTCGTGTTGAATTATTTTCAGTTTCTTTAACTTCATAAAAAAACATCTACTTATATACTTTATTTAAATTCTCGTTTACAGATTAGAGATATTTCACAAATTACACAATTAGGTAAAAAAAAACAATTGTTAAAACCTTCTTTATTTACAGCCTCAGGGTAGAAAGAGTTAACAGGTTAAGGGATGTCACCCTGAGGGTATGTGACGGACCACGTGACCTGTAACACCCCCGCAGTGAGGGTGATCAATTGGCGGTGTACAGGCAGCCCCAGGGGTTGTGAAAGGTGCGGCCAGTATCAAAGGCGTACTACTCAAATTCCTTAGGATCTGATGCAGTATCCGCCCCCTGATACATGGTAGTGAAGATGACCGATTGGTCTCAGGGTGCTTCTGTTAAATGCCATTCTAATTGATTAAGGAATGACAAGATATACATGTTTCACATAATAGGGATTGATAAGACATGTCTATTTGCCCTTATCATAAAAAAACATTATCATATATAGCTAACCCTCAACCGCCTGTCCCTATTATATTTTTTCTCATTTTTATTAGCACATTAAATACCACTGGTGACATCAATCAAAATATTTCAAAATTGCTGACCTCCATTTTGTCAAATCCGACTAATTTTTACTCACTTGAAGTTGTGGATCGCGTCAGCGAGACACAACTTCAAGTGAGTGAAAATTCCAATTAAATAATTTGGCGGTAAAAGGGTTAAAGTGCTAATCGCGTATATGGCCATTTTAGCTTTTCTGTACGTCCTTCATAAAATAAAATTTGCGTGAGAAATGAGCACAAAATTTTCAATAGTGGCATATATCCTGATTCTAATTGTACAGATAATTATAATCAATTTTTATCAACTTAAAGTCGTAGCGAGATACACATTTAAGTGAATAAAAAATATGAGTTATATAATGTAGCGCTTTCAGGATCATTATTGAATGTTTTTAATTGTTTTACAATAATAAAATCATGTGATTCAACTTAAAGCTCCACATATGCTTTTTTGCAAAGTACGGCATACAGATGGTGTTCACATGATCAAACTATATTTAAATAAATTAGGCTCTACGTACTAGCTTTTTGTTGAAAATCGTTGATTAGATTAGTTTTTGTATCCAGCTGAATTACTTTTCTCACTTTCCTTTGTCATTATTATATATTTTAATTTAATTACGTGTAGCTGTAATTTTTAAAAGATTGTTTGAGAAGCTCCAGTAAATATATATATCAAGGATCTGGTGGTGGCCCGATTTCGACGGAAGGTAGGGGCAATGTCACAGACGTTGGCCCACTTTGATACAGCAGTGGACCAGCAGAATGTGGATCCGTGCTGAGTGAGGTCGCGTCGGTAAAGATGAAAAGCGCGCCCCCGTGGTGGCATACTCATACGAAATCCATCTAATTAGGACGTTACTCGCTAGAGGGGGCATATCTGTGGCATCACTCTATACAAATACTGGGGAGACCGCAGCTTTTCTTGTCTAAGGGCAAGTGTTTTAACCTTCCGCGACTAAAGAGCAAAATAAATATAAAAGGCCGTAAACTTCACTAAAATAGTTATCTCGGAAAATAGTGTAAAATATTTAAAAATGTAGGGAATGTAGATAACTATTTAGAATTTATTTTCAACCATTCCCACGGTTTTCATAGCTCAGTAGAGTGTTAAAAATTTGGAAGAGGTTTTAAATTCCAGCCAGCCCCTCGGTCCCAGAAAGCACACGAGGCAAACAAAACCAAACACCGAAACACAAAGAAACATTTCAAGAAAATTCAGCCGATAATTTGTTGACAGGAGAAGAAAAAAACGTTTATCCACGGCATGCGTCTAGTTAGCGGCTGTCTGTTTGATGAGGGGGTAGACTTAGTTTAGGGGTAGACTTAGTTTAGGGATAGACTTAGATGGGGTTTCATATTTGCCTGTGTACACCATGACGTGTGCCGCAATTACCCCCAAGAACAACTTACAAACAACGTCTAAATAGGCCTACTGAGTTTGTAAACAATCTTGCTCCTAGTGGATTGTTTTTGCATGACTATTATCTAACAATTTGGTAAATTTTGAAAAGGCCATGTACACAAACAAGAAAAAAAGATTCTTAAATGGAAACCACCTGTCATAAGGAATGGGCTACATTTAGCAATGATAAATAAAATAATTAAGTGAATATCATGTTTTTATTACCACCTGAAAATATATACTTTCAGTTGTAAAATCATATAGAAACTAATTTTTGCATGATGTGAAATGAGTACGGAGTGATTGAGTGAGTGGGTGATTGCTCTTACGCAAATTGCTGCACTCTTGGGAATATTAAAGCATAAAATTCAGATTTCTTACATAAAAAAACACGGAGACCGTCTACAGACGTCTTAATCTGACGTCTATAAACGTCAAATTATTACGTCTAAAGATGGTCCCCGAAATGAAAGAATTAAACTATTTATAATGGCTTATGTATTCAAATGAAGCGTAAAGGGCTAACTAAGACATTTATGATGGTTTCAAATTGAAGAAAAATCCTTTGGTCTCCATGGTTTATACAAAAATATTTCAGCTCTGTATACACGTAGCAAATGCCCGCGCACATGGATCAATGATTCCTTTACCTGGACCTCGACCTGTACCTGGACAGGCGGGATCACGAGGAAGTCCTGCCACCCGCTGACACCCTAATCATCCAGTCGGGACATGTGGCAGGTGCAGATCCATGTTGTGTCCATGTGGCCTTTGATCTGCGCCGCCTCTACATGTAAGTAAACATGGACTGTCTGCTCGGCTTGTCTGTCCCTTGCCCCATTGCTCCAGTCAAGGCCCCTGTTCATATAGCCATACCCTTACGACAAGCTAGCTGCAGGAAGATTGACTGGTAAATTACCAGCCAATCTTTCTGCAGCTATCTTGCAACTGTACTTTTTCTATGCAGCCATTAAACAACTTACTGTTTTGCACATCACTCTCATAGCAGTGTCAGATCTCGATACAACTTTTTACCAAGTCCATATATAGTGATATTGTTGTGAGATGCCAATGTCAGTTTGTTAAAGTTCAAATGCAAAGGATTTTGAGTGAATGCGATTGATGAATGGGCAGAATGAAAACCAGAAAACTTCACTTTTTTCAATCAAATCTAAGATGTCGAATCTAAATTTAGACAGGGCTAGGGACTCAAACTGTTTTATTTAGATACATCGTTATGTCATTGCAGAAAATTAATTTGCACTTGAAGGTACACACGATTAACATAACTTAATTGAGTTAATATGTCAATATACATTGATTGGGTGTATGCTCCTCCAGCCTCGGCTAAAAATGAAGACATGTCATTGCTACAACTAAATAACGTGAAATACTGTATTACAGCGCTACTTCGCGCTCAGATTTCAAAACCAATGTAACTCCCTCTCACAATTATGTTTTAAATAGACTTATTGAACTAGAATGAGATGGGGAAATACAAAGATCTGGGCTTATAGTATTCACACGTCGGACATAAATCTCAGGCTGCTGGTTGGTGGAGATCGTGATGTGGACCAATCAGATGCCAAATATCATTGTCTTCATTGTGTTTATCTTGATCATTAAATCTTCACAGAGATCAGTGTCTAGATATAAACCTGCATGCATGGTGGTAAAACAATACCAGAGAATGTAGATACTCATCTCGTAATCTGATTAGTCTCAATGTTTTGTTTTCAGTGTCACTAGATCCTCAGTATTTAAATTAGTAATTACAAAGACTCATCTGAGTTATATTAGAAGTAGAAGATGGTACTGACCAACTTGTTGGAATAGATAATGCACAGCAATAGCTATTCAAAATATATCCTAATGATTCTAATGTATATATTTTTAAAAATAATCCACATAATTATTATAAATAATAGTAATTGCTCTGAAAAAAATCAGACTGTCATCTGTAATGTTGATATTTTAAATTGTGCATATATTTACTGATATATTAACCCTTACGGCACGGAGATAGACTTTAATCGTCAGAATCTGACGTCTATAGACGTCAGATTCTGATGTCTAAATCGATCCCCGCACTGTAAGTGTAAAAATATTTATACTAGCCGTAGACCCATAACATAGGTATTCAAATGAATCAGAAAGAGCTAACTAAGAAATTTATGTTGATTTCAAATTGAGAAAACCCTTTGGTCTCTATGGTTTTTAATGCATGTAAAGAAGACAAAGTGAATACCAGCGTGACAAAATCCAAACGAAGGAGACGCTTTAATTAGTTTGTTCGACTGCCCTAGAAACAGACAATGACAGTGTACCTGGGACCTAATGAGTTACAGGGAATCATCCATTATTAGAGAAATTATCACATTGCCTGTCGTGCGCACGCGCAAACCACGTCATTGATATAATTATTAGGAAAAGTGGTCATCAACCACACTCTCTGAAAAGCCTTCTCGCTGTCACCACATCGTCTCTAAATAACTCTGTCAAAGGCCTTCCTGTTGTCACCACTTTGGCTTCCGCAATAAGGACCACCTTCCTTCCGCAGTGGTCATCCCACTGACCAGCCTACTCTATACCTCAGCTCGGTGCTTTTGACCAGCGATGACCATCAGCCAGACTCATTATGCACAGTCACATGGTGACAATCAATGAGCTCCGTGTCTACATGATCCAATTGACGCTTTTAGTCCAGACGTAATTATTTTGAACTCATCCATTGCGCTGTGTATTTGTTTTTTAAAATCACTTGACCACAATTCATCACAAAAAATAATGCTCTTATTTTCACTTGACATATTTCCATTCTGTCAATATAGCAATAGCTATAGGCTTAATCCCTACCTATAGAAGCATCAATCATTTGATGTATCATTTGGTACTGCCCAAAACTCAGAATTAAAACAATGTTAACATGATTTGGAAATTATATCAAGTGCGTGTATTATCGAATTTTGAAATATTCTAATTTGGAAGTGATTTGACCTGACAAAATTAAAAAAAGACATATTACAACACACAAGGGTATGATATTATCAGGCTTGTTCATCAGGACTATAGTGTGGGCATAAAACAACAGTTCACTTTTACATCACTGATACAGGCTACAGAATAAAACAGTACCCCAATTAAGCATTGTCAGTGCTCCGGCAGCCCGCTCTTGAGAGACGGTGATAAAGCTTTCGATGCCGTGTGACACTGTCATTGTGAGTGTTTACTTTGCTGTTGTGAGGCGGCTTCACTATGTCTATCCGCATTGTTCATGAGACTATTATCAGAACAGCTACATGATCCCCCATCATCTGTACAAGCTTCTGTGAATGGTACACGAGATGGGCGTCATATACCTCTTACATCCCGACGTACGCACCAGAGATATTGGTTCAACATTGGCTCAATGTGGGGCAGCCCCACATTGAGCCGATGCTGAACAAATGATTGTCATCTGCGATGATGTCACGACGTCATAGTTTAAGCGGATTACCACACAATAAATAAAGTGGAGTGAATCGAAACTATTTATAACGGAGATTTATACATTTAAAAAAACAGGAAAGTTATCACAAAACATTTGCATAACATTTGTACAATGTCGGACCAACGTCGAAGACGTTGGGCCGACATTGTACAAATGTTATGCAAATGTTTTGTGTTTGCTGGGATATTCAAACTATAAACACATCGCTACTCAAATATTACTGAAAAGCACAAACTGAGAATGATTCCTATCCGGCACTGGATAATCTGTGGATAGGCATGGGAAAAAATTAAGGGAAGTGATCCCGGCTGTGAGTTCTTTGTGTGGCAGTAACCCACTCCTCTTTCTCCCGATTAGCCCTGTTAAAAGGCGAATTTTAGAAAGGGAAAGGCAAGGGAAATTGCAGCGGGCACAGTGGGAGTTTTCCTGTGCGCGCTGCCGCCACCAGCTCGGCTTTTGTCGCAGAATCCTCGCGAAAATACGTCGGCGTAACTTTGGCTGAATTACGATCCAACGCCTGCGCCGTTGGCCCGTAATTGGACAACGGTTTTGTCATCACCTGATTTGTTTTCTCAACGCAACCAGAAATCATATATCAAATGGCAATACATCTTAATTAACCTCTCAGGTTGTAGGCACAGTCAGCCATCCATGCGGATATATACCTAAACTGATGTGTAAATCCATCTTAAATTTGTGACAGCAACTTCTAATAAACACATCTAATAGACCTAGTATATTTACACAGGTATATTTATAATTTTCAGTTTTAATCAGTTTCCATCCACATATGATTGGCAGAAGTTTGATAGCGATAGAAATTGAGTGTCTGGAACTGCGAGGGTTCGACTCCACGCACTTTGGCTTGGCTGGGGGTCAGCCTTGTTTCCTGATTTTTTTATCTGCTCCCACCCACCCCCCCCCCAGAAAATGTCAACGTTTGGGACGGATGCGCATTGGACGGATCCAGTGTGTTAAGGAAAGCTGAACCAATTACTTTCTCAGGGAATCGAGAAGACTTTACAATCGCTATGGTTTCTTCCTATGACCAAGTTCTTTGCTATGACTGTACAGTAAGCACATTGTATTTACACTAAACAACTTTTACAGCAACGACTGTTCAAAAGAAAATGACTTAATTCCATTGACCCGCCACTTTTACCAATTAAGCCACATAGAATGGCCAATCTATCGATTTTATTTAAATAACCTGATAACCATGCATGTTGGTTTATTGCAAAATATGTAACAATCTGCAATTTTGAGGAGAACACCACTGCAGAATGTTTTTTAGTAGACCGGATCAAAGCGAAGATAAAAAATACATGTAGGCCTATCGTCACCTCAAATTCTAAAAATCTCTGGTCAAATTTGCACAGTTCTGGTGTAAATTTAAAGTAACACATGTTGTATAATTACGACTGTCGTAACCATTTTACAGTATCAGACAGACAGACAGATATTTTATTGACAGAAAAGAAAAGTCATTACAGACTTATTTGTCATAGAAATGAAAGAGATATATGTACATGTATATACAAGATTGTTAGTTTGTTAAAATCATATGATAATATACATGGTATGACATACACAACTAAAATCATGTTAAGTGGCATTGCCAAAATATAAACTAGGTATTTCGATAATATAAATTACTACTACTAAAAATGAATTAAAAGGCATTGCCAAGATAACATAGAGGTCTATCATTTTGTTCCCCGCACCAAAACCAGAGATAAAATAGCTACTATGTATGACATACTAATTATATATAGTAGCAAAAAAGACACTCTGGAAAGCGTAGAAACCTAAAATATATACAAGTGCATGATTATGCTACAGTAACTGGAGTATGCAATAAGCCAATAATAAAAATTATATGGTATTTTTTTAAATTAAATATAATATCATGCCAGTACAATAAATATGGCATAAACAGGTAGCTCCGTGTCATGTGACCATGCAAGCACAGTCGCTATGAGCGCGGAGATTCCCTGAGATTGCCTAGTGGTGCAAACTTAACGACGTAATAACAGTAGTAATGGCGGTTAAAAATTATTTGTGCAATTCACACAGGACATGGCCCTCATTGGGCCTACTTTTTAAGTGTACCATTTTCGCATAGTTCATCACAAATTTTGAAGTAAAATTTCTTCAGCCATAGCGGCGATTCTGAGAAGGTCAAGCGCTGACCTCGTGGACTGGTGGGGGGGGGGGGGGTCAGGTGAGCCCCGCTGTTTGATTTATGGCTCTCATTGGCATTGCAAATTCAGCCCGGTCGGACCGCAGACGGTGGCCGTCAATGAAGGAAAAAGTCAAACAGAAAGAAGTGGGAGGTGACAAACTTTGCCCATTGTGCGCCCCTGCCCTGTATCCCTTTCGCTGATGATTGTGTTGGCTCGCTATATACGCAGCACACCCTCTCCCCGCTGGGTCGCGGGATATCTGAATAGTTTTTTCTAAATAATTTTCATCCGCGTCCGGTCGAGAATCGCGGATGAAAATTACGCAGATTTGCGTAATTAAGAGAGTGCACAGGAGTTACTGTTGAGATAAATACGCGAGTTTATCACGCAGGAATTAATAGATATTACTCAAAATTAAAATCACCCAGCATGCGGAAGGTCGAAATATCTTCTTGTGTCTGACCAAATGAGCCGCCGATGATAGCATAGCGCGCATTAGAAAGCGGTCGTTTACACAAGTAGGGAAATCACCGACGAGACTGACGCGTTGTCTTTGACCGCTCGGGAGGGTGGCGGGTCGTATATAACCCCCCTGAGAACCCCCATAGAACCCCCTGGGAACCCCTGAGAGATTCTGGGGGTGGTTTAGAAGATGCACCCCCAGACAATTAATTACAGACAAGAGATGGATGCAATACACGCCGTGTCAGTTTGATCGGGGAAAGCGATAGTTGTAAACGGGCGTAGAGATGATGCGTCCTTTTGTCACAGGAGATCTGACAGGGTAGTTTGGGGAGTTTTGACACATTAACGGGAATGTAATGACGAAGTATCTAAACGGTATACTAATTGGTACTCAAAAGTGGCGGGGGTATTTCATGGAGCTCAGGTGTAAGACAAGGCTTCTATAATTCTCAAAGTATATTTCGAATACCATTTGTCGCCAGCTTCTAAATTTAACATTGTATTCAAGAAGGTAATTTTATACCAGTCTGTTCTAATCACTTGAATCAAAGCATTATTTCCAAATAATTATTTGACATGACGCCGACATTGCGGTGTAAATACAAGTATCAGTAACTGCTTAGGTTTCAAGATACTGCAGTTTGCTTTGTATATGACAGCAAATATAAGCTATGTAAGGGGTTTCTATGTTTATCACAACCAAAATAATTTGGAGGTTCTTAGGAAGAAACCTTTGTTTCAACCGCTAGAAGTCTGAGCTATTCAATTTAAATATTCACTCACTTGAAGTTGTATCACGCTACAGCGACACACAACTTCAAAGGACTGAATTGTTTTGTGACTAGTGAGATTCAACATAATATCAGTATGTCAAGACATATTTAACTTTTCACAAAATGACCACAGACGTGCAAAGAGGCTGCTCTGCTCTTCAACGCTTAAAGGCAGGATCTGCTTACTTTGAAAGTATACGGCAGCTACTCTAGTGACATCAGTGGTCTAGGGGCTAACTGCTAACCATGCACGTCACCCAATGCTGACATATTAATAATTGTACAGTATACATAGTCAAAATGAATATAATCGCTGTTAAAACTGTCAATAAATCAGATTCCTTTGTAGTGGATGATTAATCTAACATAAATTCAGAACACCTGTTTCGTTCATCCAGTTTCCCATGGCCACTTCCGCAAAGTAACGGTTTTATTTGCAATCGTTTCGAATCTGATCTCGATGTGTCAAATATGAGTCTGCCAACGAGTGTTATACCTTCATTCTAAACTCCTAACTGTCACAACGTGATGGTGACTGGGTGCCGAGTCAGAAATCAGTGAGCTGGCCCAATGCTGGCCCACTGCTGGGGCAGTGACCAGTAGATCATTGACCCGGCGCTGGTCAGTCAGCCCGACCATCCGGAAAATGTCCAGTAAGCAACTGTCAGCCAGCTACTTGAGTCCGGCTGGTCAGTTGTGTCCGGTTAATGGTCAGGGTGGACACCCGCAATCATCTGGAAACGCGTTTTGAAAACGCAAGTCGTCGTGAATAATTTATGTAAATAGCAGCACAATGCTGGTTTAATGTTGGGCCAGCGTCTGCGACGGTGGCCCAACATTAAACCAGCTTTGGATGGGTGCCCGGTGTGTTCGCCAGGAACCCTAAAATATGAGCTGCGGCTGTTACATGAGCGGTGCAGCGCCCCTCCGCGAGTCGTGGCTGTTTCCAGCCAATTACACCTTTTAGAATGCTAATTAGGGAGCGCTAATTAATTAAGTGCCACTCCACGGTTTATCTCGCGCGCCCACGCCTGCCCTGGCCGTGCCTGCCAGATCGAACTCTTGACCGATGGTCAGCTGCCTTAGGGGCAGGTCCACCGCTCCGGGGGGATGGGGAGGCTGAGATAAATGGGCATTGTCTTTACCGTGGCACCCGTAACCAGATACGATGAGCCAATGCTGGCGCAATGTCTCTTTTTCAGCGTGGCATCATCGCAGAGCTTTGCTAACCTGCGCCACCACCCCCCCCCCTCTTGATAGGGGAGCGAAACAAAACCGTTTCAATTAATCTGGAGTTTATCAGTGAGGCGGGCCGGCGTAATCCTGCCATAGCCTACCAGCACCTCCTCCCATATTAACCCTCCGATCACTAGATACACCTTATGCATAACATAATTTTACCCCTAATTTTGCACAACAATGTTTTTACATAGCATAATCGTCTTGGTGTAGACACAAATTATGTTTTATCCTGGTTATCAGCCCCTTCAGGTTTTGGCTGGACTGCGATGCACGAAGTGTTAGCAAAAAAAGTGTCAGCACAATTATGGTACTGTAAGGGTTAGACCGTTTGCTCCCCATAATCTTGCGAAAGATTTTTTCACTATTTCATGGTTATTTAAAGCAAGACATTTTACCTGTTTTAATTAAATATTATAAGCAAAATATAATGTAGTTTTTAATCCTTGTAAGTTAGTTTTATTCAAAGTTGGAAATTGCATCAGCAATTCCCGGATTTTAATAAAATATAACATATCCCTGTCTCTCCCTCTGTCATCAAAGTGTCCGGATCCCTGTGACCTGCAACACGTAATCCAGACGCGGGATTTGCTCTCCTGTCTGCCTGGGCGACCTGATTTTATGCGAGGAAAAGTGGCGGAAAATGTAAAAATGTTTCCCTGACTCCCACATTATAGCACCTATAAGGGTTATTAAATGGCATTTGCTGGCGTTACTACATTGCCCCTCGGGTGATTAAAACCTAGTAAATGCCACTTGTTGAAGTGATAATTGAATTCTTCTAATTCACAGGGGAGAAACTTAAGATCGAATTTAAGATCTGCCTAACATAAATTTCAACTTTGAATCTCATAAATAGTC
Organism: Flabesymbios commensalis; assembly: GCA_964017125.1. NCBI lineage: Eukaryota > Metazoa > Annelida > Polychaeta > Terebellida > Flabelligeridae > Flabesymbios > Flabesymbios commensalis. The sequence continues at coordinate 42,665,887 of OZ024914.1, read as the reverse complement.
TGGAAAATAAAATTTGAAATAAATCTCCGGAGTAAAGCAGTAATAAGCTGTTACTGTTATTACTGCTGTTGTCGTTGCACGACAGGGTCATCTCGACCAATCAGAAGCCTGCGATATATCGTAACTTGTACAAGAATACGGGCTCAGAATTGAATTCTAGGATTTTGTCTGCCTTGATGACTCATTATTAACCACTATGCCTTTTTGTCTCGCATTGAGTTTACAATTGCTTCATCCAATGAAAATCACTAAATCTTCTATTTTTTTGCAACAGGGCGGTACCGTAAAATCCCCTTTAGTCTCTCAAAAGTTAATTTAATCTCATCATCTAAGCAATGTTTCTGATTTCAATTTGCAATGATGAGACAGATCATTCTGAGTCTGGTGTAAAGCCATGGGCGTCAGCCACAGGCCGGCTGGAAATTAATTAATATGACACTCTGCCAATGTCCTATCAATGCTTATACGTGCGTGGGTTTGATTGCATGTGATAAATCAGACAGCGGATTTGAATCTGAAATGACAACTTGAACAAAATACGACTCAAATAAAATAACCTAAATTGCTAATAGTGCAGCAAGAATTTAGGCGCACGCGTAATCACATCTTCCTGTGACGTTATTAATCTCCAACTGTTAAATTTAAGATTTCCAGTGTTAGAGGTACTCAAATCTACATAGAAAGAATAAGCATTTAATTGAATTAAAAGCCATAATTTAAAATCAGTATCTATTTTGTTTATATGATCTCATCAATTTCGTCCAAGTTTGATCATAAAGATCCATATTATGTGATTCTTAACTAAGCATGCATGGATGAAATTCACTTGAAACATGTTTATTTTTTAATTACTGTAGAACGGAAGGGGTTAAGAAGTGACACAAATTGTCATCCCTCACGCCCGCGCACCCTAGAACAATAAACGAGGACGGGGTCGGGATAGATAAGCCCTCGCCCTGGGTACTGTGGATTAAGATGTGGCCCGGGGGTAAACCCACAGGGCCATACAACCTAGCGGAAGTCATTAAAAAAGGATCACGTCCACAGTGACGGGGGTCCTGAAATCTCCGAGAAAATACCAGGAAACGTATGTCACTCTTTTAACCCGAGGATGCTCATTGTGTGTTCTGATACAATAGATAGAAAAGGGGATTATATGTAATAAAATAGTTTGAAAAAATCCCACCAAAATCATTTCATAACCAGTTAACAATCTTAAAATTCTCATTTGACCAAGTATAGTCCATTACAAGAGGCGCAATTTCACTCTCGAGAAACTCGACTGTAATTGATTGAAAGGAAAGGCCTGCTTATATTTAGCAGTAAAAATATTCCTAATTTTTTCTCATTTCGGACACGATCGTCTCGTAAAAATGCCTAAAACAAACATTTCAAAAAGAATCAAGATCCTGTCGGACAAAATAATGAAAGTAATTTTAAATTCCCATCCACTTGTAAATCACTTCGGGAAATCCCAAGATCATGTGAATGAAAAAAACCGTAACCCTTTCAACGCTAAGCACGACTATAGTCGTCTTTAATCTGTTTGATTAGCCGATCAAATACAGTTTTTGGGGATTACATGAGTGTTTAAATATCAAAATTTGAAAAAGTTTGGTATCAAATGATACAAATATGAGTAATTTTCACTCACTTGAAGTTGTGGGTCGCGGTAGCGAGCCACAACATCAAGTGAGTGAAAATTTAAGCTAGTTATGTGTCGCCAGGGAGTGTTTGGATAAAACGTGAAAAAGTTTGGTATAAAATGATACATATATGAGTAATTTTCACTCACTTGAAGTTGTGGGTCGCGGTAGAGAGCCACAACTTCAAGTGGGTGAAAATTTAAGTTAGTTATGTGTCGCCAGGGAGTGTTTAGATAAAACGTGACTAAATTGTTAAACAGACCTGACTATGGTGTCTTAAAGGTTGAGCCGTATCATTAGGTTTGGGTTACACTTCATTGAGTGAGCACAATGTATGTATTCACCTGTGACGTCAGATTAGGGATGGGGAATTACACGGTGCGTGGTTCGAGGCCATTGTTTTTAGAGATGAACTTCCGCTCTGCATGTATCCTTTATTATGGGATTATGGTTTTGTCAGCCCTGGGTGTCAAAACAAATAGCTTAACAATTCGCCTGCTCTCATAATACAAAACATTGATTTTATTTTAAATAGATGATTTAAATCTGCTTCTGTAATAATTTTGCTCATCGCCATTTATTTCAAAAGTATACATTAAAATACAGAAAGGAGAATATTTTTGTGTAAATAGCAGAACTATGGAAATCCAGCAGTTTTTCATCAATATTTTACATATTCATTGTCTCATGAACTGGGAAACGGAAAAAAAGTTAGTAAAATAATTGCAGACAATTTGCAGACAATATAAAGCACCTCATATTACTAAACATAATTGTGTACAGTCAAAAAAGAAACAAACAGTGGATCATAAACATTGAAAAATATAGTAGTAGTAAATCTTTAATTTTGTTTCATCTAGTTTGCAATACAAATACAAATCATACATAAATGACAGATTACTAAAGTAGTGACTGGTCACTCAATGTGAGTTACAAGAGACTGTAAAATTATATCAACCTAAAAAACCTAAAAATATATAGATGATTATGATGAACAGTTAAAGTTCATACCATTAATCCATTCTACACATTTTATAACATCATCATCAAATTACTATCACAACAACATTGTAAAATGAGTTGATACCCAGTAAACACGAGACGTCGACCCAATGCCGATTTAATGCTGGCCCACCGTCTATGACGCTGGCTAACCCATATTATAGATCACCACATATTCTGTATCAGATAAACAAATATGAAGACTCCATGACAGTCATTTATACTGATAACCATTATTATGACAATGTTTTATAATGTATGAAATATAGACTTGTAAAGTATGCTGGTTAAAATGACAACGATTGGTGGTCGAATGAGACAACAATATATCTAACCAAGGAATCTATAGATTCCTTGATCTATATAACATATTACTTACATGCAAAACCTTATAATAACGAGTTAAGTTATATTATAATTATGTGTATAAAGATACATAAAAACAGAGGTTAGCGAATGCATCTAGTCATTATGCGTCTTTGATCAGGCCAAGCTAGTCATGAAGTGGGTTGTTGTCACCTGCGGAGGAATTGAGGAATAGAGATCACCTGTAATTAGTGTTTGTTCGCAGGTGTTGATAGACTACGCGCGTGGTAAACACACAGATGAGTGTGTCTAAATACTGGGTGGGAAGTGATCAGAGCTAAAACAATGACTCCCCGCGTGGATCACTGGCGTGATCCACGCGGGGGTCATTGTTTCAGGGCATCTGTAACTAGTGGGGCCACCCCAAACATATTGATGGAACTCGTCCCTAGTCATCATTATATATCATTGTCATTATCATCTGCTGACAATAGAAAATTCACACCTTGTCGATTTCTGTCAACTTTGAGAAGATAGTCTGCTTCATCATCTCGCCATGGTTGTCTGCTGATGGTTTTCTGGGTCTACGTATTATTTTATATAAATTATGTATACACAAAAAGAGTTTTCACAATTACTTGAGTTTTGTGAATGCAGCTGCACAGGAAAGTGTATAAACTTTTTCATAGTAAATTATGTTGAACATTTTGCATCTCTAAAACAACACCTAGATTTTGAATAATACTGAGAGCTGATATCTTACACTATGGTACTTACAGTATACCAGCTGATACCTATATGGAATCCACAAATAGTTTGGATGACCTTGCTTATACCATAGGCGTACATGTAAGAGATGTAATTTTCACTGAAAAAATCAAAGTAAATATTGAAAATTGAACCTTGATTTTTATCATCACAATGGAATTTGAATGGGTGTTATGTTTTGATGATGTCATCAAATACCATTATGCAGTTTACTATTTAAATAAAATTTATATATTTTTTAGTTTGTGTTGCTTTGATACTATTATAAGAAAGTATTAAATTTGTGGATGATTACATTAAGAAAAAGACTAGTATCAAAGAAGAGCCGCCTAGTTGTGGCAGTACATTGTTGTTTCTATACAATGTATACTGTAATTAGAGGGCAGTGGTCTAACAAATTAGTGCTGAGATCAATGTGAAACTGACACCTCATCTATTTATTGAAAACGATCTATTTCAAAGTGGAGCTGATCACTGATCAGTGGTTGAGGCGGGTTGTCATTTTCACACCCATGGTGTCAGGCGGCTCCCTCTCCTTGTTTGATTGTTTTAAGAGTTTGAAAACATATCATTTGCTGAGTGTTCAAGAACTGAACATCTTTCAACCTCACAACTGCGTCTTTGTTCTTAACTCGACTTGTTTATTATGTACAAAAAAGTACAAAGGAGACATAAAACCAGAACAACATCACGTCATATATAACCTCACCCATACACATAATGATTTCACGTTTATTAAATAGGATACTATTAATAGCCATTAATAACCACCTTGCTGATGGTTATGCTATTTTAAAGAAAGAAGGCATATAAAGACATTTTTTTGTTGATGTGCTGCTTTTAATTTACAATATGCGATTATAATGTAAACTTAGTGATAAGTGCAGGAAGAATGTGCCGTGGACAAACCGGTCTATAAAGATCGACAACGCCATGACTATTGTAGTCTACTCAAATTTAAATAGCATCTAAATGACGGGATCTTTCATGCTTGTTCACTAAATAACTATTTGTTTTCCATCTATATGTAGCACGAACCACCAAATTCAATAATAATGAACAAGTGATCAGACGCTCCTCGTCTGTCTAATTATAGTGGGTCATGAGTAGTCTCTCAGCAGTCATTTGTTGCATCTCATTGTTAGCTATTATTACTGGTGTCGATGTGAAATTGACACCGGAGGTGTCAATTTCACATCGACACCAGTAATAGTGGTACAGGCCGCCACCAGGTGAAACTGACCACTGCTAGTACTGAGGTTTGTCCCACCCTGTCATTTTCACACTTGTGTTTGGCCATTGTTTGCTCTTTGTTGAAGCTTGATTCTCAAAACACTGACATTGTCTTCGTAAACAACTTCATGGTAAACGTTTGTTTGTAGTCAGTCGACAATAATCATTAATTAGGCCATTCTATCCGGCCCATAATGATATGCTCACTCTCAACAATGAGAATAGACTGCTTCTATTTTCCTTGATCTTAGTCACAATTTTTAAGAGTTTATTTCATAAGGGTTTTTACTAATAAATGTTGTTACTTCATTAAATAAGCACAATGAGTGGAAGTTGATGAATAAATGCTTAAAGGCCAAATACGAATTAAGACTTAGTTTAAATTTGATATAATTTGAAGATTATAAAAGTACATATATCACTGACATTGTTTTAAAAATGTTCCGATTTTATGTAAAATGAGAACTTTGTGTACTGTTGCATAAAGGTGGCAGGCTCGGCTGTTTCAAACCAGCCAGATCGCTATTCAAAATCAGGTGAACAATGTAACCAATCAATAGTTGTTCATGTTCACGTCAGAAATCATGTCAACACGATGTACATCACATCACTTTTACGGAAATTTGACACAATTATACAAAACAATATATATATAAATTTTAGGTAAGCCTATACCGTTTCTTAAATTGGTGGCTAATATATTACTCAACGTTGAGTACTTGGTTTTTTCAAAAAAACCTTTGCATTTATTATAATAGTTAATATATGATACACTTAATATATTTTTTTGAATCTGCTTTAAAAAGTTTTAAATTGCAGTGATAAACATGATTTCCGCAACAAATGGATGCAGTTAGCTGCACAGCATAAAATATGCATTCGAATGTTTTACACTGATCAGGAGGCTCTAAGCTGGATAACATTTAGCGGATAAATGTTGTGATATTTAGTAAAACAATCTTGTTTTTTTCATGCATCCACTGTGGATTTATAGAATGATACCTCCTTTGCCTTGCTCGCCAGTGTCCGATAGAAAGACGTCACAATAGTGGTTCGCGCGGTGAGAACGACGGCAATTGCGCCGCGGTAGTTTCCGGGCCAGGTCCCCGCTTATTCGATTCTCGTCTTCCAATTAAGAAAGGGGGAAATGATAACGCAATTAGCGCTGGATGCTTCGCTTTTCTGCCTGGTCGCGTCGCCGTGCCCGCGACAATGGCGCCCAATATGGCACCCGCGCTACAAGTGGTGATGCTTCTACGTGGAGACTGTGGCCCAGCATTGGGGCGGACTTGGGCCAGCGTCGCAGACGCTGGTCCAACTCTGCTCTAATACTGGGCGGCGGCCTTGTGTCAGGCGCCTGCCTCAGTACCCGAGCTGTAAGGACGCCTTGTCCCTATTTAATTCTCACACCCCCCCCCCCCCTTCCACGTCTCGGGATGTCAATCCGGCTTCTGGAGTGAGAACGGGATCCTTCTTTTGCCGGATCCTGGTTTTTATCCCTGGGGCTGGAGGATTCGGTGGGTTCCGGGATCGCCTGTCCATACCACTTGTCACGTGGCTGATCCCGGTGCCCGAAAGGTGTTTTTTATTTGACCTGGAGGTCATTTTTCATGATGCGAGGCTTAAAGGGTGTTAACAATTGGAAATTACACCTCAAAGATGCGGATTTCCAGACACATCTTTTGGGACGTAAAGCGTCGCGAGTTCCAATAATTTATCGCTGTCTCTGCAGCACATTCCATCACGTATACGTATACAAGGCTTTAAAAAACGTTGGGCCAACGCCTCACACGTTAGCCCAGCACCTGGACAACGTTGTGCCAATGTACTCGTCGTTTGTCCAGGAATCTGGGTGTCATCTTCGGCGCGTCGCAGTGCAATCTTTCCGGCATAATTTCATCAACCTCGGATTACGCCCGGGGGTGGCGGGGGGACGCCGGCCCCCCAGCTTTATTATGCTTTACTCCCGGAGCCGGGGTCCGGCCCTATAAGTGAATCCATCCCGCCTCTGTCGCCGGCGCGGGCCACCCGGCCAGTGACGGTTCAATGCCGGGCCGGCGTCGCGGACGCCGGCCCGGCATTGAACAGTCACTGCCGCAGCACACGCCGGCAGCCGGGTCTGTCGCCATGTCATTTGCAGAGAAATTTGCTCCTTATACAATCAGCCAGGGGGGTTTCCCTCCGTCTCGGTGTATTCGTATATCACACACGGGTACATCACGCGCCCTCACTCAATTTATTTCGGAGAAAGAACCCCGACACCTCAGCAATTTAGAGGACAAGCTGCTGACAGTTTGAAGGTTTTTTTTCGATTTGTCGATTTTTTTTGCATATGACTGAATCAGCGATTTTTGTGTTGTCCCCATGCAAGTCGTATATATATAGGCTAAACTGAACAGGACAAATATTCCAGATGCTGGTTGTAGGACTTGAGAAAGTTTACTCACAAAGAAAACCTACTTTCATGGACGAAAAATAATATATTATGATGTTACGTCACAAACAAATTGAAGCTAAAATGTAGAATGCGTTATTGATAAATGGCAATCTTAATTTTTTTTTTTAATTTTCACTTGACACCCAGGTTTTTATTTTTGTTTTTATTCATCTCATACATTTTTGTCATGGGCCTAAAAAATATTTTTATAAAATATTTGTTTGTATATCTATATAAAAAATCATTTTTGTCATATGGCCTATATATCATGTGAGAGTGCACAACGTCATTAATTTAATGGACATACACATGTATATATTTCTCTCAAGTGATTTTATTATAAATATTCACGATGAAAAAATAGCATGAGAGATATTTCAGTTTTAATTGGGAATTTCATCCTCAGAAATGCGTTGCTGCAGTAGGCGTATCACTAGCTCTATCACTATGGCCGCTCACGATCTAAATAAAGGCAATTGTACGATTATATAATAGCTATGCCCCGGAGCCCACAGTGTCCGCCCTATTACAATAAATTAATAATCACGCTGGTCATGATATGAGGTTAATTAATAATAGTGAATGGACGGTACCTCTAATTATACCAGATTCCCCCCCATTGTACACTGTTCTGCAAGGCCAAAAGGCAGTATCTGCTCACTGGTAAAGTAAGCAGATACTGCCTTTCGGCTTTGCACGGCAGTACAGTATGCTCCCTTGAGATTAAATCGTGACACACATTGTGGGAAGCTTGATATCTTAAGAGATTTAAATTCTCAAGGATACATATGATATTTACGATAGATTTTCGATATCGTGTAATATGATGATACAATATATAGTGATACTTTTATATCTATATGCCTATATTATTACATACACTTTACCTTTAGACATGCAGCTATAATTGTTCGGCTCCTGGTCAATATATGAACCAGGTATTTTAAAAACAATTATGCAAATAAAACACGTTATGATTGAATTAATATATAACAGGGCACAGATTTTTAAAATAGCATCTTTGCTAATATGTAAACACCCTGTATAAATATATTTTATTGAATAAATAATTCATCGCAATAAAGACTTTCTGATCTCTCACTCGATATATTATACAAGGTATTTTATAGTATTTTGTAATCATTTTATGGTAATTTTCATTCACAAGGAGGTGGAAATTGCGTCATCCATTCATATCACAAGGTGATGGAAGACGGTCAGAAATATCCTGACGTTAAGAGGGTCGAATGACAGCTCATAGACCCTGGTGCTATGAGGGTCAGATGACAGCTCTTAGAAATAAACATGATTATCAGCTGTTGTTAAAAATGTAACGGTGGGGCTGTCGTCAGTGTCATCTGATACGTTGAATTACTGTTGTCTGCATGAAAATTATTTCACGACGTCAAGACTTCAAGCGGACGACAACTATTCAGAATAAACCGAGTAAAATATACATTAAATACATTAAATCACTAACATTTAAATGGGTTTGGATGTAAATCTATAATCGCCTACAACACGTAGAGGGTTAATATTTGAAATGCAACAACAGGTATTTGATACGCTGGAATCGAAACAGTGGAATATGTATGGTAGATGAGAGACAAAGGGTGTCAAGAAACAATCCTTTACTCATTTCTACTTTAGGGAAGGGGTGGGGGTGAATACAGGCATCAAAGGTAGTGGCCACGCCCCTCTGTGTGCGCCCCCACCCCACTCCCGCACGGGCTCATCACCCCCACCCCTCCCCCCGCACCGGTGACGGTGCGGGGGGAGGGGTGGGGGTGATGAGCCCCAGTCACTGTCTCTCACTCACTCCACACACACCTAGGTGTAAAGCCATGGGAATACTCCACTGACCAGCGGTCAAGCCACCCTGTAGGTGCCAGCGGGGATATAAACCCGGGTAGTGTCGGGATTACACAATCAATCACACGTCCGCCTGGATATACGTGGCGCATCCCAGGACGCCCTGTCACACATTAACACGCCGGATCTGTGATTTGTCGCACGGACACGCTACGATCTCGTTACCAGCCGTCGTCACCTAACGTAAGTTGACCTGATCATCACGCTTTGTTCACGACACTTGCTGTGATGTGTTTTTGTTATCGGGGTAGATCAAGTACATCGTTTAGGAATCTCCAGCTGGTTTTTGTATTCAGTGAACTTGACCAAAAATCAGACAGCATTTCCTAAAATAATTTTATTTTTTGAACACTTGATGAGTATGTATACTGATCTTAAACCCCAAATCTCTGTCAATAATTTAAGTCTGTCCGATATTTATATACACGTCTTCTCTTTGATTTCAGCATGTATATATTCGACAGTGTTGAATCACAATTCTAAGTAAAAAAAAAATAGATTTTTGCGTCGTGCTCCTTAAAAATCCTCTAAAAATCTATATTTACCAAAACTCTAATTCGTTCACTTTCCAATAACATTATGTAGAACATTTCAATAAAACTTGAAGTTAAATAAAATTTTAGGCCTACATTATTTTTAAACAACCTAAAGTATTCGCCATCCCCAGCGTTCCACTGCCGCACGGTGAATACTTTACGGTATTGAAGACGTCATTTGGTCTGATGCGCTCAGCGGAGGCGCGCTGATGATGATAGGTTGAACAAAGGTGGTGATAAACCAGAGCCTTGAGGTACGGTGCAGGTGTGATGGTGGGGGCTGCTAGATACACCGCGGAAACACGAGGCACTGGACCAATGTTGTTTTAATGTTGGGCCAGCGTCGAAGACGCTGGAGAAACATTAAAATAACATTGGTTTAATGCCTCGTGGCCGCTAAATACATCGTGGAAACACGATACTAAACTATAAACAAACAGAGAACTGGCAAAATAACTCTGCTCTATTAAGCTATCTCACCTAATTATTGCTGCCTGTGATTTTTAGTACATCAAATTATAACGCCTTTCTTGTTTTGGTGATTATGCAGTGATGAATGCGTAAGTACGTTTTATTGAATATCGCTGTCAAGCGGCTGTCAGCTGATATCCCTGCTTGTAAATAGTGCAAACTTATTTGATAGAGTGAGTAATATTCAAAGCCATAAGTAGGAACATCTTACTAGTTATTTAAATGTATGCCAATTATTGGTGTTCATCTACTTTACCACGCTTACCAGCAGTATACTATAGTATACACGTAGGCCTCTATATATAGATCTCAAATCCCTCCTTTTTTCTAGTTTATCATAGATTACTCGCGTTTTAAAAGATGTTAAAAGCACTGTTGACATTGGTTAATGAAAATGAAATCAACATTGGGTAAACCTCTCCTGCTATAGCTGGGATACCAGTCTTAGGTGGTGCAATAAATCCTTAGTGCAATGTATATAGTATCCATACTGCACTGCAAAGCCAGAAGGCAGTATCTGCTTACTGGTAAGGTAAGCAGATACTACATTTTGGCTTTTCACGGCAGTATATAGTGGGTAAGTGTGATGATTTAGGGAATAACGCTAGTAGCTGATGGGTAGTTATGGAGGATGTCGGGGAGGACATTAGATCCAGATATCCCGCAGGGTACTGAAGGATCCCTGATTAACACCAAGTGGCTCCAGGAGAGCGTCCTAATGTACTGTGAGGACCCGCACTGCGTGTGTTTATGTTATATGTTCAGAGTGAAATATGCATTTCTACTTTAATATTTCAGAGGGGGATATACACAATAAAATTCAAAATTGAAATACTTGAATAATTGTATGGTTACATGTACATATCATGTATTATCGTTTTTTTGTCAATGGTTCTTATAGTTTTAAAATGGACTTGGCAGTGTGGATTAATAGTAAAACATTTCTTGTGTATCTTTTCAAGAAGAGAGGCCATCATTTCTGTGCATACACCAATGAAGAAATGTTAAAAGAGCTTGTTTTTCTTTGTTTTGTTAGCGATATTTTTAGGAGGTTGACATGACATGTATACAATCCCAACATTTAAGTAAGTTATAAAGTCAGCTTAAAACGACAGAAGACAATAGTTTATTGCGTCTAGAAAGCAAAGTGTGGAGGTACTGTCATTGTTAAATGAAAACAATGACAGTAAATAATGACCGTTAGCTATTACGGCTAGTGGGGCAATTTGAAAGGATTAGGTTCTGGGTGGCTGTCTTTTATATAAAGCTTGTTTATCTTACCTATATTAGGAGGTAAGTGGCCTAGTCTCGATGATTGGGGATTAGAAATGTAATAGCCGGTGAGGGGATGATGGTGATTTATATTAGCCCATCACAGTGAGCCACCATTGCTCCACACTTTCCTCACTTTGACTCAATCGAGGATTAAGAAAAATAATTTGTTTTAATTTTAAACGCGGGTAATTTGGATATTTTTCGGACCAGTCCGTCAATTGGTCAATCTGGCCGCCCGCACGCCTGTTTAATGGTAATTGGCCAAAATTGGACAATCAGTCAAGGACTTTAAACATTATCGCTCTATCATAGCAATCACAGGTGCACTAGCAAAGGCGGAGATTTAAACCGACTTTTTTTGGTCGCTGTTAGTATGAATTTAGTGCTCCATACATGTTCTTATTCTAAATCTATTTTTTTATGCCAAAAGTATATAGTTTGGATTACATACTTTAATCATTCAAAATGAAGTTACAAATGTATATTACATGACCCATAATGGTATACTCAGCAAACACAAAACATTTGTATAATATTTATACAACGCCGGCCCAACGTCTTCGACGTTGGTACGACATTGTATAAATGTCATACAAATGTTTTGTGTTTGGTGGGTATTTACTTGTATGTTATTATATCATATTATTATGCATTTTCGCTCATACATTATTGAATTATAATTGTCCTGTGTATGTGAAATAAATAAATAAATTCTAGACTGCATGCAAGTGACGAAAAATTCAAATATTGCAGAAGGATTGTTTTTAGCAATTTGCCATCAGGCACAGACCCCATCACTCGCGACAGGTGATAAGTCGACACGTCACAAAGAGGCATCGTACATTGTACCTTGACTTCGTCAAAGCTTTGATCAAGTAGGACACAACATTCCCATTACGCGTGATGACCAATTTGACTGTCCGTGCTTTAAAGTTGGTAATGACTTTTGCTCTATTACATCAAATCAGATTTTAGGGCGAGTGTAATTAGCGACAGGTTTTGTAGAAAATGACGGGGACTTTGGTTAGACATAATTATTATGTTACCGAAAAACAAGCCTGGGAAAAGACGGTTGAACACTGAAATGTACAAGGAAAAATTGAGATGTCAGTGGCTTATGTGATAGCATAATTAGTAACTCTATATAGACTATAAATAAGTTACACTAGCATACAATGCATACTATATACGTATCACCGTACATCAATTGACGTTTGACATTTTCAGATGGCCATAGTAAGTTCATGTTTTATTATCATGAGATATGTTTGGCTCATAGTATTTTAACCTTAAAGATCAAACCTGCACAGTTGGGAAATTTAGATCGTATAAACCTTTTGATATAATTCCAAGATATCACATTCCACAAATGCATGACTGCTTATAATTCCTTTGCTTTATGTAAATCGGCTGATATCAAAATATAAATTTGAATAAAAGCAAACTTCGATTCACATCGTGCGGGTGATTTTAACAAAATTCATGCGTTTAAATTTTACTACCATATAGGAATGTGCGTATAACGAATGCAGCATCGCATAGATCACCGTGCCCCTTAACCAGAAAGGGCCCGCGGGTCACCCAAATGTGTTTGATGTATAGTCAAGATAATATTTCAGTCAACCTGTTACTATAGCAGGTCTGAGGCATGCAGGGTACCTCGTGACATTTGAACAGGGGACTTAGAATTCTCTAAACAGGCAGATTTGTGTAGAGAACAGGTAGATTTGTTTAAAAGAACACAAGACGGAGGTCTTGTGTTCTTTTAAACAAATCTACCTGTTCTCTACACGTTTAACCTTGTGGTTTTTTGACATAACCCCCTAAAGCAGATAATTGTTTCCGCAGGGGAGTGGTGCAGACGATATACGAGACTCGTGCCCCCCTTATACTTTTAAGCTCTTCCCTCCAGCAAACACGAGACGCTGAGCCAATGATGATTTAATGTTGGGCCAGCGTCGCAGACGGTGGACCAACATTAAATTAGCTTTGGTTCAACGTCTCGTGTCTGCTGGGCCGTCACGATCACTGCCTCGGTACACTTACAGATATTTAAAATTTGGTCTATCAATTTGTTTTATAGTTGGAATCGATGAAGTCTATGCTGTTTGGGTAATGATCATAATCGAAAATCAAGTTGAGAAATCATACTTCATTTCATACCATATATTCTAAGGGGTGCGAATTAACAAGGTTTACATTGATCTTTGCACAATAGGACAATTTTGGTCCACCTGAGTTTTTCAAATGTGACATCAAGGGATGGCTTAGGCAAACATCACCACATATTTGCGGCCATTTCTTCTACTGACGAGCAATAAACTAAACTAAATAAACTAAAGATGATAAATAAAATACTAGATTATCATCCGTCGTTGCAGCCCATTTGATATCCAATCTCAGACCTGCATTGATTCTTGATTGTGACCATATTCGCATTTCACTGAACTCTGTTCTTCTATAACTGATTTAGACTACATACAGCAACGTAAAACGAGTATCTATATGTGCCATCACCCAGCACAGTATCCGACCGGTGGCTGCTGCAGTGGTGTCTAAGAAGGTAGCAGCTCAGCCCCTTGTCGTGCTAACTCGGGTGTTGGGTTCCTCTTGCAAAAGTTTCTGAATGAGCACCCGCAGTGCAACAGCATCAAAGTCACTAACTCACACTAATATTACACACTGTCGTCAATTGACTGTAAGTACCGGTGAATTGAAGCTGGCCCAGATTTAGTTTGCATACATCATCGAAAGTAAAATTAGATTTTGTTGGCAAGAATAATTCATTGGAGAAATATGACAAGCACACCAAAGGCTTCCTTTGATGGCAGGCTGACCAGCCTGCCCTCAAAGGAAGCCTTTGGTGTAACCAGCCTCATCTCAAAGGAAGGTTGGTGCGACAGTACAACACTAAGAATTCACCGATTCGAATATAAGCAGGTGGAGTTACACGATTTCTCCGCTTTCACTATTATGTTGACGACAATGACACTTCAGTTTGATTCTCGACACAATCCTATCATCAACTGGTCTTTATTCTGTCATCAGTTTTATTGAAGCGCCGTGGCTGGTGTCACTATATAAATGGACATTATCGTCAAGAGTGGAGAGGTGTGCCATAAAAACTGTTCACCTCCTTCCACAAGAAGGTTAGTTTTGGAAAGTGCGTGCGTTTACACTGAACCATGTCAATAACAAAGGTGAGGTAAAGGTACAGGTTTTTAGCCTGATATCAAGTCTGAAGATTTGTCAGCCGACTTTACATTTTACCCCCTGGTCACTGAACCTGTTCGTTAGTGTGCCATTTCAACTCCACGGGGAGCATACATATTTTGAGGCATTGAACTTATCGTACATATCTCTGACCTACTATAGGTCCTTATTTATACCTGAGTCAAGTGAAGCATGTGAGAGTAAAGTGCCTTGCCCAATGACACTAATTCAAAACAATGTCCCAATATTGAGATGAAAATTCCATCACTTTAAAATATTTCTACCTCTCTGGGACATCGAGCCCCTTTTTTTCCAAAGGAAAACAAATCTAGAATTACCTGGTGGACTGACTCCGTGGACCTTGTGAGATCAAATGGGAGGAGTGTGTGGTGTGTTACAGCTGATCGGCCTGTAATAAGATGTCACCTGCGCGGTGACAAGTATGATTGCCTTTAGAAACCCAAGACCCCCTTATAAACATGTACCGTGAGAGTGAAATCTCTGCACTTTTACACATTTATTGTGAATTAACTCTCTGTGCTCCACGGGGTGCTGAACACAACTTTGATTTAACCCCCGTTACAGTCTTTAGGAAATTTTATATACAAATAATTTGGTTTGGGCCACTGTGGGATATAGGCCTATCAGAGAAAAGTTCAAAGTGATTTGTGGGTTGCAGAACATGCAACAAATCTGCGATTTGTTGCAACAAATCTATTGCCGTGCCCGGGGGGTTCCATAGCTGAGACCCCTACCCTGCCATAAACTGGAAACGCGTGCCTGAGTTATACGATCCTCCAGGAGTTCGAGCCCCAGACTTTGCGCCAGCATCGGGGACCGTGCCTCAAACGTTGGTCCAGCACCGGCCCACTTCTGGCCCGATTCTCCGCATAGGTGTACGGCGGGCAGGCTCACGGGGGCAGAACATAAAACATTTAGCACTTTTCGCACAGCTCCGGTGTGGCACCCATCACCCACGGACTTGTCCGCCCGCTCTTCAAAACCCCATTTGTCACCCCCGCCCCGGCCTCACACGTGCGCCCCGCTACACTATACCATCATGTGATGGGCTGCCCGCGAGGGGTACCGATGGGGTGCGCGCTCCTGACAGACCCAGTCACGGTGGCTGCTACCGGTCATGATGCGAGCGATGCCTGTGGCGAAGGTGACAGCGGGTGCTGTCAATGTCACCTCATTGTTGGGCCAACGTCGCAGACGTTGACCTGACAATGATGCGACATCGGTTCAAAGTTTTATTTCCTGCTCAGGTGGGAATAACATTCGAGGTCAGACCATGGTCTCGTCTCTTCTATGATGATATTAGGCCCTATTTTCACATATAGGCCTGGAGTGCATATCTCTCATAGATCATCTCTGTTCTCTTTAGCTATGTGGTTATATCGGGCCTGGCTCATTTTTATTAACACACAATTAGTAGGCCTGCTTAAAAGTTATAAAAAAAATCATTCGCTTATAATACAGCCAATTTTTTTTCAGATATGGTTATCTTTCCATTTTGTGAATTTACATTGTTGGCATAAAATAAAGCAACATTACACAATATATAGGGGAGGGGGGAGGCTACATTATAATAACACAAAGAAAATCATTACATCGTATACAGCCTAGATACATACAATATACAAAACATAATCTTCAGATAGGGGATAATAATACCTTTTTTACATCTGGTTGAAATGTGGAATATATAATTTATATATATAGGCCCTATATCATAATTTTCAAGATTCCAATTTTATAGCAAAACCATCAATTTCAAGTGAGCTGAAGTTAAGGGAAGGTAGCGTATTGTGTGACGATGATTTCATTGCATATACTGTCTATATTTTAAAAGTCGAAACAACAGAAACGAATAATATCGTTTATTTGAATCGTTTATAATAATTATAGGGAAGTGGTTTTCAAATTAGAGAATGGAGTCATTCCGGAAACGCAGCTGTTAAATCTGTAAATACCTAGCTCAGACGGGACACTCTATCAGCGTTTGTTCAGCGTTGGGCCAACGTATCCAATGTTAATCCAGCGCTAAGCCAACGCTGAAGGGTATCAGTGATGTCCACGTCAGATAATTATAGCCTGGCTAACATTATAGTGGGATCAGGTCAGCAGGTGGGCACAGTGCGGTCAGTCCCGTGACCACTGGACACTGGTCAACTCCCCCCCGCCGGACCCCAACGTCTGCGGCTGTGTGTCACCAGTAGCAATAATATGACACCCTTTACATGCTATCGCAGCGGTTTTTTTCAATTTGACTGTTGTCATGGCGAGTGAATATGGAGGTAGCGTCTTATTTTAAAAAATAATAACAATCAGACAGACAGACAGACATTATGATAACTTTAATTATTTGTTGAATTTAACACTTTAACCGCAGGTGCCGCATATATTCGGGTTTTCATTTTTTATTAGCACATTATGTATAGCTACCACCTTTGATAAAATGTGACATCAATCAGCAATATTTGAAAACAGTTGACCTTCATTTTGTCAAATCTGAATAATTTTCACTCACTTGAAATTGTGGATCGCGTCAGCGAGACACAACTTCAAGTGGGTGAAAATTCAGATTTAATAATTTAGCGGTTAAAGGGTTAATAAGCGCTTCATGGTGTAGGCCACTATGAGAATGCCTCAGTGTTGTTTAGTACTTCCATTCTGGTCAGTATACAATGCTAGGAGAGTTTAACAAAGGGTGTATTTAATAAATTTAACAACTAGATATTTTAAACTTCATTTTTTATCCACGATAAATCGGCGATTAACGACCCGTCGTGGATACAAATTACAATCTGGGTGTCAGAGTACGCAGACTGCGTAGGGACACGGGGGTTCTTCCCGGATTGTTTCCCGCTATTATAGTATATAGCCCTGCGCGTCGCGGGGTGTCGCTCGCCCACCGACATTCCACTGAATAGAACCAGCCCGCTATAAACATATACCTTACATAAGCTGCATGAACCAACAGGGCTATACACCTGACCCTTAAAGCGCCGAATTATAAAACTTAAATTTTCACCGACTTGAAGTTGTGGGTCGCGGCAGCGAAAATTACTCGTATTTGTTTAATTTGAGACCAAACATTTGCAAATCTTGGTTGTTTGAACATTCATTTCATTCTCAATGCCATTGCATTATCCTACTATTGAAACATAAAAAAGTACTATAGCGGTTAAAGGGTTAAACGGCCACGCGAGCTACACGGCAAACACGAGGCATTGACCCAATGTTGTATTAATGTTGGCCCGCCGTCTTTCACGCCGGCCCAACAATAAAACAACATTTGGTCAATGTATCATACTATAACTGGCTACTACAGCTCAAGGAGAAGTGATTTTTATGACCACTTCCTCATTTACGATGAGTCAGTTACCTGCACTGAGATTACATAAGTTTATGCACAGGTGATTTAAGTTATTAACATATCATGAATATTAGATTGAATTTTGGTGACTTAGATGTATTTTATTAGTGTCTTTTTTATAGGTTCTGTCTATTTTCATCTCAGCATGTGGTTAGAAGAAGTAATTCAGATAACAATTGCTTTGGTATAATAGTCTAGTTTGTAGCAGTTTTTGTCTAATTTCAAATGTGCCAGTTCTATAGAAAACACTATTAAATGAAGCTATGGTATTAATTTTCAGCTTAAAGGGCGAATTTTTTAAGATATGAAAACAAAAAAGTTCAATATGAAAATGTGATAGGCATATACATGGAATCAAACAATATTATTAATTTACTAATGGCAAACCACATTGATATAAAAAAAATATATGAAATTAGGCTATAGGTTGAGACAATAATTTATTATAGTCTTTCTATATGTGGAGTTTATGCTATGTTTTAAAAAGGAAACAATGCATAATTATAATAATAATAATTCACCATTCATTCTAAATCACCAAAGAAGGAAATAATTGATTTATATTATATTTCATATATGCATCACGTTTCGTCATAGGTATACAAAAACTCCCACCTCTCTTTCACTATATAACACTATCTTATGTTGATAACTGCGGGAAAATGAAGCTGATTTGTTACATAGACATATATATTTCATAGATTGCATCAGGGTATTTCACTTACGCAAGCTACATAAAGTGTATCATGTAACAACAAAAACAAAACAACACTTCATGTTGCAGTCTGTATATATATAAAGGGGACCAGTTCATTGCTTGATTGTGACAACGTGTAAATGGGAATTATATTCAACGTGGCGTACAGCAATCATTTACAAATCACTGAACATATAGTTAATCAATATATCCAGGTAATTCAACGGTATAGCCTGCTATAGCTAGGGAATTTTCCTCCCCGGAGAAAAACACAGAACGCGTTAAGGAATTAAGTGAAATTGTAAAGATCGGTTTTCTAAATTTTAATGGATAAGGTTGTAAAATTAAAAGTTTATTGTTAGCCTCAGCATTTAAAGCTTCGAGTGCGTGCCCTGGGGTTCAGTGGGTGGCAGAGACTCATCAGTTCGCTGTACAGGCCAGTCACCACCTCCTAAACCAGCAAACACGAGAACTTGAACCAATGTTAGGTCAATGCTGGCCCGCCGTCTACGACGTCGGCCCAACATTGACCCAACATTGGTTCAATGTCTCGTGTTTGCTGGGAACCTCGCTTTTTACGTCTGTATTGTTGTAGATTGCGCTCGCTCGGCCAATAATACAGCTAGTAAATACCCCCCTGCAAGGCATATACCTCCCACCGATCCGGCAGAGAAAAACCCGCACAAAAAACCGGCTGTTTCACCGTGTAAGAGGTGCGGGGGAAGCCCGGGGTGGGGAGGTTCCCTGCTCGCAGTCCTGTCAACAGTCACGGTGCGCCGGGCAGCGCAGCAAGGCGCGCTGTGATTGGTCGTGTTCCGCTGTACGTGACGCCCACCTGGACCAGTGAGCGCGCCCGTACCATGGCGGCTCGGCCACCCCCCCGGGCCGCGGAGAATGAGGAGCGGTGATCGTCTGTCTTGGTGAATTAAACAGACAGCCGCCTTGAGCCAGCCGGCCAAACTGATGCCGGCCCCTGTACCTCGAGCTGATCAGCCTATAGCCGTGCACGGCCTGCCTGCCCCTCTACAGGGTTATATAGTGACAGCCACCATACACACGCTCCCATACTTCCCGACAGGCCAAGGGGGAAATTTCATTTGACGCTGCGATAGATTCTTACGGTCGGCCTGCGAAGCTTAATGCCTGCACATTTGGGGCCAGCCAGCTCGCTTCTTTGTGGACCGTACCCGAGGCGTAAGTAAGTTGTGCTGTGAGTCGTACAGAAGCAGGGCTGTCTAGCAGGCCGGGTGGGGGCTGTGCTGTGCCGCGGGGGGAGCACACCCGTGCTGGAGAGCCCGATCCTGGCCTCTCACTGCTACAGTGACAGGAGAGGACGGGGCACATACACTACCCGCGATCCGCTGCCCCCACGGCCACCCGGACGGGGTCATGCCAGATCCCGGCCTGTTGCTGCAGCCCTCCTGCACCGCCTAGCTCCGTCTAGTGGACTTTTCTTTTCCCGGCTGCTTTTTTTTCTTTCTTTCCCGGGGAATTGTTCCGCTTTTCAGATAAATCGACGCCCGCGTTTTGGATGTGCAGTCACCCGACGTGTACGGCGATGCAATCCCGGCACGTAGTCCATACAGGACACCGCCCGGGATCCAGAACTACATCCCGGACCTGAGAAGAGGGACAAATATTCACAAGTGCTCCGGACACTAACGTGGATCCCGAAGGACTCTCTCTGGATAGTGCATGTGAAAAGGATAGAAACCTGCAGTCCTCACGAATATGGATCAGTCCGGAGCATCCCGCCGCAGCGCGGACGTGGATCAGAAACACGGATGGTGCCCGGGACGCCGACCCGGCGTCGGCGACCGGTTGGGCCGGCGTCCGTGACGCCGGGACAACCGTTCGCCGACGTCGGGATCGGCGGACGGGGTCCGCTAAATTGCCGGGCGTTTGAAATCCGCATCTGCAATTCGAGAGGTGTCCTCCCGGCAAATCCCCGTAAATCCGCGTTAATTGTGGGGGCCTGGCACGCGGGCCGCGCGGGGATCTCGCGCGGACGTGCCACGTCCAGCGGCGCCGAGACAGATCGGGATCGGCTCGCGGACAAGCCGGGATCATTGAGAGATCTGACCGGGATCGTGGACAAGGATCGCAGGTCTCATCCGTGTTAACACCCTGCCCCTGACTAATGCGTTTCTGATTTAGACGCAAAGTATGCGGGTCAGCGGGAAAACGTACAAACTCATGCACTGCACGGGTGGACAGTCGCTCCAAAAATATATTGTTGAGGAGACAGGCTTTGGGAACTCAGAAATACCAAGAAATCATCTATTATCGCTCATATAAAGTGATTTTGTTTTCTGGCTATAGCTATTCTTGTTACCTTTAGAGAATTTTTGTAAACAGACTCCATGCATATATCGTTGAATTTGTCTCGCTGATTTCTTGATCAACGGAAATATTTTCTCTTTGAACAACATGTGTGCCCTTTGTTCTTTTCCCTCTCTTTAAACATGTATTCCTCAGGGATAGTTTTCTTATACGTATTTTTTATTTAACTTTCCTTGCCAAGAAATTGATCACAATCAGTTTTTCATTAAATAACGTTTGAAATATATTTTTCAAATCTAATTACTAAACAATTATGCTACATCATTACGACACCTAAGTTCAAAAGCTGTATATGCCACTGTTTATTACTTAAGTGACGACTTATACACGTTTTACATTTAGGCCTATATGCATTTTTTTTCTATGCATATTGAATAACTGTAGGCATAAAGCATATATATTTAATGTTTGTTTCTGTTCTATGTTACAGGTTACCAGGAGCAGGGGAGGAGTGACTTTCACATTGACATAGGATCTAATGCCCACACCACCACCACCACACTAAACCACTCTGGATATATACACTCTACCGAAACACAATAACTGTGACACTCTCACAGTTTCTCCGCCACATACTTCATTTTGATGTTTATCGGAAATCGGACGTAATTTGGACATAACCACTCTAGTGCACAGCACTATTTGCATTTGGATTGTGTAGTTTTTTGGACGCTTTCTTGGAAACCGCCAAAATTCAGCCCCACGAAATATCCCCGACCGGCACGACGAACATGCCGACTAAAGGTGAGTCCACCATTATTCAGACAATTCTCATGGAATCCTATTTTAGTTTAGGGGCCTACATAAATAAATAAAAATTAAATGTAGTAGTTTAATATATATTGAAGTCCAATGAAAAGGTTAGTCGAAGGACCAAGAAATAAGTTTCTAAAATACTGCGAATAGTATTTTGAAGAAAATCATTTTATTAGTTTAAAAACAAATTATTTGTCTGTCAAGCAGCTATTTTATATTTGATTAAGTCTTACGAATATACAAAATATATACAGTTACAAAGAGAATAATTAAAATGTAGGTTAAACATTAATGAGTCATATAATACTTATATTGCATATTTAGTCGACGGTATTAGTCTAATGTTTGGTCGTAAAGTATTTTTATTCTAAAGTTGGTTTAAATAAGCATAATGCCTATATAAGTTACAGTGCTTATTGTATCAGTTACGCAAATAAAAAGTATCATTTTGTAACATTCAAGGCAAAAAAAAGTAGAGTAATGAAATCATGTGCAATTCTTTAAATCCATTGCATTATACATCAAATTAAAAAATCTGGTACATGCATCTCCAAATATGTAAGCTGTGAATATGGCGATTCGCACCACATAGTGAACGAACAATACAAAATTAATAAAATACCCGAGTGTATATAACACCAAACAAAGCTAAGATCTGCTTAATTTGGAACAATTGTAATATTTCCCTAAAATGAATTTTATTCAAAGTATGCCCCATACGTTAAGGGGGCTTAAAGGGTTAAACAAGATTTGTATCTTCAAGGCGCAGAAAACCAGGATTTAGCTCACGCTGGGTGGGGATTTTAGGCGGCACGTCTTTGATGTTCGTGTAAGTAACGAGTGAATTAGTCGCCTTTTAACTGGACTAGTCATATCTGGGTGACACAAGCAGGGATTTACACAAATCACTCTACCTCACCCGTGAGATTAACCTCTGCTTCTTATTCTCATTACGAAATAGAAAATAATATATCTCATCGATTATCAGGTGCTTCTTCTACTTATGAAGAAAAATTCAATTGATCTCTCCTGCAATGCTGCTAAATTATAGGGAATAAAAAAAACAGGCAGATATATTTTAATAAATTATTGCATGGAGATAAAAGGTCATACTCGACCGATAAAATAATTAATCTCGATTATTTATAAAATATAAAAAATATTATTAAAATGAGAAATATTTCAACCTGAATTACTGCAAAATTAAACAGGGCACATCTTTACATTAACAACAATAACCTTGAAATGTGT
This sequence comes from Flabesymbios commensalis, assembly GCA_964017125.1. Taxonomy (NCBI): domain Eukaryota; kingdom Metazoa; phylum Annelida; class Polychaeta; order Terebellida; family Flabelligeridae; genus Flabesymbios; species Flabesymbios commensalis. Next base: position 42,642,699 of record OZ024914.1, on the reverse strand, counting down.
GTATAATGTTTTGCTGAGAGGCCGTTGGAGATGAAATCTGTAATCCCCCTTGATCTATCTATCTACTTAAATAGAGGGGGTCTGTGAGGTAACAGTAATGTAATCAACATGACTGGTCTATTTCACTGCAGCCTATATACTCCAGCCCATGATCTTATATGTCAATTACATATAGATTTATGCCTTGGCCTGCGGTCAAATATGTCTGAGAGATTGTTAGAGACTGCGGCTCATCAGTGGCTCAATGTTGGGCCAACTACTGCGACGTTGGCCCAGCTATTAGCCAATGCTGAGGCAACGTGTTTGCCGGGGCAGTCTCTGTTTAAATATGAAATATATTATACATGCGTTGTGTACATATTACTCTCTTGGGAAGTAAATAACACCAATATTATTCTCCGGGAATGGCGTATTATGTGCGCGTAATAGAAATAGAATAAGCTTAACCAGTAGATAAACTTATCAGGAAAATACCGCCGAGAGGTCATATTGACTTGGATCAATATTTCTGTTTATTGTTTCTGTAGATGTGATGGGTATAGAGCGATCCACGGGTCGTGGCTAAAACGCGAAGATTTACTCTCTGGGAATCCCGTGCGCAAAATTCACTGATTAACGCGTTGGCATAGCGCGCGCGGTGTATTTTTCCCCGCGCCTCCATTTGGTCTGTTAATTATGAAATGAAATTGTTTCTCATAAGAGCGACCGCTGCCTAACGAGCAACGCCCAGCCAGCGCAAATTGGCGGCAGCGCCGGGGATTTGGCCAATATTTGCGGTCGCCGCTGCGCGAGAGCAGGGCCTCGAGCCTGACGCTTCGGACGCCGGGCGTCCGCCCGCGCGTCCGACGCGTCAGGCTCGCGGCGCGGTCGGCGGGAGTCAATTTATACGGAAAATCTAAATGATAATGACCCGCTCGACGCGCCGATAATCTCTCATTAGCGGGCGATAATTCAGTGTGTACGCGCCGTGCAAATACGGGAGACTAGAAAAAGACAGTTGGCACACGTATATATAAACATGATAATAATTGCTGACTTTTCGCGGACAGATGGTCGCGTCTGACACAAAAACACGATGTAAATATTTATATTCCTATGCTTGGGTTTAATGAACAAGTCCTCATTACATCAAAATCTTTCTTTTGGGAAGGAAATGGTTTATTTAGAGGGATGTCAACCAGTTCCGCCGATTTGGAGCGAATCCATGGAACAAAAGCACTTGAAAATTACAATCCCGCCAGGCGCGAGGTAATTTTCGTTTGAATATTAGTCATAAAGGGAAAAGAAGAAACACGTGCCATCGGGTATAAGGAGCGATAATACGTTAATCTGAAGAACTGTTGCAAATTTCTCTTGGTCTTTTTTGTTAGAAAATTATCTTTTGCCAGCTATCTTCTATGCATAAAAATATGATGTATAAGATTAAAGCTAATTTGTATAGGCCTACGTGTATAAAAATACAATTAAATTTGTTTTATTTTTATACAACAATCAATAATAATTTCCCAATGCAACCTGAAAAAATAATATAAATTTATGAAAGCAAAACAAAACTCAGAAATTTTATAACAAATAATATATAGTCTGATAATGATATACAAATTTTAGGGATGTTATCGGTGTGGATACTCGCATGAAGATCAAATTTTGATCGCTATCATGCAAGCCATCAGAATTGATAAGCAAAATTCAATAAAACAAAAATATAAAAACAAAAACAGATGGATGAACACTAGGGTAATAACTTTATAGTTAAATACAAATACAAGCAGCATCACATGAAAATTAAATATATATGTGCACATAACGTACACATCAGGGCACATGTGGTTAATTAAGCTGTATGGGTTGAGTGTACAATGGTGTAGCCCAACAAACACCAGGCCTTGAACCAATGTTGATTTGATGTTGGGCCAGCGTCTACGACGCTGGCCCAACATCAAATCAACATTGATTCAAGGTATGTATGCTGGGAGGGCACTGGGAGCCATATGCCACAGCCCCTGGGGGTAGGCCTGACCCGGGTGACTGGCTGGCAGTCTTTTATAAAGGCCCCGATCCACATTCCCATATAGCAGCAACAACCTATTCTCCTCCCATCACAACAACAATACCTGTGTACAGTCTAGTTTGTGTGTGTTGGCTCACATCGTATAGGCCTGCACGTGTACACGATCAACGTGTACACGTGCACACGTGTACTACAAATAATATAAAAACATGTGGAGTATACAACCGAGGAGACAATTATTGGATTCGAAGTCACAAAATTATTCATCTATATAATGTTTTTGTTTCAATCTAAAAACGGTTTAATTAAAAAAATGAAGTCAAAATAAGCGCCTGACCGAGCTTAGGAATGCTTAGGAATGACCTGCATTTTCTCCTCAGACAAAATTTAATTCATTCCTAAGCTCGAGAAGACTTAAACAGATCGGCGGAAGTTGATGACATAGGCCTAATTTATCATGGCAAGTTCGAAAAAAACCACCTTCTGCATGAAACTAATTTGTCAGCTGTTCTTAAAAACGGGCTTCTCTCTGTTTCAAATAATCTCTTCTAGCAGTCAAAGTGTTGTATGTACCCATCGTGTGAGTTTTAACTGATATATTGTTATTTTTCTTCTTCTTTACTTATTCCTTCTTCAAATACTTTTATTGAAAAAAACCCCATCAAAATATTGCCGATAATAATTAAAAAAATGAGCAAGAGCATGGGGTCAAGACGTCATTACCTCAGCCTGATATGTTTATTTCATTTCGAGATTTACTTAAATCATAGTATAGCATACCTGAAAAGTTACACCATCATTCCATGCATAATAACAACACAAAGTATACCCTTCTCAATATAATAATATAATAAGCAATCTATCTGTGGACATCGAATGTATACTATGCGAATTGCCATGACGTTACGTTGGGCCAGTGTCATCGACGCTTTCCGAACATTCATTCAGCATTGGGTCAACAAATTGTTGACTGAGAATTGTTTATGGTGATTGATAATTATTGGTGTTGTATTGGCCTGTGTGCTTGTGTATTGTTGACCTGTGTGGATCGGTGTGTGAAACATTATCCAGCCGAAAGGCAGTAACTTCCTACTTAGAAAGTAATCAGTTACCACCTTAGAGCTTTGCACGACAGTATCCCAGCAAACGCAAAACGTTTGAATAACATTTGTACAACGTCGACACAACGTCTTCGACGTTGGTCCAACATTGCACAAATATCACACAAATAGTAAACACAAGACGTTGACCCAATGTTGATTTGATGTTGGCCCGTCTTGTGTTTGCAGGGGTGTACGTATTTGGTGTGTTTTTGTCTGCTGGTTTTTCTGGGCGTCCTGTGGCCCGCCCTATCTGGCTGGCCCACTTATCCTGGCCCCGCCACGGCCTTTGATCTCTGGCCCACCGCGGCCCAGAGGGAGAGATGCTCTCAGCATCTTCTCCTTCCTGCTCCGGATGCTGCTAGCCTCAGCAGCCGCCGGAGGTCTCCATCCTTCTTTTACGCACATTTCCCCCCAGCCACGGGAGGTGTAAATCCCCTATTATTCCAGGACGACAAATTTTACCGATTGCTTTTTTCCGTCGTCGTTTATTATTCGATCACAATTGTCAGATATCGAGACTCCAAATCTGTAAATCTATATAAATCGGTCCTAGCAGTGTCGCATGTGCCATTCATTTGAGTGGCATATGCGACCCTCTGGTTACTAAAGATAGAAATATTCCTGACTGAGTTTCCGACGTTTTTATAGCATTTTTTTCATCCTCAGGAAAAACTATTATCTTGATAAAAAAAATGAGATGTTGATTCTACTTCGAAAAATATATGAGCGCGAACCGTTTCAGGGTTTACCGTATCTAGGCTCTTTCCCACTTACTATCCCGACGGCAAGGCCGCAACCCCCTCCCCCCTCCCCCTCCCCCCATTCCTCATCCCTGGCAATCTACGCACTGTACTCGCTAATGCCGAATTACTGGGCGACAAGGAAATAATTAAAATGATATCATTTCCTCGGGAGGTCGGGCGCCCGGGCGGCAGGACGGAAGCCCGAGTCCCTGTGAAGTAGCTAAGACGGGAAAATTGGAGTATTAGGAGTCGGCCGGGGGGTGGGGGGCGGGCTGATTAGCCCCGGATCCGCGGGTCATGTCGTCCGCACCCACTGTCCTCCACAAATGCCGATTGGGATCTCAATTCGCGACCCCTCTGGACGCCAATGAATGCCCGCGGAGGAAGTTAGAGAAACAGGGATGGTGGAATCCCAGATTCACCGAGCTATCAACCAGTGTTGATTTAGCTGGCCCAACATTAAACCAGCACTGGGTCAACTCAGATGTTTAGGCCCCAGAATACAGGTCGTTGGCTCGATATTTGTACAAGACGTTAATTGGCCCAACATCGTACCAGCGTTGTTATTTAGACGTGAAGCTAAATTAAAGAGCTTGAACGTTACCCAGAGTTTTGATTAAGTGGAATCATACAAATCTTTAAAAATTTAAATGCATGTAAGAAAATAGTAATTCTGACCCATTAACGATCCAATTTACCTTGGAAATATATATTTCTACCAACAGATTCTAGACCCAATGGCTTATTATTGGAAGCATATAGAATTGCAAACCCCCTATGGTTTAAGAAACTTCTTGAGTAAGACCTGTGTCAATAATGCATTGTATCTCAGACTATCGACATAACGCCGATACAGATGGAGAAACAGACAAGGTGACAAATACAGACAACGCTGTGCAGATGAAACTGACAAGGTGTGCGGGGGGCAATACGGACGCAATGCCGATGATGACGGTCGAGATAGAGCGGGCCCCGCGGGAAATTGACAAGGTTTCAGCGAGGGCGCGAAACTTGTCAGCGCGCCTGATGTACGCCGCTTAGATAAGGACGCACTCGCGACCAGTCCGCATCCAGACTGATCCAGAATCCGGGGGGTCCGGGGGGATCCCTATGTCATCTGTGCCGTGCCGAGCCAAAATGCAGTAACTGCTTGCTTGAAAAGCAAGCAGTTACTGCATTTTGGCTCTGCACGGTCGCTGTGACCCCAGATCCCGATGTTCGGGACGCGACGCAACATGACCGATTCTGGATCTCCGGTACGATACCGTTGCCGGCGTTGCCGGCGCCGCGCCCACGACCAGCCAACGTCTGCGGGCCACGGCAGATATTGCATGGTTTCTCGCAGAATACAAATCATCGCCGCGGATGACAATATCTTGTCGTTGTGCTGCTTCTATTTCAAAGCAACCACAGTATCTGATCATATATTGTCTGTCACAATACAAATGAAACGTTGGCACAACGTCGGTGCAGCATCGGAGATGACGGCCCAGCATTGAAATGGCATTGGGATGTTAGTTTATTCCATGCATGGATCCAGTGCGGCGTGTTTTGTGGACTCAAATCCCAAGGATAATTTTGTATCTGAATGTCTTCAATTTATTGACATTTCGTCATTTATTTCACTTTTTTTCAGGCATATGGGAGTTGTGCCACGATCCATAATTTCAGCTGTTTAAAACCCAAAATCGTGACCTGTATCTTATTCCCTTCTCACCTGGGGCAAGGAGTCTTCATTATTAGCCATCCATATATACCAGGCCACCCTCGCAGGCAAATTAAGCTCCTTATTGGGTGTCGTGCGCGCCTAAGTAGTCGCGGACATCAGTCCTAATTTGGCAAATTTCACGTGCAGCTCCCGTGCGCGGAGCCACAAGTGTTAAATTCTAGTTCACCTCGGGGTATTGGGGACTTGGTAGCCGGGATGAGCTCCAGTTAGACGGGATCCAGCAAACACGAGACATTGACCCAATATTGCTTCAATGTTGGGCCGCCGTCTTCGACGTCGGCCCAACATTAAAGCAACATTGGGTCAATGTCTCGTGTTTGCCGGGGATCCAATCGGTCCCTCGCTCGTTAGCACCGACTCGCCCCGTCCTCGCCCGCGCGCGCCCCACAGGGATGTCCTCGCTAAGTGAATATTTTTCCTCCTTGAAATTCCGGTCACAAGCTGCGGCGCGGCGCGCACGAGCGGCCCAGATCCGTGACTGAGGATCCGTGGGACGTAGGTGGTGGCTGAGCACCGGCGAGCTGCTGGGCGAACGTATCCAGCAGAGAGCCGACATTCAGACGAGCCTATGTGACGAAAATGACGATGGTGTGAGGATGTAAACCTCTTTTCACAGCTGGCATACTGTGCTGTGATAAAACATTAGGATCACCACCCCAGTCACAAAAAAATGTTAAAAGTTCAAACTTTAAATTATCTCTTTGCGTCATCTTTTCTCATTGATTTCCATCTTGCATTGCCACATGATAAAAAGTAGGTTATTAAGAGATATATTCGGTTATTTCTGTACATTTTTACCTTGCACTATATCACTAGGCCTATACACATCAAATCTAACTTTTCCCCAAGAGTATACCTCTAATTATATCATTAGGATGCATGCTATTAACAGCCTTAATCCATTCTTTTTGAAAAACAAATTGTGAACAGGTGGTCATCTTTAGGTTTTTGGTGGGGGCCAATGCTGCAGAAAAATCAATTTCCGCACAGCAAACTAGCATTGCAGCCATTGACGTGATCTAAAAATCACGTCACGAAACGGTGAACCAATGCTGTTTTAATGTTGGGCCAACATTAAACCGGCATTGGTTGCCCGCCTGGTATTTGCTGGGGGACGGTACCGGCGCGGTGAGTCCACCGCCTATGTGCCGCCGCCGTCTTAGAGTCCCGCGCCATTCACTTGCCGCCGGGATTCTCAGGCGGGATCTGCCCCCGAATCACTAGCAATCACATTCAAATCCGGCGGGAATCGTCGCCGCATCCGACAGGATTAACACAGATTGAGTTGAGGGGGAGCATCTGGAACAGTCCAGATCCCGTCCCTATTCCGGTCCGCGGATCTCGTCCCTATCCAGGTCCGCGGAACGAGTCAGCGGCGAACGCAAACATATACGGGTTGAAAAAAATTGAGATATGAATATCTAATATTTTTTTCGAGGAATTCGCCTTGCAGACTCTCTGCAAAAAGTCAGGTTTTTAATACTCTGTTATAACATGTATTCATTGATCTGGGTGGTCTGGCGAAATAATAGAAACCGAATATTCATTTCTGGATAAACTTCTCCTGAAATGAAATATTGATCAATCTTTTTTAGTGCAGACTAAAAACTTTACAACCAAGTTGACACACAAGACGTCGACCCAATGTTGGTTTCATGCTGGGCAAGCTTAAAAACAATATTCATTCTGCACATCACAAAATATGTCCCGAGATTTTTATACAGCGTATTTTTCTGGAAATGTGATTGATTTTTCTAAAATACACAGACAAATTGTGCTGGAGAGTAGAGTTCATTTGCAGAAGTTGTTTGAAGCTTTCATAGATTTGGGACAGATCATCTCGCCATCTACATGTTGTAGCCTACACGTCATTTCGCCATCCTCTCATCTCATCTCATCTCCTCATCTGCATAACCAGCAAACACGAGACATTAACCCAATGCTGGTTTAGTGTTGGACCAGCGTCGAAGACGCTAGACCAGCATCGGGTCAATGTCTAGTGTTTTCTAGGATGTACTCATCATCTCGCCATCTTCTCGTCTCAGGTGTTGTTCAGTCGGCACCCCCTACCGACTACCTTGTGTACTAAGTTGTGTTTGTAAACACGTGGTTATCTCGCTCTATGAAGTAAACAAACACCAGATGCGAGATGCTGCTGAACCGTTGGTTCAATGTCGGACCGGCGTCTGCGACGTTGGGCAAACGTTAAACGAATGCGACATCGTGTTTCAAATAGACAAACATCAGACACACGTGCTGCATTCACAACCCCACTTTAGACAGTAAACACTGCCCGTGGAGTTCACACACGATACGAGGGCGCCGCGCGCGACGCGGGCGGCAAAGTGGCAGGGCTATGGTGGGCGAAATTAGGGAGATTAGAAGCGGTCCACCCCCGTGAAAACAGCCCGGTTCACTGCACCGGAACAGGGAACCAGACCTCCGGTTCCTGTGTGTTGTTGGCACAACAGACCCTCTACGGCGGTGTCAGTCCTAAACTAGGTTTAATGGGCGATATAATAGTTCCAATCTAAATGGATGAACCCCAGGGTCACTCGGGGCTGCAAAATGGCCGCCGCCGTGAATTATAACATAGTCACCGTGCGTTACATACAGGGGCTGGTGTCAGGTGGGACAAAAACCAGGAAGAGGTACCCGAATACTCCTGTACGTTTGGTGAATGTTGGGCAGGCGTCATGGACGCCGGCCCAACATTCACCCAGCGTTCGGCACGCTCCAGAATCTCGCGCTTTCTCGCGCGGTTCACACGAGGCTGCCGTTGCGAATCAGGGACTCGGCGACGGGTTTTGACGAGCGTTTACATTTAGCGCGAGTGACAGGCGCCTGTCAGCGGTGTATAGGAGCGGTGATAGGTGAATTCGGCCCAATCTTAACCAGGTCTAATTGTGTGGACGCCCAGATCACACTGCTCCGATCACGTCCCGACGGCTCCGATAAATTGCTTTGTTCCGTCCGATTTTTCAAATTCGACAGCGGCACGGGAAATTGAAAGTCGTGAGGCAGGCCTCGCACCCCAACTGTGAAATGATTGGGAGGAGTATCACGTCATTGATTTGTATACAGATGGGATACTTTTTTTTTTAACATTTCAAGAATGTAATTTGCGGTGACTGACTGACTGACTGACTGACTGACTGACTGACTGATTGACTGAATGAATGAATGAATGGATGAATGAATGAATGAATGAATAAATGAATGAATGAATGAATGAATGAATGAATGAATGAATGAATGAATGAATGAATGAATGAATGAATGAATGAATGGGTTTTCAGGCCACCATTCTGCTCATACAGGCTAAACTGGACCAGGAGAACCTCCTGAGGTGACCAATTCAGAAAAAACCACTGCACTGCTGATTAATTATGGCTCTCTAAAAGTGACTTTTCCAATTTCTTTGTTATGATTTCATGATCGCTTTTTACTTTAATACTACAAATGAAAAGGAGAAAACCATCAGAAATAATCTGCTGTTAAAGCTGTCAGTTCCTCAGATATACGCTGAAATGCGTGAAGTAACTCAATACGAGGTGATTAGCATATTATTTATCCACACATGGCAACATTAGATCTCGTCCTACTCCATATTAAAAGACACCCACACAAGCTGGGATTATACCCTGACACTCTGGTCAACAGAATACATCACTTGTGACTTATTATTGTGGTAAATACCTTGGTTTCCAAGCATCAAAGGGTTCTTTTATCAGAGATGACTGAGCCACGGTGAATAGAGCAAAGGCAAACAGCAGTAACTGCTTACTTTTCAAGTAAGCAGTTACTGCTGTTTGTCTTTGCTCTGCAGATTACAGTGAATGGGGGACAGTGACTGTAGTAAGGGCTTATGCATTCAGTTACATGTGAAGGCAGGAGAATCAAGGTCTACCTTGCCAGTGTGTGGGACGACGGGGATACTATATGAATACTCACTGGGTCAGCTAGCCACTATTTGACGATTAATAGAGGCGGACGACATTTGTTTGTTTTTCCACTTGGTGGTTTTACCTATCTATACTGGTGGTGTCATTTAACTGTTGGTCGATGGGTGAGTGTTTGTATGATTATTTAGTACTTGCTACATAGTGTACTGATTCTGCAAGATGGGGTTCGGTGCATTTGTGTATGTTTTGTGTGAATGTTATGCAACTGAGATAATACATCTAGAGGCGGTATAGTTCAAGCAGCAAAACTTAATTATTAAAATTTACGTAAATTGGCAGGTTATGTAAATTACATTTTCAAAATATGAAGCTTTGCTTAAGCCAAATCTTTTAATTCATAAAATAATAAATTAACAAAGCTTAACATTGAAGTGGTAGATTGTAAAACAATCTTTGTTTTCCCTTGTCTGGTCAACCGAGCATTCCCAGCTATAGCCAATGCAAAACTACACTATGGAAAACTAAGTAATTTGTATCTATAGAGGCTATCTTTGAGCAACATGATTTATTGCAATAAATGTTCTTCAAATAAGGATTCCCCCAATTATGTGAAAATGCGTGTCTAGTGCTTCTGACAAGTGAAGCTATGACTCATATTGTCAATATTCCCCAGATTGTGAAGTTCGATGGATTGATATTGATATATTTATTCTATATAATTCTATAATAAAAATATTTTCTTCCCATGCTTTTTCAGATGAAGATTCCCAATTACAGCAATCTGACCAGAAGAAGAATAGACCTAAACGAGGTGATTATATTATTTATAAATTTCAAATTCTGTAAAATTTCCTGTCTGTGTACATACGCGTGAGTTTTATTGGAAAGTTTAGTACTATATTAGTACTATACCCAGCTAATGTGAAACGTTGGCCCTGCGTTCGCTCTGCCATGGGCTAATGTCGGCGATGCTGGCCCCTCGCTGAGCCAACGTTTGCCCAATGTCTCCCATAAGCCGGGACATTGTGGTGAGTCATTGAAAGCAAAATAAAGCACACGCATGTCTTTATAATTTACATAATGTCATTGTATTGTTTGGAAATTAAAGGGTGAATTGGTCGATTTCATTTTGGCTGTATAGAAATTGAAAACATTCGATATAAGGATGTTCTTGTCTCATACGTTGCCCCTTCTGGCTTTTCAATTTAGATATTCATCACTTAGGAGAACACTTAGGAGAGTTAGGTAAGAACACTATAATTTCATCTATATATATATATCTTCTCCCTTAACCAAACTTATACAGCTAATTTTGTATATTGTAGAGGCTGGACGTGTGTATTTATTACTCTATTTATACCTAATCCTGAAATGTATATTTTAACCCTCTGAGTGCTGACGGTGATTGTGATTTATCTAAATTTATACTAATTTTAAGTACATAGTTCCATTTTTAAAGGTGGCTCATTTGACTCATAGTTACTCGTTTTTAAGTGGTTTTCATCCACAACAAATCGTGAATCGCTGAAGCGATTCACGATTTGTTGTGGTTTAAAACTGGAAATGTACATTTCCTTCGGCACTCAGATTGATATATACTGTCACACCACCACCCCACCTCGAGTGATTATTATTCCATTCTTTCTCTCTTCTCTCTTTCCTAACAAATACAACTATTCATGCATGGGTGATACAGACACATAACAACTCTTTACCAGAACAAAAACACCACTGGCTGAGCCTTGATAACATTAGCTCAATATTCAACTGGGAGATGGCAATCGGGTTTATTTCGTGACACAGTAATTACACGGGCTAAATGAAGTGGTCACGCCGTGAAATAGACACGAAATAGACATGTCACTGTCTATGTAAACAGAGCCCCGCTATCTGACAGTCAATCCGTCTGATTTCACTCGTCCATTGTATACGTAACAGATAGAGATGGGGATCTCGATGACCGGCGGTCAATGGTCAGTTAGGGGGGGGGGGGGGGGTGGGCGAATGGTCAGGGTGCGGCCTCATCAAAACGCCAGCAGTCCACTGCGCTGCGTCAACACGATTAAAACTGTTAGTCGTGTTTTCTCGAGTGATCATCTTGTGTTGTGAGACCCTTCACGTTACGTAATCCATATCCCGGGGCCGCTATCTCCCGGCGGGGTGCGCTCCACGTTGAGCCAATGCCGGTTTATTGCTGGGCCAGCGTCGCAGACGCTGGACCGCGGACGTGATGAACATAACCATCCCCGGTGTTAGAAGCATTGTTTGCCATACCCTGTGATTTAGCATTGTTACGTGCTTTACATAAGAGCCCGCTCAACAACGTAGCTCGTGGCAGAGTGTATTGGACATAGAAACCCGCCCACGGCGAGCACCCCTACAAGTGATTTGCCGCCATGATCGCAGCTCTTTGATTTCCATGAATGTAAACCAGTGTAATACACGCCGTCCCAACGCTGGATCATATCTTGCCCAGCGTCGGCAGCGTTGGCCCAGCCTCCAAACACTGTCGCCTTTGATCATTCAGGTATTATAGCCTGCGAGACTTGAAAATCCAATGTAGTACTTCTTACCTCAAGGAGCTATTTTATCTTCTGTTAAGCTTAATTTTAAGAAGCTGGACAAGTTTATTAAACTGTTTATTGGAATATTTCTTTTGGATTATTTGTATCACAGAAAAGAGACATTAGTTCTAAAATGATTTGCAAGCATACAATAATATATAGGCCTACTGCTCTGCAAATCCAAAAGGCATGAACTGCTTACGTTTCACTGTTCAAGAAGTGTATAAGCAGCAACTGCCTCTTGGTTTTGCATGGCAGAAAATTGATGCCAAAAGTAACCGTATAAAAACATTAACCTTTATTACTTAAAGCACTGACATATTTTTTTATATAAATCGATTTTAAACGTCAGACGTCAGATGTATTTTATAAATTACTATTTAAACATCAAGATTTGTAAATGCTTAGTCTCAAATTGAAAAATATGGGTAATGTTCACTCTCTTGACACAACTTCAAGTGGGTAAAAATATAAATTATTTCAATTAGCGCTTTACACGATCCCAGTGTATATAAATCACAACCCAAGCACGGCTGTGAATCACTTCGCCACTCATTGAGATACAATCATCCAGTAAGCGTTACACATGGGACACATAATTAACACAATGAAGTACGATGATATATCATTACGATAAAGATATTATCAGCTTATTAGACTTGTCTTGACATTACAATTTGTCTCTTTAACACGGATCTGACTGTGACAGTAAGAGGATCGCATCCTTAGATCCAGACACGGGATCCGTGTTGATGATTCATGGACTCCCATGATCACTGGTGGATGGATGACAGTCCCGCAAACAGACGTCCTGGTGTTCAGAACGTAATTGATTTTTTTAACTCCGTCCCGGTCGTTAGCGCCTATCCGCTGAATTACAGGGGATTATTATTTAGCGTGCAGTCATGATGACTGAGTGAGACGCTCTGGAGCTCAGAGGCGCTCCAAAAATATGATTGCACTGAGGTTAAAATTTGCTTTTTATTAGAAAAATTGCTCTAATTCTTATCATTTGTGAAGATTTCATCCTCACAAATGATTAGATTTAGAGCAATTTTTCTAACAAAAAGTTGAATTTTTAGGGTCTGGGGATTAAGGGGTGGACGTCCCCATGAGTCCCACCTCCCGCGGTCCGGAATGACGGGCTCTGTCCCCGGCTGTCAATAGACCAAACACCGGGGCCGGGGTGAAGCCCTGCGCTCATTACAGCTATCACCCTACTACGTGCCCCCGGGGCCCGGGCGGCCCACATCGGCTCCCGTGTCTCTACCCCCGGGCAGCACGCCCCATCTGCCCGCCAAACTCTAAACCTGCCATCAGACGATCTTTGCTCCCTGGCTTGTCTTGATCAGAGGCGCAACAGAGCACCCCTCCCCAGCACAGGGCAAGAGTTTATCTACCCCTCTGCTGTCAATAATGTGTACAACCAATTGGTACAACCAAATTTGTAGATGATGTCATTAGTGGTGTATTGCTCGAATATATACACATGTACATAGAACCATACAGGATTTATGATCTAATTACATAGCATTGCAATTACCTATATATTATATATATTAGACATAATATCTTGCTCACTGTCATATATATGGACTGATATAATTTCATGCTATCTTATCTTTTAAGATTTCATATCTGAAAGAACGTGGCTGGTGAACATTTCTCGTGTGCAAATATTTAAAGACAAAAAATAAATAAGTTTTCAGATGTAATCATTCAATAAAAACCTAATACGGGATCTAATCGTTATTGGCACTAACAGTCGAAGATACTAGACGGTCATAGAATAGAGTAACTGCTTACTTTTCAAGTCAGCAGTTACAGCTTTGAGGAGAAGAGCCGTGATAAATTAGGTAGTTTTTCTGAGACAAAGGTCTTTTCTTGGTGTTAAATTGGGATAATCTAAGCAAAATATCTGGCGTTTGCATCTTTTCTCAAATACTCGAAGCATCCCCTCTGACTATATTGTATTTCTGCCGTATACTATATGTAATACCTAGTACCTGACAGACATGACTTAGTGCATTTGCAGTTCAAAATAATCCCTCGTTTATCTGGCATATCGAGTGTTGCGCCACGGTCAGAAATTGACAAGGTGTAATTGACATCTCCGTGACCGACACGGGCGATAATACGAGCATGTGAGACAGAGCCGCTTTGAAGGTAAGGCGATAGGGGGCTGTGGGACTTTGGGGATCACGGACCACGATATGTTAGCCCGATGTTGGGTTAATGCTGGCCCAGCGTCTACGACGCTGGGCCAACAATAACCCAACACTGGGCCAACGTCTCGTGTTCGCTGGGTAGGCCGCGGGGGCCACTGTGGGAGGGACACAGCCATATGCTCCAGTCTGAGACCTGATAAAAGAGACGATGACAGTACAAACAAAGTGTTATAAAGCCTGAATGGAACCTATACACAGCATCTTATTGTGTGGAAATTTACAATATAATTAGGTCAAATTGTCTTGCGTATGACTAAAGACAAATGGTATGCTCAAATATGGGTAAATGCATGAATAGTTGGCCTTTTAAATTAAAAAATATCAAAAGGCAGAGATAAAGAAATATGTCATTTGGTAGAAATAATCTGCAGTCTATTTCTCAACACGCTTACATAAAAAATTAATGTTATAAAGTTGAACCTAGTCTATTATCAATACATAAACCGAGAATATTTTCATAGTTTTGTTAAAAACATTTCAAACACTCCCTTTTTTTTGAGATTATGGCGGGTGACATAATGATATAGATTTTTTCAATTTAATATGACTCTGTTATATCCAATAAAGGGAGATTTAAATTCCCCTTATATTTACACTTCAGATGCATAAGCTTGTTTTATGATCTGCTATGTACTCCAGTGGTCTATACATGCTCTCAACCCTTGAGCCCCTGAAAGATATTTTAAAAATTAGAGAAAAAATATTATAGCAATATTCAAACAAGACAATGAATTCAGAAAACCACTACAGTGTGTTTCTGTATTCATTGACTTGTTGATATTTTTTCTTAATTGCACATTATCCGTAAATTAAACACAACTATTTAAACTATTTCAAATCCACTTATACGGCTCTTGGGACTGAGCGGGTCGTCGAGGTCTACTATAGTAGCTAAACAACTCCCCGCAGCGGACTGTTGAAAAGTCCTCATTCAAAATAACATTGAATAACGATTAGCGCTAGTAAGTGGACGGGCGGCGATCTTTTGATGTTCCGTCAAGAGCGCGGTCTCCCTGGCTTAACCCTTTCAATGCCAGAGGTACATTCTTTTAGGGAGATCTGGAAATAACCGGATAAGGAATGTGATGCTTTGCAATAATTCGTAATTATAGCAACTGATGTCGCAATTAGGGAATACATTTTTATCTGAATTTTCAGGAAAATGTATGCTCTATAATATCATCTTTTAGCAAATACTAGCATTTTCTTATTTAAAATAACATAATTATTTTCACATTTATTTAAGGGTATACACGGTAATAAATATAAACTATTAGTAAACACATTTTTTAATATAAGATTTCTCGACCGCATCTTTTTAAAATTATGCAAAACTTTTAAAGTTATGTGGCAATATTGTAACAGTTATGTTTCACCTCTGGAACGACAAGGGTTGATCGGCTTTCATTGACGAAGCTGATTACAGATTAGAAACCCACCTCTCACAGCAGTACTACCTTCATCCCATCCCCTTAAGTACTACACCAAGTATACTAAATGAGTACCTTTCTTCTTTAATACCAGAAGATACATATTTTAAATTCCGATACCCATCAGCGACATGCAGCATTTTTCAATTACATTATTGCTGTCGTTTTTCAAACTATTTCACCGCACATTTACCTGATTTATCAGGAGCTAACATACTGTTTTACTATATTATATTTGTTATTATCCCATTCACAGTGCATGGTGTTGACTTATAACAGCAATTAAATTTTAAACTTTTGAAAGATCTCATATTAATCATAATAATCAGATTGATATGAGTTTTCAGCGTGTAAAATGTTATGTTCAATATGTTCTCTTAAAAACTCTTCAGTGTGTTCTTATCGAATTCATAGAATAAAGTAGGTATAATTTACTCCAAAGTGCAGCACAGGGTCACACTAAATCGACCCTTTATGATTACAACAGTCAACAATCACTTAAGTGAAAAAAATCTACATTATTATGTCATTTATTAAATCAGGTACATAATTGGTTGTTGAAAATTTCACAGAAGGAAAGAGAACAGTCACGTCTTATAACCACTCACCCAATGCAGACTCGATATTGAGGCAACATCTTTGACGTTGTCTCAACCTTGAGCCAGCATTGGGCCAGTGGTTCCACATAGTTTGGACGCACGAGTGTCTATGGCTTGTAACGACAGGTGTTCTAGTTTTGAAGTATCAGACAGGTATAGACACAGGTTTGGTGGCGTGCGGCCTCAACAAGTACCCCGCTAGGATACTGATGAGTACTGAGCTGTTCTAGTAGCCACTAATGGTCTCTCCAAGCAAACACAAGACATCGTCACAATGTCGTTTTACTGTTGGCCCATCGTCCGCGATGATGGGCCGACAGTAAAACAACATTGGTCTTTTAGTACCGCACCGTCCCTCGTGGTTTCCCCACACAATGAGGGGACAGTCTGTTCCTGAATTAAGCCGAGGTTTCTAATGGTTCTCCACAGGAACGGATCTGATTGGACTATCTTTCGACTCCTGATCCCTCGGCTGTCATGAGAAAACTGCGTACAATTTGAAATTTAGGAAATAAACCTATTCCTCACACACTTATATATTAACAAACCGCCCACACTTTTTTCCGATCTATTCTTGAAAAGATATACAATTTACATTATCGTGATACAAAGAAATGAAAATGATATAGTTAAAAATAATTTATAATTGATGGATATTTTCTTAGCGTTTTTATTTTCGTGCACGTATTCCATAAAGAAACAATACAGTTCCTTGGTAGAATGCAGACGTCATCAATACAAGACGTTGGCCAGCGTGCCATGCTACATGTGTTGGGCCATCGTTGCGCTAATAAGTCGCTATCGCCGGATTAGCGTTACGGCGACTGACACTAAACAAAACCTGGATGAAGGGAAACTCTAGCCTTTCTGGACAGTCTCCCGTCTCTGGACGTGGATCATATCCGTAACCCCAGGGATCCGAGAGGTCCTGTATAGGTCGACCTCTGGCAGGGATGCTGCCACCGACTCCTGTCTCAGGACAGATTTGGTGGACAGTTTGAATACCAGCTGAGTGTGTACATAATATAAAGATGTGAATACAAAATAAAAATGTGAGATCACATCATGCATATTACCACAATGCTGAGTAGCATAAACAAACATGATATCAATTGCTTCACTGAAAAAATAAGTTATATCAACTATATTAGAAAATAATCACATGTGAACATTAAAATTTAACTTATATGATGCTTTGCTTCAGATTGTCTACAAAGGACTAATTTGCTCTAAGACGATACGACCTTTTCATGAAGTTATTCTGTAAAAAATCAACATATAACTCCGGATATTTAGAATGCTAACACATTGAGAATCTAAATTAGAAGATGAAAATGTCTGTGAGATATTCAAGCATCGAGCCAGCATTATGCCACTGTTGATGCTGACCTGTCTATCACCAATCCGAGCAAACATGAGGCTTTAGCCCAATGTCTACGACGATAGGCCAACATCAGCCTAACATTGGGCGAACGCCTCGTGTTTTCTAGGAATGTATCCTGTTTGCTGGGACAGACCAGGACTCACTAGGATTTAATCTGGATCTTTTCTCTGCAGTATATTGCCCCGATGCTGGGCCAACGTCTGCGTCGCCGGCCCAACATTAAACCAACGTTGAATCAGCGTGTCGTATTCGCTCGGGATCTCTTCTGGATCCACACGTTTTTCTTCCTCTTTTCTCCAGTCTATTGATCCTCCAGACAAACAGTGTCACGGATTGATCCATACAAATTTAATCACAGTCCAGTCACGGCAGCGTCACCGGTCACGGTCACCATGTCTGGAGCGGCGTCCCGCATCCAGGATCTCAAGGGTCCGGACTGTATAATAAGGGATCTCTATAGGCCACGGGTGTGGAATGCTTCCAGTGGAAAACCTTTTTTTAGAAAGCACAAGATAACATTTCAAAGGGATTAAAATAAAATGTATTACAATATTAAGGTCTGCAGCTTTAATATTTCTTTTGAGAGCACGTACAGTTTTGCATGCCAGACTTGTGGTATATCGTTAGCTGTTCAAATAGTTTTTTTAATATAAAACGAAAGTAACCATGCATGCTATTTGCGATTGATAAATGCTGGAAATATTAATTCTATAAATTTAATACAATACGAAAATACAATGTATAGATAATTTAGTTGTTTACCTAAAACGCATTCGAAAACGACTGTATCTGGTGCATAAACCTTTTCAGTGCGGGGACCGACTTTAGACGTCATAATGCCTATAAACGTCAGATTCTGACGTATAAAATCGGTCCCCGCACTAAAACACTAAAATATGTATAATAGCCATAACATAGGTATTCAAATGAAGCGGAAAAAATTAAGTAAGACATTCATGGTCATTTTAAATTAAAAAAACAACATTAGTCTCCATGGTTTATACAAAAATAGGGTTAAGTAGAAGGTGCTAACAAATAGTTACAAATCTCGACATATCTGTCACGATCCCCACCTAAATCTCCAATTTCCAACTGGTGGCCACTTTGCATAATATGCAGATCTCCTGCCCTGTCAAAGTTTCCCCTTCATTAAGTCCTTTGTCGCGCGCAGTGAATGTTCAAGTGGCGCTGATTGGTGGAGAGGGGCGCTGGAGACAATGACGCGATGACATAACGCGGGGACAAACGCCGGGCGGCCATTTTAGGCACGGATGGCTGGCCGGGCCACCAGCCAAATAGCTCTGCTCAGTGATAAAGAGACAAACAGACGATTTTACGGCTGCTCGCACACGAGTACTGTTAACCTGGGCTGATTGGCTGTACACACATTCTTGGAGATTTCTTGGTTCTCTGAAACAGCCATAATAGCGACTCCATAGCTATGTGTGTGGCTCAGATCAAATGTCTTTATTTAATGCAGTTCAATTTTATAAGTTTTAATAATTTACACATATGAATTGATCAAAATTTACTGCAAGTATATAGAGCACATTCTTGTCCCTAAAAGGTTAACCACCAGAATGAATACACATTTAGCCACATGACTTGCATGTGACTGACAACATTATGATCACATGATCTGCACTTATGTACAGTGCTGATTTAGAACCGCGATATTTTTTGTGTATAGCAAATCTAAATAACATTTTATAATGATGTTTAGCTTTTAGTATAAGTTCTTGTTTTAAAAAAAACGAGACAGGTGGTTGGTTTTATAAATCAAAGACATTGCACGTGGTGAAAGGGGGGGGGTGCTCTCGTGCATTGTCACAGTTTGAAAAAAATCTTCCATCAGGAATCATGCACTTCAAGTATAGCAATAAGACTCACCAGTAATTTATTCATGTGAAATATATATTACCGTATATATTTGCATAGACGTTTGTGTGAATAGCACCAGAACTGCAGAAGAAGTCAGGGAAATGACCTGGTTGCCAGGCTACTCGAGGGTATGCCTTAGACGTCCAGAAGAATGTTCTTTATAGACATCCCAGGGCTAGGGTTGGGGGAGGGAGGTTCCCCGCAAAAAACATAAAAAATAGAGACTTGAGGCGCCAGACCCTGTCTTGTGTCAGAAGTGCTCCAGATTGGCCGCTGCCGTCCTGGTTTAAATACTTGAGGTTTTAGTGACGTTTCTGTCAGAATATGGAGTGTTGTCGGGAG